>JARQOD010000001.1:383360085-383400936 GCA_033576555.1 Oophaga sylvatica | reverse complement strand
TTTTAATGACTTTCTATAATTCTATGGCTAAGTTGTGAGCTGTGATGTCCTCTCACTATCTAGTTTCTCAGCAAAATGGCTGCTGCTTCGGCTTTTATGCAGGCCATAATAGTCCCACCTGACTGGCTGTGCTACACCATGAGATGGGATAGCTTGATGGCATTGTGGAGAAGCCTGCACGGCTACTCCTGAGGTCTTTTGTGCTTTATTTGGTTGATATAATCTCCTGCTCTGTGTAAATTGACAGCAGGCATGTTTTAACCATTGAAGCAAATCTAATTGAAAATTGTATTTACCGGGTCTTTCAAATGTCATAAAATTCAATACAAATTCAATCTGATTCAATTGATCATTGATTCAATTCGTGCAACTCATCATTCACTCATTTTTTACTCATGAGCCACTTCTTTTCCTCCCACCTCAATTTATTATTCACTCTGAAAGGCAGCTAAAATTAATCCTGAGTAAAACAAGAGGGCCTGCAGATCACTGGGGGATCAGATTGTAGTTTACTAATGAAGTATATGTGAGGGAGAGGGGAAAAAAGCAAATACTAAGAAAAGGAAGATAAACTGATAGACCTGTATTGCTGCTTTGAAGCAAGTGTTTTATCTTGCACCAATGCTGGATTCACAGCTACACTGCTTAACGTCTATATAATGTCCTCTATGTGCCATAGCTTGTTTCTAGTAAGTGTTTTTATCTCACCCTAGAACTGGATTGATAGCTACACTCTATAATGTCTTTCATGATGCTTTTTAGTGTGTACTATCTCACTGCAATGCTGGATTCACAATTACACTGTGCTTCAAAGTCAGATTCACCACTACACTGCTTAACACTGCTATATAATATCTTCCATGCCTTAACTTGTTTCTAGTTAGTGTTTTTATCTTGCCCAGAACTGTATTCCCAGCTACTCTGCTTAGTACCACTCTATAAAGTCTTCCATGCTGCTGTTTTATAATAAGTACGTATTATTTCACTGCAATGCTGGATTCACAGCTACACTATTCAGTACTGCTGTAGAATATTTCCTATACTGCTGCTACTTCTGAAAATGTGCTGCATAAAGACAGGAGAGCAGTAATCCCTCATGTCTGTGTGTGTTGTGTATAGCAGACATAATCACACCTAGCCTCCACCCACTAGCTCAGATACAACTGAAAGTTAGAGATAGAGACTGCAGAGAGTAAAACTGGTGAGAAATGCAGAATGTGAGTCATAAAATGATCAGATGTAGTGTTATTCCTCATGTATATACATTCTGCCTCCTGAAATGACAGGTACGTTTTAAGCAAATCACTGAGCTATTTGCAATTCTGTGGTTACTGCGCACTATTATTTGTATTGCCTTTTATATTCTTTAGCGTCTCCATAGTCAAATGTTCTGTGCTTTTCATTCACTGGAAGATATTTGAGCTCATTACACATTATTGTCATCATTCGGTGGAACGAAGCATGATGGGTTAGTATTACTATAGAAGGAGACATGTGTGGGGCGGCAGCAGAAGGTAGGCCGGGCACGCACAGACTAATCTACATTAAATGCTTCTTTATGGTGATAAAAACTACATTTTAATGGGGCTGCAGACGAGATTCTGCAAGGCAGGGAGAATGCATAATATTTCCGTCACATCATTCTGCCAGGACACACTGTAAATCTTCAAAGGGACCATGAAGCACTCAAACAAATTTTCGCATCTTTTTATAGGAAAGAAAAATATGTCCAACACTATAGCTGCCAACATAAAGTCCTGAAAGTCCCATCAGTCTACACTAAACCTAATGTGTCCAGTCTGTAGGACTTTCCTCTGGTCCAGAAACAGGCAATCTTGTAGAAACAAGTGGTTAAAGGAAAAATCCCCAAAACGGAGCTCCCGGGGTTCAGTGCTTCCTCTCATGCTGGTCCTGGCTTTGTTGAAAGACTTTAGCAATGATGTCACGTTCACAGTAAAGCAGTCAATCAGTGAGCTCGGTGATAGGCTGCAGTGCTGTCAGTGTGATGTCACTGTTAAAAACTGAATGATCAGCAGCAGACAGTGTTGGTTCCCGGATGGATGAGTAAAGCTCATTTTTTGTAATATTACGGAGCTTATGGAGTAATAATCTATAAAATAGGGCAACCCGTTTAATTTTTGTTCTCATCGCTTTCACCTCTGATTGGCTGACAGCTGAGAGGTGTGGCTTAGCTAGTAGGCGGGATATTGGGTGGGGCTTATGCTGCCACCAGTTGTCTTATAAGCAGATAAGTAGCAGAAGTGGGATCAGGGGAAGATGCCGGATATCTTGGGACTCACATAGGAGAATTATTTATATCATTTCACTTTTTTTGCAATGTGAGAATAAGAACAAAGGAAAAGAGGGAGACGGATATAACGATTGTTATTGTATTTACTTATTGTGGCACCATTTCAATATTTAGTGATGTTAGTATTTGCTTTCTAACAGATGAGCCTGTGGATAGGGACTTTTCTTTCATATGAATTGGAAAAACCTGAATTCAGTTTAGTTAAATGTGGTCTAGAAAGGAATCTCAATATTCCCTGGGGTCTGGAGAGGATAAACATAGGATAGGAAAATGGTAGAAAAAAAACAAAAACCACTTCTCTGCTGCCTTATCCCACTGTCTCTCCAATGGACGTTGGTTTCCATATCAAGCAGTAATATGGGCCGGTGAACAGTGGTAAAATCTGTAACGTGAGAACCTCAGATAAGTGGTCTCCCCCTACTTTAACGCTTACACTGCTGTAAAGTGGCCGAGAGTGGCAGTTGCGACTGAGCTGCTGTTCGGTTTTGCTCTGCCACTTTACAGACAAGGGGTGTCCCAGTCGCCGTGTGCTGTAGCGTGTGAGGGGGGTCATACTCACTTGTAGGCTTCAGGCCTCCGCTGCCTCCAGGCCTCCGTCCTCTAGAGCCGCTGCACAATATACATGGGACACCAGGTTCTTTGTAACAGTCAGTCTTTTACTAAACAGTCAAAGTTCACCAGGTGGGACAGGGCACAGCAATTCACACTTCCTGCCTCCTTAGTACAACTCCTCAGTCCTGCCACTCGTTCATCCTGGACTACCCCTAAGCCTGCTGACTCCATCAGCCTCAGGGATTCGTTGTCCACTCCAGCAGTGCACCTGGGACCGGCCACCTGCCCCCCCTGTAATTCCTGTCTATCGACCTCGAGATGTCAGAAGACCAGGCCCACCCCATGGTACCTGGCCCGGACCCTAGGCTTCGGACGCTGTACCCCCATAATCCATTAACCCCTTACATGCTATACATCACCATGATATATTACACTGGACCCACATCACTTTTACATCTGAAACCACATGACTGTATTCACATGGCGCGTCTGTTGTGTTCAGGGGCAGGAACAGGGTAAGACCGTCCACATCCCTAAACTGCTTACACTCGGGGGCTTCAGGTGAGGAGATTTGTGCACAGGTTGTTTTGCAGCCGGTGGGATCTCTTTCACCATAATTCCCTCCTGCATTCTCTTATGTATGGTATCGGTCTCTGGTCCGGGTCTCTACCACTTCTACCATATATACTGCTTACTGCTGGAACAGGAAAGTCAGTGGAGCAGCCGTGTGTCACCGAGATTGATCCTGTGTGTGCATCGCCTCCACCATTACAATACGCCATGTTGTACTCTCATGACCACCCTCTCCAGGGAACAACCCGACTGACAGGAAGGAGATGATGGGCGGCCTCAGTCATTTCTCACACTGCTCCGGGAAACTAGAACCTGAGCTCTTATTGTACAAAAATAATGTTGAACTTTGAGTAGATAAAATTAATGCTGAGCTCTGATTGGATAAATTAATGCTGAGCTCTGATTGGATAAATTAATGCTGAGCTCTGACTGGATAAAATTAACACTGAGCTCTGGCTGGAGAAAATTAAAGCTTTGTTCAGATTTGATAAAATTAGTACTGAGCTCTGATTTGATCAAATTAAAGCTTAGCTCTGGATAAAATTAAAGCTGAGCTCTGATTGGATAAAATATTAAACATTTTTCTAGACATCTTTTAAGATTGTGCCCCATAGTTTAGCATGAGGCGTCTCTGTGTCCATCAACTTACACCTGATGATTTACTTGTAATAAACACATCTCGGTTCAGACGATTATCTGGGTTTTATTACGTATGCAATGAATTTATGGACAAGGACAGAGTGGTGACCTGCTGCTGCCCCCCACCCATCCTTACAGAGCAGACATAGCTCAGCCGTAACAGCCATCACTTTACTGCAAACTAGTTTTTACAACAGCTTATGAAATCTAGCAAAGCGATGGCCGAGGGTCTTTATCACGGGCTGTAGCCTCACTAAGGAGCAGATAGTGTCAGATAGGGTCAGGAGCGCAGACACAAGGACAGGTCCAATTTGTGGAGGTCAAAAGGTTCCCATCACTGGGCCTATAATAAAGAGATGAGATGATACGGAGAATCCATGCTGCGTATTCAGGAGCTGAGATTCAGACGAATTATTCCCAACTCGTCACAATACTATTATTATATAGGCGTATGTCGCTCATACGCTTCCTTGTAACGTATACCACCGCGAGAATAAACCATAGCAGGTAATTATATTCCCCTAAATTGTAAAGTGACAATGCTTAACTGCATGTAGCATCTCGGAGGGGCCAGAGGGTCTGTCCTTTTAGGTAAATACTGGCAACAGAAGCATCTGGTGTATCTGCTGGGAGTATTCTTGGTGCACACTTCAAATATGCACATCACTGAGTACTGCGCCCACATGGTGAACGGTCAGATGCACAAATAGCAGAACAGTGCCTGATTGTTAGCACCGAGCATAATGGTGCACAAAAAAGCTGCTTGAAAGCAACATTGTACAGTCCTGACACCACTACACACTGCAAATAGTATATGAGTAATAGTACCATACATTGCTAAGTAAATGCCAGCCTATGATACAAAGTAATGTCATTATACAGTGCCCAAATAGCATCATACAGTGTCCAATAGCCCCATACAGTGCCCAAATAATACCACCACACATTGCTGCGCCATACAGTGCCCATATATGACCAATATACAGTGTCCAAATAATAGCACCATACAGTGCACAATAGCACCATACAGTACCGCACCTTGCAGTGCCACATCATACAGTGCCCAAATATAACCAACATACAGTGCCCAAATAATACCAACATTCAGTGCCCAAATAATACCAACATACAGTGCCCAAATAATACCAACATTCAGTGGCCAAATAATGCCAACATAAAGTTCCCAATAGTACAACACAGTGCCCAAATATAACCAACATACATTGCCCTATTAATACCAGCATGCATTGCCCACTATACAGTGCCAAAAAATAACAAATGTGCATTGCGCAAATACCAACATGAAATGTCAAAATACCACGATCTTGTGCCCAATACCACCCTGCAGTGTCCAATTAACTCCACTATACAGTGCCAAAATCCTTGTCCCAAACAGTGCCCAAATATAACCAATATACAGTGCCCAAACAATAGCACCATACAGTGTCCAAATATAACCAACATACATGTTTAAGTTTAACCACCCGTCAATGAGCAAGTAATAAAATACCACCATACAGTTCCCAAATAATACCAAATATACACCAACAGTGTTCAAGTAGATCTACTATAAAGTTCTTAAATAATAGAAACATACAGTGCCCAACATTAACCACAGTGAATAAATATCACCAGTGGTCTAATACCAGTTGTACATCATACACATATACAAAGATTATCTATGGTGTCCCCAGAATATTATCTGATGACCTTCACTGGGAAAAGCGTACGTCTGTAGTATAGGTGATAAATGTACCATTGCTGGGAGTCTGATGGCTGCAATGTCCATCAATCAAGAAAACTGGGATCTCAAAGTCCTTATGTAGATGAAGTGTTACTGAGCATGTGCAACTACTGCTCCATTCACTATCTAAAAGAGCAGAAATCGCACATGCTCACTACTGCTCCATTTACTGTCTGGAAGAGGAGTGGTTGCACATGCTCACTACTGCTCCATTCATCATCTAGAAGAGCAGTGTTCGCACATACTACTATTGCTCCATTCGCCATCTAGAAGAGCAGAGGTCGCACATGCTCACTACCACTCCATTCACCATCTAGAAGAGCAGTGTTCGCACATACTCACTATTGCTCCATTCGCCATCTAGAAGAGCAGAGGTTGTACATGCTCACTACCACTCCATTCACCATCTAGAAGAGCAGAAGTCGCACATGCTCACTACTGCTTCATTCACCATCTAGAAGAGCAGAAGTCGCACATGCTCACTACTGCTTCATTCACCATCTAGAAGAGCAGAAGTCGCACATGCTCACTACCACTCCATTCACCATCTGCAAGAACAGAAGTCGCACATGCTCACTACTGCTTCATTCACCATCTAGAAGAGCAGTAGTCGCACATGCTCACTACTGCTCAATTCGCCATCAAGAAGAGCAGTGTTCGCACATGCTCACTACTGCTCCATTCACAAGGAGACTGTGTATCCCCCATTCACTGGGTTGATGGTAGTCTCCTCCACTGGACCACTATTGCGCTTACACTTCTGTGTGCATATTATATGTTGTTTATAAAACATCCCCTTTCCATGCACAGCACATTGCGCATTCATAAGATGTGCACGCTCCATAGAGACCACCATCACTGACTTCCCTTCTATAACATAGGCTTGTTTGTCATGTTACGCCTTATGGTGCAGGGACTTGATTTAATATCCTTGAGTAGCTTCTTCACTGCTCGAGCTTCTCAGAGCTATTCAGTATTGTATGGAGCCAGGTATGGCTTATGTTGTGTTCATCGCTAGTCAAGGTGATTGGCTTATCCTTGAATGAGTGACATGTAAACCAAGCAATCTGCAAATCTTCACAATAACATCATCTTTTGAACAAATAGTCAAGTTAAAGGCATCCTTCAATGAATCGGAAAATGCTATGTTTGCCACTTTGGGGGCAGTGTAATAGATGTGCAAGGTGTGCAGTGACACCACTAATTTAATTAGGATCATAGCAGTGAGCAGTGTAACTGTGAATACAACTCTGGAATGAGATAAAACACTTAATAATAAGCAGCAGCAACATGGATGACATTACATAGCAGTACTGAGTAGTATAGCTGATGCAATGGGGGTGGAATAAAAAAGTTACTGAAAAGCAGCAGGATAGAGGTTATTATACAGCAATACTGTGTAGTGTAGCAGCGAATCCAGCATTGGGAAAAACTAAAATACAACAAAGCAACAGCAATATAGAGGAAGTTATACTGCAGTATCAAGCAGTCTAGCTGTAAATCCAGCTCAGCAAGGAGATAAAACACATACTAGAAAGCAGCAGGATTGAGGAAATTATACAGCATTACTGAGCAGAGTAGCTGTAAATCCACCAATCTGGTGAAATTTACCCCAATTACAAAGCATAAGATCCATCTGAATATCTGAATATATCTCTGATAATTTCTTTGACTCTTCTCCTCTCTTTACACCTTCAATACTTAGCTAAAATTTTGCAGTCTCATGTTGTTTTTAAATGACTAGATTTTAGCAGTTTTTTTGGAGTGAATGATTAGTTCAGGAGGGAGCGAGAAGGAGAAGTTGTTGCTCATAAGTGGAGAAAAAAAAGCAGAATTCTCAGATAAGATTTGTTTCTAAATGACACAGTGCTACCTGCCTGCAGCTATCACAGGAGGAGACTCAGGAGAATGCTGTCTACACAGGTGAATTGTTTGATACAACAACAGAATAAAAGCCTCATATGGGGACGAATATTAAAACTAGTACAAAAGGCAATGTATTTATCTAAATGCATCTTTCAGCTCTAAAAATGAATATGAGCTCTAAACTATGTGAACCCCTACATTTTGTGAGCCGCTATGAATATGCTCTCAATAATCGTTTTAGCCATTTTGCAATCTTGTGATGATGGAGAATGGTTGTGATGCGGCACACCTTCACCCCCACCACAATCCTGGATCTTTATCAGCCACGTTGCTTTAAATTAGGAATCACTAATATGAATGCATCTTGTTATTGCTGCAGAAAATCAGTATCTGTTTTACCCTGTCAATCGATGCACAGAAATATGGACGCCGTTTCTTCCAGTGCCCTCCCTGCATGGATTTTACATCCAGTATCTGCTGATTGTGCCTTGCAAAATAAACCTGCTTAATGATAGAGCTATGGGCAGCCATAACTTGTCCTATCAGTGGAGGGTTGTTAAACATTTGGTAAATGCAGAACGGCCTCCTAATAATGAGCCGCCTGTCAGCATGGCACCGATATTGATCAGCTTCTAAATGAAGAGCCGCCATCAATAAAGGGGCATAAAAAGCAAGATAAAAATGTACAAAAGATGTGATCTCCGAGAAAATGCTCTATCTATGAACAGATCTATGGTATCTTTCCAAAAAGATAGAGAAAAAAAAGAATACACCTCTAAGAATATCTATCTGTCTCACTTCTGTTCTTCCGTCCTCTCTTTTTTCCCCCTTTTTTTCTGTTTATATTTTTATCTTCATTTTCATTTTCCCCCTATTTTTTATTTTTTTTCTTCTCTTTTTTTCAAATGTCTATCATCTATTTCAGTTTTCATATATACATCTTATTATCTTTCTTTCCTTCCTTCTACCTTTGTCTCTGTCTTTCTTTCTTGCTTTATGCACACATAGTACATGTACTATTTCCCTATCTATATATCTGTCTATGAATCTAACTATTCATGTGTCTAAATATTGTACTGATTCGCTCTGGTAGGCCGAGGCCGGGCACGCAGTAATGAGGCAACACACAGGCATTAAGTCCAAAAACAACGGTTTACTGTCTCTTTAAGACCAGGTAACAAAACATGACAAAAACATAAATGTATTTCATCTTTGCAAACTACTGGTCCCAGACTCACCCTTGCATGGGATGGGCTTGACTAAGCGGCTGCAAGCCAGCATGGACCGCCAGGTGCCTTCCCGGGTGATCTGGACTCGCTTCCGGTGCTCACTGACACACAGTAACAAAAAGTCACTTCCAGGCTAACTCCAGCCAAACTCCTCAATAGAACCGCCTGGTTCTCAGTGTGGGACCGTCACAGGCTCCGCACACCCATGTGTCCTGTCCGGGTGCTATTCAGGACCCCCGTCCAACACCCGGCTACCAAGTTCCAAGTCTCACCACGTGCTTCCAGGAATACGATCCAACCCCAGGATCCTCCAACACCGACAGACCTTCCAGGAACCTTCCAGGCAGCCCTTTGCAGGACACACTCTCCACTTGTCTCAGCCAGACTCCCTTGAGACACTTCCCAGTCTCAGACAGAATCCCTTGAGACAGACTACAGAGACACTTCCCAGTCTCCACCACGATCTCATCTCCATGTGCCCAGCACTGCCTTTCATACCTGTAGCCACTCCCCAAGCCAAGGCATGAAGCACATGGTCTGGTCACCTGTTCATGACCTCATCACAGGTCCTTCACCACATACAATCACCAGTATGTACCATTCATTCTCCCACCACCAGTGGGCAGTGTATGTGTGGTTAGCATGTCCCACCCAGCTCACAAGCTAACCCTGTAGGTTCACTCTTAACAACAATCAGAACTCTTATGGGACTACAAGTCCCAGAACAGCTTTACTGACCTACAGCACAGAATAGCTCTGCGACACATACTTTCCATTTAGCACCATACCAGGGACTGGTTTCCCATCCATCTCATGCCTCCAGGCATAATTTGAGCAACTTGTACAGCGCCCCCTAGGTGCCACATTAGTCATTATACCACATACCTTCCCCCTCTGTTCAAACTTGTTAGGTTGAACATCTGTTTCAACCCGAGGACCCCGAGACAGGTCACCCATGTCACCTTGCCCTACAAGTCGAGGGGACCGTCTCAGTCGATTTTGGGCATCCTGCAACATTATCTCTTGGTTAGGCCTTCCCCGCCCCAGCGGTCAGAATGTCGGCCTTGTTTTTCCGTCGGTGTCACAAGACCCCTCCAGTACCGTCTCCTACGGTTGTTGCGGTCCTGAGTCCATCGTCCAGTCAAGCTTACTGGTTGATCTGAGTCTGACTCTCTATCTCTTTGTCCGCCACCGGGTCTCATACTTAGGTCACTCAGCCCTGAGCTAACCGAATCGTCATCTCTACCCCTCAGTGTTTCAGCTCGTCTACTGCCAGTCCCCAGAGAAGCCTCTTGTTTCTCTATATGTTGGGATGGAAGCAGTCGCCATCTTTGTTTCAATTTGTGCAGCTGTTCCTTCATCTGCTTTCTTCTCCAGATCAGCTGTTCTACTTCTCGTAGGTACATCACTCGATACTCCAGGAGCGTTCGGATGTTCTTCAGGCTCTCCACTGAGCCCACACTAATAAATGGAACCATGTCTTCTTCTTCTTCTCCAACCAACTTGATCTTGCCATCCGCTGGAATCCTCACTCTCCTTACACCGGATTTATCCACCATCTCCTGCATCACTTTTCCAAGTCTTCCAACGACTCTCCTCACCAGATTTCTGGGTACCGGAATTACCTCTTCTGCCAAGCCCAGCCGATTTTGATCTTCCTTGGCCTGCTCCAGACGTCGAGCGGCTTTCATGTTACTCAACATCATCATCTGTTTTGCGTGGAGACACTGCAGATGCATATCCTTCAGGACAGCCACTAGCTTCCCTGTGTCTTCCCCCTCTGCCAGGATCACCAACTGGTTCGTCTCTGGTGCCCAGTTCACACTATCGGCTTTTACCGCCTTTTTAAAGGCCTCATGCACCCCCTCACTGGCACAGGCTTCTCGCATGTCTGCAGGTACCTTTATCACACACTTAAAGAGTGAAGTCTCCTTCTCTTCCTGGTTTACCTTGGACCCTTCCTCCAAGACCTCTGCCACGAACAGATGAGCGTCTTGTTCAGCTCTTAGTTCAAGATCCTCCTGATATTTACCTTCTTCAAGGCTCCTTGCCAAGATAGGCACTGGCACTTCCGCCTGGTCATCACTCGGGCATGGCCGCTGTACGTCTTCAACCCGCAACTTCTCCTTCTGCAGAAGACCTCTTATTGCTTCTCTGAGCACTTCCACATCTTCCCTTACGGTCTTATTCACACTTTGCCACTTTGCCAAGTGATCTCTGAGCTCAGAGACTTCATTCTCCAGCTCATCCACTCTGCTCAGCAGTTTGTCTCAGGGCCTTTTCTTGTTCGACCCGCTCTTTAATGATCTTTAGTTCACCCTGTAACTCAGCAGATTTTTTCTTCTCACCAGACAATTTTTTAGCAATGTTCTGCTTTATGGCCGCAACCTCGGTCTCCAGGTGGCGCACCTGCTCCAACTGTACAGCGTTGGTGCCTTCCGTATCTGACCTCGTCAATCTTTCTTGAGGCTCCACCCTCTCCGGCTCTTCAGGGTCTGGAAGCGTACTCATTTCTTGCACAATCGCCTCAGTTATAGGTTTTTCTTTATTACCATCCTCAGTACATACACTGTGTTCCGGCGCCTTGCGCCCTTTATGTCTCCGATGACGGGAGGATTTTTTCTCCTGGTGGGACCCTTCCTTACTGTACTCCCTTTCTCTATTAGAGTCACAGTCACCCTCGGAGTCAGAGTCACATCCCACCTGGCACCCGTCACGAGACTTCAGGTCTGTCAGTTGGGTAGCCCACCCTTTCCACTGGTGTCACCGTCTGCTACGTCACCAAGTTGGTCAGACCCGTCCACTTTGGGAGGAGTTACTGTGCTAATACACCTTTCCCCAACCGTACAGATCCCTCCATTCAGCGGCTGTAGAGGAACTCCCCTGTCCCACAAGTCAGAGAACAGTTTAGAGTCCTGGCCTACCACTACTGGACACACCAAATTTGGGACTATAGCGGCCTCCTGTTCCCTCATGTCCCAGCCTGTCCCCAAATTTACCCTGGCCACGGGATACTCCTTAGTGTTCCCATGAATGCAGGTGACCCCGACCTTTCTACCGGGTATTTGAGACCCCTTAGGTGCAACTCTTACTAAAGTCACCGGACTCCCTGGGTCGATTAGGCCAACCATATCTTCATTATTTATCGGCAGGTCACACCCCCGTAGCCTTGCGCCAGGTGGATAGTTCATAAGACAAATTTGACACACATATATTTTCCCCTGACAACCGTTCGGCTGCCCCTCCAGGTACACCCCGACGTCCTCTGATGTCTCCCTTTCTGGAATCGCTGCACGCACCACTCCCCGGACATCCTGGCGTCCCTGGGCAGCTCCAGCTGTCTGTGGCGCTGTGATGTGCTGCATCAGTAGCCTGTTGGTTTCCTGTTGCCGCTCCATAGCCTGCTGCTGCTCCATAGCCTGCTGCTGCTGCATAGCCTGCTGCTGCTGCGTAGCCAGCTGCTGCTGTCGCATGGCCTCCACAAGCATTTTTACCGTGCTCTCCATCTCCAGACAGTTCTCCACCCCCTTTTTGTCAACCATCCCTGCTGGTGGGTTACCGCCCTTTTTTTTTTTTGCCACCACCCCACTCTGGGATACACCTGTGGACTCCCCCACAGTTTTCTTAGGCACAATTCCCACAATACAGTTTTATTTATTTTGGGCTGTTACTGGCCCTTTAAGAGTCTGTGTGACCTGGTTCACACTGTCCTATTACCACACCAGCTCCTGCTGGTACTGCCGCCGCTTCCGTTGCAGCCACAAACCACCAGCACCTCCAGATGCTGCTCATAAGCTGCTGTGGCTGTTACTGCAGCTCCTGCAGAACCTCTTGCTGCATCAGTCACTGTAGCTCCTGCTACCACAAGACTCTGCTCACTTCCGCTGCACCGTCTTGCCGCTTGTCACCTTCGTGACCCCTCGAGTCACAGCCAGCCGCTTGTCACCTTTGCAACCCCCCCGGGTTACAGCCAGACGTCTTCACCTGGTCATTTGTTATGCAAGAAAAAAAACATCCACAAAAAACAGCATGACCTCACTGCGTATGCCCGCATTCTCCACCAATTGTACTGATTCGCTCTGGTAGGCCGAGGCCGGGCATGCAGTAATGAGGCAACACACAGGCATTAAGTCCAAAAACAACGGTTTACTGTCTCTTTAAGACCAGGTAACAAAACATGACAAAAACATAAATGTATTCCATCTTTGCAAACTACTGGTCCCAGACTCACCCTTGCATGGGATGGGCTTGACTAAGCGGCTGCAAGCCAGCATGGACTGCCAGGTGCCTTCCCGGGTGATCTGGACTCGCTTCCGGTGCTCACTGACACACAGTAACAAAAAGTCACTTCCAGGCTAACTCCAGCCAAACTCCTCAATAGAACCGCCTGGTTCTCAGTGTGGGACCGTCACAGGCTCCGCACACCCATGTGTCCTGTCCGGGTGCTATTCAGGACCCCCGTCCAACACCCCGGCTACCAAGTTCCAAGTCTCACCACGTGCTTCCAGGAATACGATCCAACCCCAGGATCCTCCAACACCGACAGACCTTCCAGGAACCTTCCAGGCAGCCCTTTGCAGGACACACTCTCCACTTGTCTCAGCCAGACTCCCTTGAGACACTTCCCAGTCTCAGACAGAATCCCTTGAGACAGACTACAGAGACACTTCCCAGTCTCCCACACAATCTCCCCTCCATGTGCCCAGCACTGCCTTTCATACCTGTAGCCACTCCCCAAGCCAAGGTATGAAGCACATGGTCTGGTCACGTGTTCATGACCTCATCACAGGTCCTTCACCACATACAATCACCAGTATGTACCATTCATTCTCCCACCACCAGTGGGCAGTGTATGTGTGGTTAGCATGTCCCACCCAGCTCACAAGCTAACCCTGTAGGTTCACCCTTAACAACAATCAGAACTCTTATGGGACTACAAGTCCCAGAACAACTTTACTGACCTACAGCACAGAATAGCTCTGCGACACATACTTTCCATTTAGCACCATACCAGGGACTGGTTTCCCATCCATCTCATGCCTCCAGGCATAATTTGAGCAACTTATACAGCGCCCCCTAGGGGCCACATTAGTCATTATACCACAATATGCATTTTTTTCTTTCATTCTTTCCATCCTTCTTTCCATCTTTCCTTCCTTCCATCTTTCCGTCTTTCCTTCCTTCCATCTTTCCATCTTTCCTTCCTTCTTTCCTTCATCTTCTTTTTCTTCCATCTTTTCTTCCATCTTTCACTCTTTCTTTCCATGTTTCCTTCCTTCTTTCTTATCATCTTTCCCTCTTTCTTTACTTTTTTCCATCTTTCCTTCCTTCATCTTCTTTTCCTTACATCTTTTCTTCCTTCTTTCCATATTTCCCTCTTTCTTTACATGTTTCCTTCCTTCTTTCTTATCATCTTTCCATGTTTCTTTACTTTTTTCCATCTTTTTTCCTTCTTTCATCTTCCTTCCTTCATTTCCAAATTTCCCTTTCTTTCCATCATTCCATCTTTCCTTCCATCTTTCCTTTCATCTTTCCTTCCATCTTTCCTTTTATCTTTCCTTTCATCTTTCTTTCCATCTTTCTCTCTTGCTTTACACAGATTATATAAGGAGTGTTTTATCAGCAGGTTAAGTTCACACTAGGTGTTTTTGCAGCGTTTTTTATGCTTTTTTTTATACTAATTTTCAGCTGCTTTTTACAGTACCAGCAAAGCCTATGAGATTTCAGAAATCTCCTGCACACATTGTTTTTTTGTCATCACTATTTTGTACTTTGCATGTTTTTGGACATAGAGCATGTCACTTCTTTCAGCATTTTTTCAGCTCTTTTCCCCCATTGACTTGAACGGGTGGTGAAAAAAACGCACCAAAAAAAAACAGGTATCAGGTTTTGCTGAGATTTTTTCTGCCAAAACCTGATTCTATGGAACAGGACTTTTTTTTCAGCACTAAACTTTATCAGCATGCACAAGAGAAAAATCTAGCATGCCAAAACCGACGCAAAAAAACCACAAAAACGGCATAAAAAATGCAAGGAAAACATGAAAAAACGCCCAGTGCGAACTTACCCTAACTCTTCTGGACTAGCTGCCCACATGAATGCTGCCCTAACCACACACCCCAGCACAAAGCTGCTAATCAGGGGTATGGGCGGGGGCAGCTTCCTGAGCTCTGCTCCATGTTACATCTAAAAACTCTGCGTGCAGCAGTTGTGATACAAAGTGGCACATCGCTGAAATCAGGGTCTCTTTCCCTACATTATGCTGCTCTCACATGAGATAGCAAAACTTGCTGACAGATTCCCTTTAAAAAAAAAACTCTGGCACCTCACTAAAATCTGTGCCTTTTATAATATTGGCGACATCTTGTGGTAGAGCAGCCAGACACGGTCTCGGGAAAATCAGCAGATCATTCCATCTAACCCCAGAACAAACACCTTCAATTCCTTTTTCATTTTTCATCCTTTGTTGTGTGATCGGCAACCAACCAGAAATGATGTAATATTGAACTATTTATAGGTCAGATATAATAACACAATGTTTCAAGTGACTAAAACAAAAATAGTTTGGCGTCAATAAATAATTCACATTAGCTTGAAATCTGCCAAATGATATTCTAGCGGCTTCCCAGAGCTGAGAGCAAAATGAATGGATCAATTAAACCGCGGATTGCAGCAGAAATAGTTTTGCAGTTGTGAAACTTCTGCCGTTCTGCGCAATGTGCTTGATGACTAAATAATCAGGCTTAAAAGATCAAATTTTATATGAAAAAAACTTGGGCTTTGTGTTTGTTCATAAAGGAGTCTAATTGACTGTCAGTGGGTGGAATTAATGAGCGATATAATACATAGGTAGTAGACATAAGACAGAGGCCCCATCTGAAGTTAAATGAGAACATTGCGCTAAAATCATTTCTCTTACCCATATTATAGAATTAAATACATTCTCCTCCGAGCTGATCAGTCGTATCACATTCAAATGAGGAAAGGAAATTATGGAGTAAAGACATCCCATCCTGCGAAGCTTATCGATCTAGATATAATTCGGGATGACGCACAAGGACAGTATGAAGATGGCATTTAGAGTGCAATTATAATAATGATCTCTGCATCCAAGAAAATAGTTATATTACTGCCTCTTACATACAAAAGTACAACTACTATAATACTGCCCCCTATGTACGAAAATATATCTACTATAATACTGCTCTTATGTATAATAATATAACTACTATAATACTGCTCCTATATACAAGAATATAACTACTATAATACTGCCTCCTATGTACAAGAATATAACTGCTATAATACTGCCCCTATGTACAAAAACATATCTACTATAATACTGCTCCTATGTACAAGAATGTAACTACTATAATACTGCTCTTATGTATAATAATATAATTACTATAATACTGCTCCTATATACAAGAATATAACTACTATAATACTGCCCCCTATGTACAAGAATATAACTACTATAATACTGCCCCTATGTACAAGAATATAACTACTATAATACTGCCCCCTATGTACAAGAATATAACTACTATAATACTGCCCCTATGTACAAGAATATAACTACTATAATACTGCCCCATGTACAAGAATATAACTACTATAATACTGCTCCTATATACAAGAATATAACTACTATAATACTGCCCCCTATGTACAAAAATATATCTACTATAATACTGCTCCTATGTACAAGAATGTAACTACTATAATACTGCTCTTATGTATAATAATATAACTACTATAATACTGCCCCTATGTACAAGAATATAACTACTATAATACTGCTCCTATGTACAAGAATATAACTACTATAATACTGCTCCTATGTACAAGAATATAACTACTATAATACTGCTCCTATGTACAAGAATATAACTACTATAATACTGCTCCTATGTACAAGAATATAACTACTATAATACTGCTCCTATGTACAAGAATATAACTACTATAATACTGCTCCTATGTACAAGAATATAACTACTATAATACTGCCTCTATGTATAAGAATATAACTACTATAATACTGCCCCTATGTACAAGAATATAACTACTATAATGATCTTTTTATTTGAAAAACTCACAAACATATATACAGAATATTTACATAAAAATCACAAAATAATACATAAGGGAAATAAATATTACATTGTTACATCACAGACACAATAATAGCAGAACACATTAATAGATCCCCACAGTTCCCTCCGCTCTTTCCTGATCTACAGAACATAAATGTTTATCTCTCTATAATGGATGGAGTCCAGCATCAGACAGATCTCCAGGACTCCGTCCACCTTGCCATCCATGTTATTACAAAGAATCCCCACACCGTCATTTCTCTCCAGACTGAAGGACCAGAATGATGGACCCGGTCTCCAGTCTCTCTTGGCCGTATTCACATTGCATTGCCCTTCAGATACGTCTCACTGTTCACATTAATAGAGTTTATTCTCAGCCGCATCCTGATCACTTAGACTTTCTGGTCTTCTTCCTCCTTCCACTGCTGTCACCTGCAGTGCCCCATCTCTTCGTGGACACCGGAGGGTCAGGATCCACCTCATCAGGGACATTTTTTATGGCGCATGAAGGACTTTGCTCCATTTGTGCCTCTTCTTGGTCTTCTTCTCCCAGTACAATGTAACGTCCCGGACTTATCACCAGCTCTGGAGGCTCAGAGGTTTTCTGTGCTGTTGTGACTTTTCTAGAGGAATCCACAAAGACATTTTTCCTTTTTATGGTCACAAAACCATCCTCATCCACACTGGACACTGCGGACAGTTCATCTGCCTCTATAGATGTACTGGGCTGATGCTTGGACAGTTTAGTGACAGGTTTTCTGGACACCTTAGGTCTCTCTTTAGTGACTGATTTTTTAGGGCCTACTTTAGCAGCTGACCATTGCTTAGATCTTACTTTAGTGGCGGATGGTGGTTTAACTCTTTCTTTAGAGACTGGTGGTACTTTAGGTTTTTCTTCAGTGGCTGGTGGTCCTAGTAATGCAGCATCCATTAATATTACATCAGACTGTGGAGCAGTTTGACTGCTACTATGATTTATCACCTCATCAGTGCCGGCTTCTTGGACAACATCTGCACCTCTGGTGACATCTTTTTTCCTCATTTCCAGGGAAGTCTGGTCATTATATTTATTATGTTCTGCATGAGGGCAATCCCGGAACGTATGCCCGGATCCTGAGCACAGGTTACAGATGACGGGTCCTGTGCATTTGTCCTTTGTATGTCCGAACTGTCCACACAATGAGCATGTGATACGAGAGCAGTTCATGGCAAGGTGCCTGCCCCCACATCTATGGCACAGACGTGGCTGACCGGGGTAGTAACATATCCCCCTCTCTGAGCCCAGGTAGAAGGAGTGCGGCAGATGTCTGGTTACACCATTCTCTTGTAGAAGCTGGATTTTCACAGAATATCCTCCATTCCATATTTGCTCCTCATCATAGATCTTCTCAGGATAACTTCTCACCATGCACTGCCGGCTCAGCCAGTGCTGCAGATCCGCCAGCGCCACCACCTCAGACTGGAACAGGACAGTGGCCGTTATTTCCTGCGGCTTAGACAGCTGGATACACTGGAGATGATCCCAGATCTCATCTTCTCTAGTGTCATTATAGATGTTCCAGAACAGATCCAGATCACACTGGAGCTTAAAGCTGATGTCATAGATCCTGCTGGATGGGACATGGATCAGAGCGTAGACCTCAGACGCCTTAAACTTCATAAACTCTTTCAGAAGAACTTTTCCAATATAGATCCTGGATGGGATTTTCTCCTCTGGTCCATGTACTTTATCCTGACTGCGTTCCTCCTCTGAGGTGGAGGGTTCACTAGTCTCGTGACATTGGAGAACAGTCTCCTGACCTGATGTTGGTCAGCAGATGGGTCAGTGCTGGAGCTTTCCCCAGCCACAGGAGGATCAGTGCTGGAGCTTTCCCCAGCCACAGGAGGATCAGTGCTGGAGCTTTCCCCAGCCACAGGAGGATCAGTGCTGGAAATCTCCACCGCTGCTGAAGGATCAGTGCTGGAGCTCTCTCCAGCCCCATGATTACTGACACCTGTTTGAGCTGCAGACATGCCCAGATCCACTACTGATTGTTTCACAATGTGGTCTCCATCCACTGACATGGAGGATTCAAAGTCCATTATTTCAGTGTGGTCTCCATTCACTGACATGGAGGGTTCAGAGTCCATTATAATGTTCGTATTATCTGTTACAGACAGACAGTTGCTAGCACCAGTGAGCGGGGTCTCACATACAGCACTGTGCGGGGTCTCACATACAACACCAGTGAGCGGGGTCTCACATACAGCACTGTGCGGGGTCTCACATACGGCACCAGTGAGCGGGGTCTCACATACAGCACCAGTGAGCGGGGTCTCACATACAGCATCAGTGAGCGGGGTCTCACACACAGTATCAGTACAGGGGGCACTTACTTTATCACTCATGGGAGCTGTGCTCACTACATTGCTGCATACAGAGGGCACTGCAGTTAACCCCACGTTTGCTGGAGCATTGTCTGCTGCCTCACACCCCTCACATTGTGCGGCTGATATCAGTGATACATTTCTTTCCAGACTTCCTTGCTCCGCACCGTGCACAGCTTTATATTTAATGTCTTTATTACCCATTACTTGTTTTCTATTCATCTTCTGGGCTCTGGTTCCCCTCTTTTTCTCCATAGCCCAAGTTTCCTTTCTGGGCACAGAGTTTACATTTTTGTCCAAGTTTTCTTTCCGAATGCCCAGCTCTCGCCTGCAATCATCCAGGCTTTCACTTTTCATCAGTTTTATCGTCGGATCAGTCTCTTTGTTAATTTCATCTTGCAATTTGCTGATTTGCATTTCCAGCTTAAAAATACTTTGCCTTGTAACTTTACCACTCAATCCAGCAACATAACAAGCAGGTTTAGAAGACTCACCAGCCACCATTTCCAGCTTTCCATCACCACCAGGTCCATGCTGCAAGCCACACTCCAGGCTGAGGGCTTTCCCTGGATCATCAGCCCAGCTTCTCTCCCCTCCACCTGGGTCAGAAGCCATGCCTCCGCCCTGCTGGGAACTCACAAACACACGTCTATCCTCTCCTATGGACAAGGATATAACTACTATAATACTGCCCCTATCTACAAGATTATAACTACTATAATACTGCTCCTATGTACAAGAATGTAACTACTATAATACTGCTCCCTATCTACAAGATTATAACTACTATAATACTGCTCCTATGTGCAAGAATATAACTGTTATAATACTGCTCCCTATATACAAGAATATAACTACTATAATACTGCTCCTATGTACAAGAAAATAACTACTATAATACTGCTCCTATGTACAAGAATATAACTACTATAATACTGCTCCTATGTACAAGAATATAACTACTATAATACTGCTCCCTATATACAAGAATATAACTACTATAATACTGCTCCCTATATACAAGAATATAACTAAGTCAATGGCTGAGCCGAAGAATGTGCCCACGACATCCCAGTCTGACAGCGATATCCAATTTTAGGGAAATTAGATACTATTCTAATATTTACTAATATAGTTGTATATACTGGTGATTTACAATAAGTATCTAAATGTGACTACATTTATATTATTCTTCTATAAGTGTCTATCATGGCCATACTCATATATCCTGAGTGATTCTCCCAAAATTTGATTCTGACTGATTTGCTCAGTTTTGAGGGGTTGATAATGGGATGAGTCAATTCACATCTAAAAGATTTGTTGCAATTGGATATGCTGGGAAAGGGTTAAAAAATAAGTATTATACTTAGTTCCCTCTAGCCCTCCCAATGTTTGTCTCATTGACACCACACCTGGCCCTGTCCTCTCTTCTTGTTTTCGGTCTTCTTCTCCCTCCGGGGTTTTCAGCGGTGCTGCAACTGAATAGGTCCCAATAATTTGGAGGTCAATGATGTGCATCATGCCCAAGATTACCACGCGAGTGGTGGACAGAGGCCAAAAAAGAACTGATTGAAGGACTGGGCAAGGAGTGGCACGGTAGGACAGGTAGGGCCAAGAAGAGGGGAAGATAAGCTTTTTTTTTGCAACCCTTCACCGGTTTTCATTCAGAAAAATAGTGGCCGGCTAGTTTGCCATTCTACAGCATTTGTGCAAATCAACTTCCCAAAATTCTAAATTGTTAGAACTTGAAGTTAGGGGAAATTTGTAGCAATTTGGAACGGTTAGCTCAAATTTTGGAGAACCCAACAAGTCTACGTACTAGATGGCCTACCAAATGACTCGAAGGACACTGGGCAATGCTGTTAGATGACCTGCGTTGGTGCCCACATGGGCGTTAGCTGCAAGGTTCCCCATAGACAACAGGTTTGAGGGGCTAAACAAAGGGAAACACTAAGGCTTTTTTTCAAGGGACCTTTCTAAGAAAAAGAGAGGACAACCTTTTAATTGGCCCCAATATGCAATTTGTCCCAATATTGACTTTTGAAAATTGTTCAATGTCACGAATTGCCCCCTCCAGCAAACAAGTCAAGGGAACGACTTCATACGATCCTTCCTGCCAGCAGTGTATCCATTATTTTTGATATACTGGCTCCTCAAAAACAACAGTGCAGGATCGGGAAGATAAATTTTTTTTTCTGCAACAAAGGCCTGTGCCCCTGCTTTGTAAGCTGCCCACGTCTGTGCTTCTAGCTAACATCTGTTTGCTTCATGCAGTTTTAATCAGAAAATAGTTTGCCAGCCCAGCTCCATGTCATCTTGAGATTTAGAGTCACCGTATTCCTTTTTGCATACAGGACTTTTTTTTTCCCTTTGTACTGGAGGAAAAGCGAGCAGAGCCGGGAAGATGGTGACAGAAGAACGGCTCACAAAATGCACTGTGTGCTAATTGGTAGAGTCGCTGGTGTGCAGCTGCCGCAGGAGGAAAGTCACTGTTCCTATGATATCCCATGCTACATACTAATGAGGCTTCATTTGGAGATTTTTTTTGTGAGATACAAAGTATCACTGCAGTCATGAAATGAAGAGTAAAGGTAGAAGAGAGGGTGATAGGCATCCTACCATCTTCAATGGTTCAGTGCTGGGACCGATTGAGGGGCGCTGGATTGTGATCACATGCAGGTGCTTTGATCAGAACGGATCTTACCTGAAGTTGCCATGGAAACAGAATGTCGGGTGTGAGTGTCGACCGTTCAAGGCTGATAAACAAACGTTGAATGGTTCCATTTTTTGCAGACAATGAATCATACGACAGAATGAAGAAGATTTGCAATGAGCTTTGCCTTCATCAGGAGTAGATTCGTTTACTAATTACATAAAAAAGTTACTTTTCTTCTTAGGGCTTGTTCACATGTAGCATTTTTCAAGCAGTGTTTTACAGTAACAGCAAACCAAATGAGACCTTTGAAAGCTTATTCACACTGTACACTTTTTGTCCTTGCATTTTTTGACCCGTGTGGTGATTTTTAGAGAAGGCAGCATATTAATTTTTTTTTTTTGTGGTTTTTCCCCATGGAGAACAAAATAACAGCACAAAGAAGCTGGGCGCAGCTTTATGTGGTGCTCTGCTTACATATGCATCATTATGGGCTTATGACATGTCACTGATCCCTCAGTGCATACTGCATAGAATATTGTGGGGTTAGAAAAAAAAATTCAACATCATGAAAATGGCACCGGCGGCGCCGCCTGCACTGTAGCATGATTCAATGTCTAATATGCCTATATGCATTTTCGCTTTATGCCTATACTATCGTGGGGTAAAAAAAAGAAAAATTGCCCTCATCAATATGACGCTGGAAGCGTTGCCTGTGCAGTAGCATCTATTGCGTTCCGAGAGATGGTATTGTGCAAGCTCCACTGGCAGCGCCATTTTGCTGGAGAAAAAAAAAATTGGGCTTCTTCAAAATGGCACGGGCGGCGCATGTGCAGTAGCATCTACCGCCAAAACAGGTTATTGGGTAAGCGCCCCTACCAGTGCCATTTTGATGAAGTTCATTTTTATTTTTTTTTTACCTGGCAATATTATAGGCATTATAATATACATGATGCCGCCGGTGCCATTTTGCTCAATGTAATTTTTTTCTTCTAAAACGCAGTATATGCAGTTTGCAAAATAGGGGGCAGTTAAGTGACGGATCAGTGACCTGTCATAAGCCCATAATGATGAATATGTAAGCAGAGCACCACATAAATCCCCACCCACAGCTCCACCCACATGCCACCACAGCCCCGCCCACAGGCCATCCCAGAGCACGAGAATCTCATTAACACAAAACTGAAAATAAAGATTAAACAACAATCACAAGACGGATTTCATCACCAGGTATCAGTGTAAGACCGCGGTCACACTTGCGTACGGCATCTGATGCAATATGCTAATGACCCTCGGCAGGGCCGGCGTCAGCACCCGGCACACCCGGGCAAGTGCCGGGGCCCTGAGCAGGCGGGGGGGCCCACTTGCCGTCGGGCACCCGGGCGCCCTTTAGCGGAGGAGAGCGGTGCCAGCGCCGCCACTGACCCCCCGCTTGCTCAGGGCCCTGGCTGCAGCTGGCACAATACTTACCTCTCCCGTGCCTCCGCTGCAGCAGCTCCGGGCTCCAGGGGGTGCCGGTGCTCCCTCTCACAGCAGTGCCGCTGAATGACGTCATCATTCAGCGGCCGGCTGTGGCAGAGAGCGCGCGGATGCCGGACAGTTGAGGCGTGTGTGTATGTGTCTGTGTGTCTGTGTGTATCAGTGTGTGTGTATGTAGTGCGGTGCTTGTTTGTGTGTGTGTGTGTGTGTGTGTGTGTGTATGTAAGTATGTATGTGAGAGAGTGCTTGTGTGCTGTGGTGCTGTCTGTGTGTGATGATGGGCAGGCATTGATGATAATGGCAGGCATTGATGATGATGGGGAAGCGATGATGATGATGGGCAGGCATTGATGATAATGAGGAGGCCATGATGATGATGGGCAGGCATTGATGATAATGGGGAGGCTATGATGATGATGGGCAGGCATTGATGATAATGGGGAGGCCATGATGATGATGGGCAGGCATTGATGATGATGGGGAGGCCATGATGATGATGGGCAGGCATTGATGATGATGGGCAGGCATTGATGATGATGGGGAGGCGATGATGATGATGGGCAAGCATTGATGATGATGGGCAAGCATTGATGATGATGGGGAGGCAATGATGATGAGGGGGAGGCAATGATTATGAGGGTGAGGCGATGATGATGGAAAGGCAATGATGATGATAATGGCGAGTCTTTCCACAGCGCCCTTTCCTGAGTCGTAACAGTGCAGAACGCAGTACAGCGCAGAGGAGAGCTCCATATTTTGTATGGAGCATTATATGGGGACCAGTATCCTGTAGGGAGCATTATATGGGGACCAGTATCCTATATGGAGCATTATATGGGGACCAGTATCCTGTATGGAGCATTATATGTGGTCCAGTATTCTGTATGGAGCATTATATTGGGTCCAGTATTCTGTATGGAGCATTATATGGGGGATGGGGGGTGACATCCTGCATGGGGTATTATATGGGTGATGAGGGGGGAGACTATGTGGTGCACATAATACTGTATGGAGGACTGTACTGTCCAGTCTGTACTGTGCGCTGTGAGGATTTGGCGGTTTTTGAGCTATTGTAGAATTTACAATAGATATCACTCATGTAATGGAAGAAGTGAAGTGTTTGGCATTGTACTATACCATATTTCTCTGCTGTATCTGTGCATCATGAATCGTGGTCTGTGTTAAAGGGGCCCACTGAGGCTCTTTCGCCCGGGGCCCATAAAAACCTGGAGCCGGCCCTGACCCTCGGCTCCTGCTCTGCACTTTAAATAGGTGTAAATCTAAATAAGCACCAAATTGAGGGTGGCTCACAATAGGAAACCTTCCATTGTGTTCCTGTGCAATGCTCTTTGGAATCTGCCAGGCTCTTATAATTTCTGCCCCCTCATGGAAAAAAACAAACAGCATTTGTGGAGGCCCCCTCACCCCCAAAATGTGATGAGTGGGGAATGGAACATAACCCAAAGTCTTTGCAGAAAGTGACCTAAGATGGCGCTGGCTGCACTGTCTGGGGGATATTTAACATCCCCGGGTAACCACCCCATTTGCCGTCCTTATATACATACCCTGAAATACCCCAAAAACCCTCGAAAATTGACTAGTTGTGTGGAAATGCGGTCCAGTGCTTTCATTTAATCTAAACAGAGCTGCAATGCCAGACACAACCTATAGACAGGTGTGGCGCCATTTCTGGAAGATGCAGTCATGTTTTTATTCTCTTCTTGTAAAAGAGATTTAAGTCATAAATGCAGAAATCTAAAATAAAGCCAAAAACCAGAAAATATTCCCGGAGTTAACATTCTAATTTAATCCATCGTCAGCTGGAATAGGGAAGCGCATTTAATATTTATTTCCAGCTTTGTGTTTCATCAGGACAGTCAGCACTCCATGAAAAAGCTTTTTACAATCATGCTCGATGGAGTAAAACCAAGAAGAAAAAAATACACTCAGCATTCAGTGAGCTGCCTCGTCCTCTCGCTGCATCTCCTATGCATTAAAAAAGAAGAAAATATTGCTTGTATGCTAGAGAGGGCAGGCGATTTGCATCCCGCTCGCTCTTTGTGTTATACTGCGCGCTATACATCACTTGTGCAAATATTGTTCTTTCCGGCCTTCCTAGATCTGCTGCCTCAGCTGCTTCCATCCAGGATACATTGTGTTTACTGTATGTTCAGAATGTATTACCCCAATGTTATATAATAACAATAATAACAATATTATAATGCAGAAATCATGGAATAATCATCAGAATAATGCTTCTAGTTCATTTGTATTCTTTTTTATTCATCTTCTCCTATGTCTTTCTCTTTTCTTTTTCTTCCTTCCAAACTCATTTTCCTTTTATTTCTTCCTGCCTAACTGTTTTACCTTTCTTCTCTTCCCTCCTTGCTCTTTCCTTTCTTACTTTCATCCTTCCTCCCTCCCTACCTCTCACTTTCCTTTCCTTTATTCCTTGCTGCTGTTTTCCTTCTGACCTCTCTCTTACCTTTTCTTTTCTTTCCTTCCATTCATGCTCTTTCCTTTTTTACTTGTTTCCTTCCCTTCTACCTCTCGCTTTCCTTTCTTCCTTCCTTCCTTCTTTACTTTCTTCCTTCTGTCATTCCTTTATTCCTTTCTTTCCTCCCTACCTCTCTCTTTCCTTTCCTTTATTCCTTGCTGCTGTTTTCCTTCTGACCTCTCTCTTACATTTTCTTTCCTTCCATTCGTGCTCTTTCCTTTTTACTTGTTTCCTTCCTTTCTACTTCTCGCTTTCCTTTCTTCCTTCTTTCTTTCCTTTCTTCCTTCTATCATTACTTCATTCCTCTCTTTCATTCTCTTTCCTTCCTACCTCTCTCTTTCCTCTATTTTCCTTCCTTGCTCTTTCCTTCATTTTTTTATATTTTTTCCTACATTTTTTTTCTTCTACTTTTTATTTTTCCCTTCTCTTTTTCCATCTGTCTATTATGTACCTCTTTAATTTCATTATGCATACACATATGTATATATATACACTATTTACAGTTGTATTGCATGGTTCGGACATTCCAGCTCTGCCGAAGTAGACAGCACGAGCCGCCGAGCTCAGGGATTGACTGCAGATGTTCGCTTTAGTCATGATGTCACCACTGCAGCCAATCAACAAACCCCAGATTAGTGCTAGAGAGCTGGTCCTGGGGAGGAGGCAGAGTATTGTCTGTGCTTATTGCTTAGAAATATACAGATGTTTGGGCTTATATCTTTTAATTGTGGAAAACCCCTTTAAGGCGCTTTTCCATTTGGACAGTGTGTGAGGGTATGATTTGTGCACTTCGTGACTCAGTTATATGGCAGCATTTCATATATTTTTTACATTAGTTTGATCATTAATGATATATTGGGACTTCCGAATATCTTAGTCTTATATATTACAGCTAAATACTTTTTAGGTTTTTACAGTGTTTTTTCGAACTAATTTTCTTTTCCTTCTCTCCATAAAAACAACAATGTGAGCGGGTCCACATACAGAGATAACATTTATCAAATAGTTTGGTCAGAATTCTGGAATAAAACTGCATAAAATGTATCTTTTTTTTGCAGATTGACATTTGGTGTTTTAGTAAAGTAGCCAAGCATGTCCCAAAAATTCATCATAATTTATGCCTCACGGTGGCGTAATTTGCAACAGTCGCTGAAGGTGGTGCATGGTGGTTGAAAGATGCGCCAAATTTATTAATGAGGCTTCTTAACAAATTTGGCATATTGCACTCCTGCAAAATACTAATTTTAATGTATCGGGCTCACCCTGTATTTCTCAGGGACCTTCACTGACCTTGATCAGAGGTTGCAGGTATGAGACCGTATTTCACACTCTACATATATTCATAGAAGCATGGCTCCTTAAAATGAAGGTGAAAGAAAGGGGGAGACCAGGAAGAATTAATTGAGGACCTCCAGGGTGAGCAGATGACAGAAAGCATAGCCCTGGAGAACTAATGTGCAAAAACCTTATGTGAATGATCAGAAGGAAAGTTTCATTATTTCACGTTTTGCAGCTACCTGTACAAAGAGAATTGAAAAAAAAAAAGTTGCAGAAGTTTGTAGTCGTTAGAATAGAAGTGATTGCGGTTATTAGGCATTAATCACCGCAGGGATCAGTTCTGTAGAAGAAAGTTTCGGGTTCTGCAGATGAGCATTGTCTTCAGACTGGAGGAATGTGACATCTCTCTCATTTTAATCATTGCCTAGTCAATCTGCAAATCGTGTTCTCTCCGGGAAAGGAATTGGTATGAAAGTCACAGATGCCACCAACTCCTACATAGCTCTTCAAAAATAATCATTTTTATCTATGACCCATTATTCCTACTGTTTTCCCCTTCCTGGATTGGCATCCGAACAATTCATCATTGGAACATAAAAAGTAATGAAGTAAATCTTTAATTGACTCTTACAATAGGTTCATCTCGGCACAGCTTGATTATTTGTCTGTGCACGGAAAAACTTTTCAGTCCTTTCAATGTTATGTGAAAGACAATATAAAGTACAAAAAAAAAAAAAACAAGTATTGGAGCTTCATCCCATGCCAAGGCTCAGACGACAATTACTGGGCATGGAGTAATCCTGTAGCCATAAAATGCCTCGTTTAGTTAGATTCCAACTTAAAGGCTGTGCATAGTGTTACAATTTTTTCTAATTCTTATAAAACTCTTTTAAATAAAATGTAAGGTAACAAAATGTGCATCTCCATAGTTACAGACTACAAACAAGCACTGTGTAGTCAGATCCTGCAGTCTTTTGTTATTTCTCCACTTCCATCTGTAGTAATGATGGGCAAACCCGAGGATGTTCGGGTATGTCGAGTTCGGCCGAACTTTAAAAAAAATGTTCGGTTCGGGTACCAGAACAGTACCCGAACTCGAACCCGGAATCCATTCAAAAGAATGGGGGGGCCCAAACATCCAGCGCTTCTGACGCTGTCATCGCGCTTTAAAAACTGTCTCTATTTGGCACTAACCTTTCATATTAAAGCCGGTCAGAGCGCTGCTAATCCCACCCTGTCACACAGATGACAGCGTGTGAGCCAGCAGCTCTGACCGGCAGTGAAAAGGTTTCCGCTGGTCAGGTGTAGGCTGATGAGAGTACTACTCGGTATCAGCCTATACCTGGTCTCGCTGATAGCAGCAAGAGCACGCGAGGCTGATGAGAGTATTCACCAGCCAGTACCTGTCCATAGTAATAAATATGTCAGTGAGATAATTAGTGCAGTGTATGTGTAGCTTACTGTTCATGTATTTATTGAATAAATAATAAAAGAAAAAAAACTGTGTGGAATCCACTCTATTATTGATAACTAGGTCAGGTAAAGCTGACAGCTGTGGGATGCAACCCTCAGATATCAGCTTTATCTTGGCTGGCTATCAAAAGTAAAGGGGTCACCATGCTGTTTTTTTTTAATTATTTAAATAAATCATTTAGAAAAATGGAATAAGATCCCCTCCATTTTGGATAAAAAGCCAAGCTAAAGCACACACAGCTGGGGTCTGGTATTCTCAGACTGGGAGGGGCCATGGATATTGCCCCCTAAGCCTAAAAATAGCAGCTTGCAGCTGCTGCAGAAAAGGCACATCTATTAGATGCGCCAATTCCGGCACTTTGCCTGGCTTTTCCCTCTTGCCCTGGTGCGGTGGTGAGTGTGGTAATAGTTTTGGGGTTCATGTCAGCTGTTTTTTGTCCGCTGACATCAAACCCAGGGGTTAGTAATGGAGAGGTGTCAATCAGATGCCCCAATTATTAACCTCGTAATCAAATGTAGGAAAGACTCACACAGAGGAAAGTATTTTAATTAAAAAAAACACACAGAGAAAAGTCATTTAATTGAATAAACACTCTCCACCCTATTTTTCCCATATATTAATGTAAAAATAAAAAATCACAAGTATTCCTCATGAGGCTGCGTGTGATTGGTGGTAACCTTAATGATGTCACCGCCGGTCACACACAGCCAAATTCTTACGCTCAGCTCAGTGTATCCTGGATGCTGTGCTTAGTGGTTGTATTATGCCACCGCTCAGCAATGCACCCAGATGTAGCAGAGTTGGAGCACGTCGTGGGATATATGGATTATCGGCGGACAGGTGAGGAATACTGTGAATACTGTGAACAACACGTCCATTTCAAACTGTCCTTCCACATTTCTACCTGTGCCCTCTTCGACTGCTTACAATCTGGCTTCTGGCCGCATCATTCCATTGAAACTGTCATGACTAAAGTCACCAATGACATACTAATCATCAAAGCAAAGCGACACTCCTCTGTCCTTCTCCTCCTGGACCTGTCCCCTGCCTTTGACACAGTGGACCATTACCTCTTACTGCAGACCCTCTCATCTCTTGGCATCACAGACTTGGCTCTATCTTGGATGTCGTCATACCTAACAAACAGGACATTCAGCGTCTCCAACTCACCCACCACCTCCTCACCTCGCCCTTATTTGTTGGTGTCCCCTAAGGCTCAGTTCTAGGACCCCTGCTCTTTTTCATCTACACCCTCAGCCTGGGACAGCTCATAGAATCTCATGGCTTTCAGTATCACATCTATGCTGATGACACGCAGATATACATCTCTGGTCCTGATATCACCTCCTCACTTACCAGAATCCCACGATGTCTGTCCGCTATTTCATCCTTCTTCTCCGCTAGATTTCTACAACTTAATATGGACAAAACAGAATTCATCATCTTTCTCCCAACAGACCTATCCATTAAAGTCAATGGCTGCTCACTCTCTCCAGTCCCGAAAGCTCGCTTCCTCGGGGTAACCCTCAACTCTGAGCTCCCCTTCAAACCATCCAAGCCCTTTCCACTTCCTGACGACTTCAACTCAAAAATATTTCCCGGATTCATGCATTCATCAACCAACAATTTGCAAAAACCCTAGTCCATGCCCTCATCATCTCCTGCCTGGACTACTGCAATCTCCTGCTTTGTGGCCACCCCTCCAACACTCTCACACCCCTCCAATCTATCCTAAATTCTGCTGCCCGATTAATCCACTTATCCACCCCGCTATTTCACTGCCTCTCCTCTCTGTCAATTCCTGCACTGGCTCCCCATTACCGAGAGACTCCAGTTCAAAACCCTAATCATGGCATACAAAGCCATCCACAACCTGTCTCCTCCATACATCTGTGACCTCGTCTCCTGGTACTTACCTGCACGCAACCTCTGATCCTCACAAGATCTCCTGCTCTACTCTCCTCTTATTTCCTCTTCCCACAATCACATACAAGATTTGTCCTGCGCATCCTCCCTACTCTGGAGCTCTCTACCACAACATATCAGACTCTCGCCTACCATGGAAACCTTCAAAAGAAACCTGAGGACCCACCTCTTCCGACAAGCCTACAACCTGCAGTAACTACCATCCTCACCCATCCCTTGTAGACTGTGAGACCTCGCGGGTAGGGTCCTCTCTCCTCCTGTACCAGTTGTGACTTGTATTGTTTACGATTATTGTACTTGTTTTTTGTTATGTCTATCCCTTTTCACATGTAAAGCGCCATGGAATACCGTAAATGGTGTTATAATAATAAATAATAATAATTTTAACATTAATAAATGGGTAAAATAGGATTATTGGGAGGATATTGCCTTATAGACGACATTCAATTACTAACCCCTGGGCTTGAAGTCAGCTGACATTACAAAGCAGACATCAACCTTAAAAATATTACACCGCTTTCCACAGAACCAGAGCAAGTGGGAAGAACCGGGCAAAGCACCCGAGATAGCGCATCTAATGGATGCGCCTTTTCCTGGGCTGCTATTTTTAAGCTGGGGAGGGCCAATATCCATCTCCCCTTACCAGTCTGAGAATACCAGCCCCGACTGTCTGCTTTAACTTTTTCTGGTTACAGAAGATGGAGGGCACCCCAACACCATTTTTTTAAATTATTTAAATAATTTAAAAAAAAAACTGCGTAGGGATCCCTCTGTTTTTAATAACCAGCCAAGATAAAGCTGACAGCTGAGAGCTGCATTGGTTATGAAAAACAGATGAGACCCCTTTTTTTTTGCACGGTGTGCCAACCAATTACTGCCATACCAATACTTGACTTGGCTGTGATTGAAAAGGAAATGCCCATACATGAAGACTTGTTAATTAGCTGTGCTACAACCTTTCAACAAGCTTTGGTCGGGCTGCCAAACTCAAACAGTAACATGAATTCTGGAAGAAGTCCATGTTCGGGGTCCGTGCATGGACACTAGATGTCCGGCACAGACCCTGAATTTATCGTTGGGGTTTGCTCATCTCTAAACTGTAGTTAAGCAAAAAGAGGGGCTACAGAGAGTGACATAAGGCTGCTTTAAAGCGAATCTGACACCAGGATTTTGCTATCTAATCAAAGAGCAGCATAATGTAGAGATAGAGACCCTGATTCCAGTGATGTGTCACTTACTTTACTATTTGATGTAGTTTTGATAAAGTCTGTTTTCTCTGCTGCGGATCTACCAGTTCTCTCACTGAGCTCTGTATAATCCCGCCACCACCACTAGTTGGCAGCTTTCTGTATACACTGTGCATAGACAGAAAGCTTCCAATCAATGGTAAGGGCAAGGCTCACGAATATGGAGGAGAGGACTACATGGCAGTAAGTCTAGTAATCTTTTAGTGATAATTTCCTGCTGATAAAACTGAGGTTTTATCAAAACTATTGGAAGCAGCTCAGTAAGTGACACATCGCTGGAGTCAGGGTCTCTGTCTCTATATTGTGCTTCACTCAAACTAGATGGAAGAAAACCTGATTACAAATTTTTTTAAAGGGTTAGTGTTTTTTTTCTTTTTCAGCTTTTGTTTTTTCTCCCCTTCTACCAAGAGCCATCTTTTTTGCAAACAAAGTCATGAGGGCTTGTGCTTTGCAGGACGAGTTATATCTTTAAATGACTCCATTCATTTACTACATTCATTTTACTATATAATTTACTATATAATGAACTTGAAGATTCTTTCAATAATGACTGCTGCATTCACTATCTCAGCTTTTATACGGGCTATGATATTCGTTTTTGATTGGCTGTGCTATAACATGTCATGTCATGTAATAATTGCAAAGCATTATGGGAAATCTATGCTTGCCGCACCTCGAGTCATCTGAGCTTTTTCTGGGTGATACAACCTGCAATGAGCAAAATGCTGGGGCGGGCATTTTTTTTTTTGCAGAAAACAAATTATTCAAATTCATCAGAATCCACAAACTTCACATGAACTTTGATAGGCGCTGGGATTCTTCCGCTCTATGGTATAGATCCCAAGACTTATCTGGTGCTATGGTCTCCCATTCAGGCCCAGCCACTGGGTCTGCTGTTTAGCACAAACATCAGTCCCAGCTACTTACTCAGGCTCCTGTTATACATATGGTTACTGCTGGCTCTCTAACTAAAGTCTATGGTAACCAGTGATATACTAAGGCATCCCTACTCTCTGGAGTCTATGTCCAGAAGTCACCTTACTGAGCATGTCCGTGATGTGGTGCCTTCTTATTGGTGCTCGGACTGCTCTGGTTATGCAGCAGCTCCGGATTGGCTCATGGACGCCCCCCCCCCCTTCCGACTGGGTGTGAGTGTTTGGGGTGGAGCCTAGCGCATTAAGGGCTTTCAGCAAAGCACATGGGCGTGCTAGCGAGACTTGTGTTTGGTGTGTGAGGGGATGCTCTGCTGGTGTGGTGCCCCTGAGGGTTCAGTCGCCACAGAGGTGTTGCACCTCATCCAGAGGTGTGACACCCCACTCCCAGGTAAGGAGAGAGCACCCCTAGGACTCCAACACCTGCATCCAACACACACCATATCAGCTGGTCATATGGACGTACCCTACGGGAGGATGGTCTCACACCAGGCTGGTTAGCAAGGGGTGTATAGGTGGGTGGAGTTAGCAGTAGCTGACAAGGAGGTGAGAAGTTAAGGAAAAAGCAGCAGCACTTCCAGTGAAGTGAGAGATTGAAAAGGGGAGCTCAAGCTGATAGGAGCTCGGCCCCTAACATGAGAAGGAGATTGAGGAGCTTCTGGAGAAGTCAGTGAAGGGGTCCTTGGGCACGGACAGTGAATATTCGATCCATGGCTCATTCTGGGATCGGAAGGACCAGGCCATCGGGGAGCTCGGCCCCTAGACTAGTGGGAAACCTTCAGGCCCCGCTAGCAAGCCGACGGCGGTGATCACTTTATGGGTCATTGCTACCAACCACCAGCACCATCTCCAGGAAGGAAGCTACATAGGGCCAAGGATGCACAGAATTGATCTGTTACCCGACAGGGTCTGCAGCTTCTGGACTGAAAGACTGCGTGGTGAGGTGCTAGGAAGAGAGGAGTGGGATAGCACAGAGAGAGAAGGCCAGGAAAGGAACACACAGAATGGGAGTCCTGGGCACGTGCGATCGAGTTACCTGGGGGTTGCTGGACCTCTCACCCGGAAAACGCAGTACCAAGTGGGCATCAGTATCACTGGTAAGAGAATTGTGAGTAAAAACCCTGAAACTGCATTTGGACTGTCTCCTAGATTTCTTCCAGCGGTGCACATTTCTCTCTGCTGCATTCTTCTGCACCATTCCCAAATATTCCATCTACCTGCCCTGGAAGAATACAACCTCATCTGTGGGAGGTCTCTTCCAGAAGACCTGCACCGCAGCGCTGGTCACACTGACCAGGTACCACAGGTGGCGTTACGATTCACTACATAAACTTTATTCCCTGTAAATATATTCCCCTTTTTGGTGAGTGCCCAGGGCCACGGACCGGGTCGTCGCCGCCGTGACATCCCCCATAGAGGTCAATAGGCTCGGTACCGAGTACCCCACGGCCCTGGCGGGCGACTCACTGGCTCATATGTGTGCCTAGTTTTCCTTAGTCAGTCAGGTTTTTGCTTTTGCTTGACCTAGCGTCTGTCTCGGCCACGTTTGCAGTTAGTACGAGCTGTTTACAGGGCACAGTCAACCCACGTGCTTAAACCCTATTGTTTTATTGTTTTTTTTAGCTGAGCTGGTCCTCATCTCCCTTGTACCTCTTGGTGGTTAGCTGAGCTGGTACTTATCTACTGTACCTCTCAGTGGTTAGCTGAGCTGGTATTCATCTCCCTTGTAACCCTCGGTGGTTAACTGAGCTGGTACTCATCTCCTGTACCTCTCAGTGGTTAGCTGAGCTGGTACTCATCTCCTGTACCCCTCAGTGGTTAGCTGAGCTGGTACTCATCTCCTGTACCTCTCAGTGGTTAGCTGAGCTGGTACTCATCTCCTGTACCCCTCAGTGGTTAGCTGAGCTGGTATTCATCTCCCGTACCCCTCGGTGGTTTGCTGAGCTGGTACTCATCTCCTGTACCCCTCAGTGGTTAGCTGAGCTGATACTCATCTCCTCTGTACCCCTCGGTGGTTTGCTGAGCTGGTACTCATCTCCTGTACCCCTCAGTGGTTAGCTGAGCTGGTACTCTTCCCCTGTACCCCTCGTGGTTAGCTGAGCTGGTACTCATCTCCTGTACCCCTCGGTGGTTAGCTGAGCTGGTACTCATCTCCTGTGCCCCTCAGTGGTTAGCTGAGCTGATACTCATCTCCTCTGTACCCCTGGGTGGTTTGCTGAGCTGGTACTCATCTCCTGTACCCCTCAGTGGTTAGCTGAACTGGTACTCTTCCCCTATACCCCTCGGTGGTTAGCTGAGCTGGTACTCATCTCCTGTACCCCTCGGTGGTTAGCTGAGCTGGTACTCATCTCCTGTACCCCTCAGTGGTTAGCTGAGCTGATACTCATCTCCTCTGTACCCCTCGGTGGTTTGCTGAGCTGGTACTCATCTCCTGTACCCCTCAGTGGTTAGCTGAGCTGGTACTCTTCCCCTGTACCCCTCGGTGGTTAGCTGAGCTGGTACTCATCTCCTGTACCCCTCGGTGGTTAGCTGAGCTGGTACTCATCTCCTGTACCCCTCAGTGGTTAGCTGAGCTGGTACTCATCTCCTGTACCCCTCAGTGGTTAGCTGAGCTGGTATTCATCTCCGTACCCCTCAGTGGTTAGCTGAGCTGGTACTCATCTCCTGTACCCCTCGGTGGTTAGCTGAGCTGGTACTCATCTCCCTTGTACCGCTCGGTGGTTAGCTGAGCTGGTACTCATCTCCCTTGTACCGCTCGGTGGTTAGCTGAGCTGGTACTCATCTCCCTTGTACCCCTCGGTGGTTAGCTGAGCTGGTACTCCTATTCCTGTGTAATTCTGAGTATTATCTGGTGTTGGGTTTTTGCATTCCATACACACTATGTGGAGTTAACTCAGTGTGTTTAAGAAGTAACGTTCGCTAGTAGTTTTTTATCCGTTATTGGTCACACTAGCAGCAGTTTAACATCTCTGCACGGTGGACCTCGGGTTGCGATCACACTTTATGGTTTAATTTAATTTAGTGTGATCCGCCAACCCTAACAAAGTTGATTTTTATCAAATCAATTCGCTCATCTATACTCAACTCCTAACTTCTAGATCTGATGAGACGCAGAGATCATTTATTGTCATATGCAACAACACTGGTCTGCACATGAGCTGCGTACACAGATGGTAAATTTTACAATGAAGGCAGGATTGTTTATTTTTTATTATGTTATATAAATCATTTAAAAAAAATAATTGCAAAAAGTATACCTGCCCTGAAAACTGCATTTAGGCAGTTGTTTATCCCACAAAATGTAAGTTTTGGGTTTTTTTTCCCCTTTCTGTCTGGCTTGAATACATTGCATTTCACTTTTAGAAAAAAGTTAATCTTTTTTTTTTTTTATCACAAAATATGTACTGGTTCTAACCGTGCGCAAAAGAGGCCGCAGTGTGCAGCCCCCTTAGGAACCGATCGGGGGAGTTGCACTTACAAGTTTACTAAATGGTGCAGCTGCAGTACATTAAACGAGAATCTAGAACACAAATATGACCGAGACTCACATCACCGAACATTCACCAACTAGTATATATGGCCTATAGTAGGGAACGGTGCGGCAATATTTGCTCTCACACACAGCTGAGGAAAGTCAGAACGTTGAATACGGGCTGAATTTCTATAGAAATATCTATTATTCATCCGCTCTGTACATTTTTATGGAGAAAGGCACAAGAGTGTCCGGTGTGGAGAGTAACAGTTCAACAGTTGCTACATTGTTACATTCTCTAGATTTCTCTTTCAAATCGAAAACCAGTAAATAGGACGCAGCAATTCCTATTTATACTCTTTAGGAATTCATGTTTTGTGTGACAGAGGAATGCGACCCCCTCTCCTACCAAAGAAAAATTAGAAAATACTTTTCTGATTCTTGTCATCTTGTATTTCAATATCTTCTACCTAATGACCATCATGCGTTGCTACATTGTCTGCCTGCGGGTTCACACTGCAAATTCCAGAGGTCCAGGATCCAAAGCCTTCAGCCGATGGTCCTAACGACTGATTATTAAGGGGTGTTGTCTCTAATAAGCCAACCCCTTGAATTAAATAGTGCCCAGTGGGATATACATGGTGCTTTATTTAACCCCTTCACAGCTAGGCCTACTTTTTTTTTCCTCCACTTCTTCCCAGAGCCATAACTGGTTTATTTATCTGTCCATGTAGATATATGGAGCTTGTTTGTTGCAGTGCTACTTGAACTTTTGAATGACCTCATTCAGTTTATACACAGTTGTAGGGAGGTGGATCAGGGCCGTGATGCTCCTCTCATATCAGGGCCGGAACTGTTGAGACTGACACCATTGTTGCCAGAGGGAAGACTTTCTGACCTACACCGACCTTTGCACCTGACTGCAGTGGGCGGGTCAGGCATAAAAGGGGTGGAGTGCGAGAAAGTGGGGCTTTCGGCGGGAAGACAAAATGCGCAGTGTTATGTTTAGGTAGCTGAGGAGAAATAGCAAAAACGGTAATACACCAGAGAGGCTGGAACCTATTGGATTGCAGTAACCTGAACTAACCACACAACTAGAGGTAGCCGTGGAGCGTTCATACGTTGATCCTAGACGCCTCATCACAGCCTGAGAGATAACTACACCTAAAGGCAGAAAGATGAAAGCTATCTGCCCCGGAGCAGATCCCCAAAGAAAATAGGAAGCCCCCAAACATGTAATGGCGGTTAGACAAGAAGAAAGCATGGACACAGACAGAAAATAGAATGAGCAAACGCTGGGGCCCAATCTGTCTAGACAGAAAAGTACAGTAAAAATTCTGACTGCAATCCAACAAAAAACGCTAAAAAATACCAACACTTCTGATTGCCAAAAAACCTGAGATCACACGATCTCAACCACCTAAATCAGATCTCTGGTGTAACAAAACTAAGCCGCAGCCACTGAAAAAACAGGAAAAAGCAAATGAACAAATAACAGTGGCTACAGATAAACTGAGAGGAGCACAGGCCCCAGGAGGGGACCCGGCTGACCTCCACAAAAGTGCAGAAAACTTTGCAAAAAGCAAGCACAAAAAGAAAAGCAGAAAATATCTTATCTGAAAGCAGCAGATGCAGGCAAGACTCCAGCAAACTTCCAAATGAACCAGGAACCACAATTGAGACAAGAACAATTGATCACCGGCGACCATCATGGGAGGGAACCTCCCTTATATCAGTCCAGTCAGTGATCCCAGATTGCCATTCCTCGCTGGAAGGTTCAGTACTGTATGTAACCACCAGAGGGAGCCTCTGCTCTGAAACCATCTCTAGCACATTCACAACAGTGCAGCAGGAGAAAGTTGACTCGCTCTCCTCACCACAGCTCCTGAAAGCCAGGCTGGACGGTCGACTCTCAACGCCACGCAGACAGACTGCTTACAGCGTGTGACCGTTACCGCTCCAACCTCTGAGACTGCAGAGACATTCCGTACCGTTCCGCTGGCTGCTGGCAGTGCTCATTGTGGACTGGACCTGGAAGCAGGCTCGGAGTCAGCTAGCTCCCTCCCGTGTTCTCCCGTGCTTCGTGGCCCTTCCACCCCGGGGCCTCCTGCTTCCCCTCCACTGAGACTTCACTCAGGAACCATCAGATCACTATTGGGAGAGCCAGGATATGTCGCAGCTGTCCAGAGCTAATGCCTCACGTTTCTCCAGAACCAAGCTAGAGTCTTCAAACGCCACCTACGGCGTCATCGCGGGACCTTCTCGCCTTCATCCTCTGGAAGCTTCTGACTGATAAGTGCATTGGTTTATTGAACACTTGTTCTTTGTTTGAACTCTGCCTACCATTCCCCTGTTATTACCTCCATGTGTGGAGTATCCCTGTTATAAACCCCTCGTTACTGCTTGATTTGCCTCCTGAGTGTCACTGCATCTCCGTACCTGTCAACCCTACACAGTGTACTGGAAAATGGAAAAAAAAATCCAAGTGGGGAGAAATTGTGAGAAAAAAAACGCAATTCTGACATTTTTTGAGAGGAATTGTTTTTTATGGCGTACATTGTGCGGTTATGATTACCTCAGAATATGATTCTACTCATGAGTACAATTACCGCTATACCCAACATGTCCATTTTTTTTATTATTTTAATCGTGAAAAAAAGTTCAAAAGTTTGCAAAAAAAAAATGTTTTAGGCCGGTTTCACACGTCAGTGTCTCGAGTATGTGTGGTGACAGTTTTCTCACGTACTGGAGACACTGACACATGTAGACCCATTAAAATGAATGTGTCTGGGCACATGCCAGTGTGTTTTCACGGACCGTGTGTGCGTCTGCAAAACACGCTGACATGTCCATTTTCACCCGGACACACGGGCCGCAAAACGTGCTGCACACGTGCACATGGAGAACAGTTCACACTGTCCTCCGTGTGCACGTACGGCTGCAGGGGAAGAAGCGGCTACTGTAAGGCCTCTTTAACACATTAGTTTTTTGCAATCAGGCACAATCCGGCGAATTGTTTAAAAGACGGATCCGGCGTAGATTGTAAAAAACTGATGTGCCGGATCCATTTTTTAGCTGGATCCGTCCTGGTCTTTTTAAGCTGGAAAATGAGTAGTAGTAGTAGTAGTAGTAGTATCCGGATCAGTCTTTTGCCGGATTGCATAAAAGACTGATCCGGTCCAATAGAGTTGTATTGTTTCCGGCCGCCTGATGCTCCGCTTCAGGCGCTGTCAGGCGTTTCGCCAAAAAAAAAAAAGTTACATGATGCGTTCTGTCCGGCCGCCGGAATTAAAATCTAGGACGGATTGGCAGAAAACGGACCTAAACGTAATGACATTGGCCAATCGGCGCAAATGATGTAAAGGGAAAAAAAAAAAAAATGGATCGGGCGTTTTAAAAAAAAAGGATCCGTTTTTTTACAAAAATGCGGGATTGCCCCTGACAGAAAAAAAAATGATGTGTGAAAGAGGCCTAAGCTTTTTCACCCCCGGCTAAAATTTTTGGGAGGCAAAAAAACTTCATGGGGGTGAGGGTGGAGAGGGATAATTAAATTTTATTTTTTAATCCCTTTGAGTTTTTTAATAAGAAAAGGTGGGGACAGTTTTTTTTTTTTTAAAAAATTGAAATTTTCAATTTTTTTTAGGGTTTTTCCCCTTTTGTTAAGTCCCCATCTTTTGGGGAATTTGGTGCTTGAAAAGTTTTCACCCACTTCTTTTACTCCTTTTTTTCATTCTTGGGTTGGTTTAGGGTTTTAACATTTGGTAAAAAAATACCGTAAATCGTAAAAAGGTGAATTAGGATATATACTAAGCGGGGGCGCACGGAAAAAGGGCCGGACGATTCCAGCGGCGGGGGGTCACAGGGAACTCTCCTGGGATCCGCAACAACAAATGTAAGGGTCCTAAAAGTGGTTTTTTAGCATCCCGTTGCGATTTGTTTTGTGAACCCCAAACTAAGAGTGCCTGTTGTGGGTTTCCTCTCCCCGCTTAGTTTTTTCTCCCTTAACCCTTTTTTGTCCCTTGAGTTGAATTGTTGTATGCAAAGGGATATTTTCTTTACCCTTGTCTTCTCTTTGTTTATCCCTTTTGGTTTGGTTACTGCCCATTCCTGGGTGGTAATCGGGGCCTTCTCAGGACAATTCAGTGGGCAGGTCTAAGGGAAAAAGGGTTTTCGCTGGCGGCCGGGCCTCGTACCCTTTAAAAGTCTCCGGTAGAGGGGCTATCAGCCCCAGTTTGGGTCGCATAGACCCCGGTTTCCCCTCTATCCTGAACAGCGCGAATTTTCACCGACCTTATAAAGCTTCCCCCCCCCCATGGTTTCCCGGCCCCTCTAGTCCAGTTGAGATTTTTTCCCGGAGCTGCGGACGTTAAATCCCAAAGGGTTTTTTACCCCCCGGGAGCAAGCCGATTGAACCCAAGGGCTTACGGTTTTTGGGGGGGGAAAGTTTTTTACTTTCCCGGGGGGATTAATTGTATTTTGGGTGCGGCCCCGGGCGCGGGGGTGAGGAAATAAT
>JARQOD010000001.1:383333666-383359985 GCA_033576555.1 Oophaga sylvatica | reverse complement strand
AAAAATTTGGAAATGTAATCAATTTAAATTTCATGGTGCTCGGTGCACCCGGGTTGGGGCCCAAGGGTCAAATGCATGTTCGTTCATGGTGGGGATTGCCCAGCATTGCCTTGGGGGGAGCTTTCTCTGCAAGCAGCGCTCCCCTCACAAGCCAGCGTTTTGTCAGTCCCCCAGTGGAGGAAGTGAGGCAGAAAAACCCAGTAGGCGGGAGCATTCCCACAGAATCACTTGGCTCACCCGTTTTGCCCCAAGCACCGTAATTTGGGAATATTTCATGAAATTTCAGTTTCTATGGAACGGGGGGCAGCGGTTGGTGAGAGGGTCTTTTTTTTTGGGGGGGAAAAGGGGGGCAGTTGTAATAAAACGGGGGCAAAAGCCCAGAGATCAGATTATATAAAAAGCTTTCCTTTTTTGCGAAAATAAGGCTTCGGATGGGATACCCGGGACGGGGGAAGGTCAAAGGTGCACCCTTTCTCCCTTCGATGCATGAGTGTTACACTGCGGATTAAATTGGGAGAGGAGCTGCAGGGGGTCTGGTCAAGGAATATATTTAGAGATTTCCTTTCCATGAGGGGGGGATATGTGATATGAGGTAGGATCTCAGGAAGGGAGGGTTATAGACAGTGGCATAACAAGATTTGGGTCGGGCCCTCCATCCAGGTATATATATCACCATCCTGGTATGTGTCCTTAATCCTACAGTCGCATGTAAAAGTTTAAGAACCTCTGGTCAAAATTACTGTTATTGTGAACAGCTAAACAAGTTGAGGATGAAATGATCTGTAAAAGGCCTAAAGTTATAGATGACACATTTCCTTTGTATTTTTAGCAAAAAAATATATTTTCATCTTTTATATTTTAAAAAATACAGAAAGAAAATAGGCAGATGCAAAATTTTGAGCATCCTGCATGGTTAGTACCTAGTAGCACCCCTTTTGCAAGTACCACAGCTTGTAACCGCTTTTTGTAGCCAGACAAGAGTCTTTTTTCATCCATTCTTCCTTGGAGAATTCCTCCCGTTCTGTGAGATTCCTGGGCGTCTTGCATCCTCTGCTATTTTGAGGTCTAGACACAGATTTTCAGATCTATTATCCATTTGAAGAAGCCATCCTGTTCCTCTTTTCACCTTCAGTGTTTTTACAGATGGTGTTATGTTGGCATCAAGAATTTGTTGAAATTTCATTGAATCAATTCTTCCCTCTACCCGTGAAATATTCCCCGTGCCATTGGCTGCAACACAACAGCACATCATGATTGATCCACCCCCACGCTTAATGGTTGGCGAGATGTTCCATTTTACCTCATTGGTCCACGGGACTTGTTTCCAAAATGCATCAGGATGCTCTTTTGCATACTTCTGACCCTGAATTCTATGGTGAAGATGCAGAATAGGTTTGCTTCGGATGAAGGCCATATTTGTTCAGGTGTCTCTGAACTGTAGAACAATGTACCACAACTCCAGAGTCTGCTAAATCTTTCTAAATGTCTTTTGCAGTCAAGCGGGGGGTTCTGATTTGCCTCTGTACCAATCCTATGAGCTGCTCTCATTGAAATGTTTCTTGGTCTTTCAGGCCTTATCCTGATCTCCACTGTTCCTGGTAACTGATATTTCTTAAATACATTTCGAACTGAGGAAAGGGCAACTTGAAAATGCTTTGCTATCTTCTTGTAGCCGTCTCCTGCTTTGTGAACATCCACAATATTCATTTTCAGAGTGCTCAGCGGCTGCATATTTTTGGCATAAGGTTAGAGGAGGCCGGTCTTTAATAAAGCTGGGAAATTTGCATCACCTGGCTTTTCCTAATGATAATAGTGAAAAAGCCATAACCCTAACAGGCTAATTAAGGTCTGAAACCTTGGTCAAAGTTAATTGAGCTCAAAAATCTTCAAGTGTGCCCAAACTTTTGCATTGTCCCATTTTCCTTTTTGCAATCCTAAAAATGAATATATATAATATATATATATATTTATATATATATATATATATATATATATATATATATATATATATATAAAATACAAAGGAAATGTGTCATCTTTTGAAGATCATTTCATCTCAACTTGCTTAAAAGTTCACAATAACAGTAGTTTTGACCAGGGCTGCCCAAACATTTACATGCCACTGTGTATTCCCCATCCTGGTACATATATCCTCATGCTGGTTCAACTGTCCTCCATCCTGATATATATATCCCCCACCCTGGTATATGTTTCCCATTCTGCCTCTATTCTTTAATGCATATGTGGCATTGATGAAGATTGTGTTTCATTCAAAACCCTAACTATGACATACAAAGCCATCCACAACCTGTCTCCTCCATACATCTGTGACATGGTCTCCCATTACTTACCCTCGCGCAACCTTTGATCCTCTCAAGATCTCCTTCTCTACTCTCCCCTTATCTCTTCTTCCCACAACCGCATACAAGACTTCTCCCGTGCCTCCCCTATACTCTGGAATTCTCTACCCCAACACATCAGACTCTCGCCTACCATGGAAATCTTTATAAAGAACCTGAAGACCTACCTCTTCCGACAAGCCTACAACCAACAGTGATCCTCAGTCTACTGAACTGCCGCACGACCAGTTCTACCCTTTCCTAGTGTATCCTCACCCATCCCCTGTAGACTGTGAGCCTTCGCAGGCAGGGTCCTCTCTCCTTCTGTACTTATGTGCGTCCTGTATTGCTCATATTTATTGTACTTGCCTATATTCGCCCCCTCTCACATGTAAAGCGCCATGGAATAAATGGCGCTATAAAAAATGAATAATAATAATAATAATAATAATAATTCTATGACACTCCAAGTGGTTGAATGTATTTTATAGTAATGTATGCATCTGAAAGCAAATTTCCCTTGGGGCTGCAGTTTAGCCTAGACAAGGTTAACTGTAATGGCCAGCCCAGATTGAGGAGGGGGAAATGAGAGTTAGTGCCAAGTTCAGTTAGAGGGAGTGTGATGAAGTGCTGGCAGTGGTCACATACAGTGGGCTGCTAGGGCCAACATGAGCCTGTAACTCAGGGTAGTGGATGGCCATAGAAACCTCCCAGACGCACTAATCCTGCAGTGCTGCCGGGAAATATGGACTCAGACTCTGAGGCATAAATTAATGCCTTTGGGGGAGAAGAATTCCTTGTGCTAGAGGAGTTAGCCAGAGGGATGCATTACCCACACTAACAACTAGGGCTGAAGTTATGTCCAATACCTGTGGAACCTGTTGTGTCCTATCCTACATGCTTCATTGTAATGACCATAAACTCACAAGTAAAAGTTTGACTGTAAGGGCTCATACTCACATGCGTGGAAATCGTCCGATGCTCGCATGTGAAATCCCAGCTCTGGCGCCGGCACTCGGGAGTGGAGCGAGCGGCTGCATAGAAATACATGCAGCCGCGCTCTCCACTCCCGAGTGCCGGCGCCAGAGCTGGGATTTCACATGCGAGTATGGGACGATTTCCACGCATGTGAGTATGAGCCCTTATAAAGTATACGGTGCCCCCTGGATTGTGTGCTGTGAAGGTTCTGAAAATGAAAGTCTGGAGCCAGTGGATGCCTTTAGGCCACAAAAAATATTTAGACTTGAGAGTCCTCAGTGGTTGATACCTTTTAATGGCTAACTGAAAAGATGGTAACAAATTGCAAGCTTTCGAGACTACGCAGGTCTCTTCATCAGGCAAAGACTAAAACAAAAGCCACAAGTAAGTGTGATGCATCCCACACACAGCAGCATGTCGGGACTGGGACACTTTTCTCCTGTAAGGTGCCAGAGCGCTCACGACTAGCTCACTGAGGCACCTTACTCATAAAATAAAAGAAAACATTATACTCACCTTCCTTCCGTTCCCCTGCTGTACTGAGGCATCTTCCGACGCTTGGTGCTGACTTCAGTGTGGAAGCAACGGGAGCGCATGACGTCCGTGCCATGTGCTGCCAGTCACATACACGCAAACGCCAAGTGTATTGCCGCGTATGGACCTGACAGGTCTGTGCACCGCACTACACTTCAATTGGATGTTTGTCCGAGGAGGCGCATCCAGTTGAAGTTTCTACTGGCAACTCCAGGCTCCTCACCCGCATGGGTCCCTACCCATATAGGCCCAGTGTCGACCTCTGTGACCACAGTCGTTACGCCCCTGGTTACAGACATACCCTCACTTATCCCATTGATGAAGACTGTGTCAGCCTCATCTATGCCTGAAATGACTGACAACAGAAAATAAAAGATTCTGTCTATACAGAAGACCCATTTGAATCTGCACTGGGATCCATCTGCCCTCATCCTGGCTTTGCATAATGTGGCCATGGTGGAGGTGCCGGTTGTGCCAGTTCCTTGCATACAACACCTGACGGCTCATGCTGCCAGCATCCAGCTACACAGTACAATAATGGGTTTGTTCTAGGCTCCTGTGCAGACTCGCAGCCTCCTCCTCCTCTCCGTTACAAAGCTGGGAATTTATCATGCAGGTGTAAAGTGTTTGGACACAACTGGGTCAGCGCCAGAGTCCTCGCTGCAGGTGGAAATTCTAGAGAAATATGTGATATTATTCCGGGTCCGGAGATAAGTTGTCGTCTGCTCTATGAGAGATTCTCCATAGCATCAGTGGTTGTTATGTAGTTACAGAGGTAAACAGAACTTGCACAGGAAAACAATGTTTCCTCCATGTTATATTGCCCCCTCCCCCACTCGCTGCAAATTGCAAGGGGCACAAGTGATGTTCCAATAGAGCCTTAAATTACAGCACAGTCTCCGGTGATGAAGGCCTGTTACTAGGCAGATACTCCAAGCCATTCTGCTGCCTGAAAGAGAACGTCTGCAAGATCTTGTACAGAACAAGATTTCTTAATATAGAGAGAAAGAAAGAAGAGCGAGAGGAGGAAAGAAATAGAGAAAATAGAGAGAAAAAAAGAGAAGACATTGACAGAGAAGGAAAAAGAGAAAAAAATACAGAGAAAATTAGAGAAAGAGAGGAAAAAAAGAGGTGGAGAAAAAAGAAAGAGAAATGGATAGAAAGAGGCAAAGAACGAGAAAGGGAAAGAAAAATATAGAGATAAAGAAAGAGAAATAGAGAAAACAGTGAAAGAGTGAGAGAAAGAGGGTAAAGAACTAGAAAGAAAAAGAGAAACAAAGGAGACAGAGGGAGAAAAAATGAGAAATAAAGAAAAAAAGAAAGTGAAAGAGAAAAGGACAGAAAGACAAAAAAAGAGAGAAAATAGAAAGGAGAGAGGAGAAATCAAGAAATTAAGAGAGAATGTGAAAAAAGAGGTTGAAAGAGAGAAAAAAGAGAAAGAGCAAGAGAAAAAAAGCACAAACTAAGAAAAGAATTTAGAGAAAGGAAGAAAATGAAAGACTGTGACAGAAAGAATGAAGACAATGAAGAGAAGGAAGGAAGGGAGGAAAGAAGGAAGACATACATTATAAGGCCTCTTTCACACTTCAGTCATGCGACATCAGTCAAAATGCGCCAAAGTGTGAAAAAAGCGGATCTGCCATTTTTTTTGGCGGATCCGCTTTTTTCCCATTGACTTGCATTAGTGGCGGATTTTGACTGATGGTCGTCCATTAGGTCCATTTTTTGACAGATCCGGCAAAAATTTGGCGTCAGCCGTTTTAGAAAAACGTCCAATGCAACGTTTTTTGTGTGCGTCAAAATGGCGGGCTATGGCGGATCCGTCAAAAAACGGATCTAACGGACGACCATCTGCTAGCGGATCCATTGCTCCCATAGAAAATCCATTAAAATGACCAAAACACTGTCCGAGGTCTCTCTCTCTCTCTCTCGACATGCGTACCTGCATTTTCCGGGTTGAAAAGTTCATGGCGGATCCGTTTTTCACCTTTTCAGGCGGATCCGCCATTTTCACACTTTGGCGGATATTAACTGACGTCAAGCGACTGAAATGTGAAAGAGGCCTTAGGCCTCTTTCACACATCCGTTTTTTGCCATCAGGCGCGATCCGGTGCTTTTTAAAAAAAACGGATCCGGTTTTTTAAACCGCCGGATGCGTTTTTTTGTCATTGACTATCATTAGCGCCGGATTGCGCCGCATGTGTGTAGCCCTGGTATGTAAGGCACACAGTATTCTGGAGGATGCGTGGAGAGGTAACCGTTTAATGCTTGATATCCATTCACTCCAACATACACCTTAGACACACCCATTGAGAGAGCTTCCTGTCTTAGAACAGTAGAAGTTCAGTCAGTCGAGTCTGGACTTGGAGGGAGGAAGGAGTGCAGTCTAGCTCGGGTGGCTCAGGAGTGAGTCATCCCACCAGTGTGCAGTCTGTGCAGGAGGAGAGGAGATCAGATTGCATTTCCTGTCAGAGCTCGGTGTGAGCTAAAGTCAGACAGACGGAGACAGCTTTGGAAAAAGGGAAGTTTGCAGCAGAAACTTCAGTCGCCTGTCCCAAGGACAGTGAAGTTCAGTTGATGTGTTCCTGAACTAGGAGAATACTGAGAATCTGTCAGCGAGCTCCAAGGAAGAAGTAAGAAAGGATTGACTTGTACTACTATAGGAAGTGTGGAGTGCTTATGTTAAGAGCGCGAGCAGGGCGAAGGGCGTAGTGGAAGAAGTTAGAGCAGTGCCTTAGATATTGGATTATCTGCACTATTAGCCGGTCACTGGGGACCGAAGTGTTGCTATCGCTTTATGCATAGTGATGAAACAACCAGAGGTTCGCTGGACTACAAGTCGCAGGAACAAGCCCTAGAGAGTCGGTACGTAACCGGAGTCAGGGAGAGTAGGAACTTTGAGTCTCTGCAGGACAAAAGTAAGAACCTGGCTCTCTCAACATCTGCAAAGCAGAGATATGGAAGGCTCCACCACAATGCTGACCGGGCAGTACAGCTATGGAGTTAGCTGGAGTATTTGGAGTTAACTTAGCTTCATGCAAGTTGGACTCATCATATTGAAAGTAAAGGAGGCCTCTAACCTGCTCAGCGGTTATCTTGAAACGCATTCTCCACCCCGACCAGCTCCCCGGGACCTGCCTAAACATCTGACAAGTAAAAGGTATGGAAAGACGCTGGATGGTGTGAGACTGATTCATTTATCTGCACCCTACATCATTATAACCATAGACTTTGAGCGACCAGTCCCACCTGTGGGGGACCCGTCATCTAGCTGCCACAACATCCCCTCAGAGATCTACAGCAGCGCTGGTCTTAGTGATCAGAAAACTACAGGTGGCGTCACGAACTGTTATCTACCAATCCCCTGTAAATAATCCCCCCCATCATACGCCTGACCGCCAGGGACACGGAACGAGCCACCGCTGCCAGTGACACAAATCCCATAGACTTTCATGGGCTCGGCTCCGAGTACCCCATATCCCTGGAAACCCACAATTGTGGTGCGTGGTCGAGACAAACTTTGGCGTCACGAACAGGATCCGAAACTTGCAGCATTGCGAGCCCTGTGTGCCTGTGGAGTGTTTTGGTGAAAAAGACTGTTTGTGCTTTTGGCGCCAAATACCGCCATATTTGCCGCCATATTCGCGCCCTGAGGCGCTGGAGAAGAAGGTGGGCGTACCTTCGTGGGCGTGTACCCCCTGAAGCGCGAAAAGTTATGGCCGCCCTCTCCAAGGCCTATTACAATGTGAGATCCAGCCCCACTGCTAAAGAAATACGCCTCCTCTTCATCCTCTATGCGAAGAGGAGGAGACGCAAATCCCGCCTCCACGGAAAGGACCAGAATGTTCCTGTTGGATACCACAGTGAGACCTGGGACGAGGTGGCAGAAGGACAAGAGCAGCTATGCAGTGGAGCGGTGGAGCACAGGCCCTGCTCCCCGGAGAAGCTGTTGTTTGAACCTGAGCCATCCCTACTACAGAAGCTTCAGCAAACTATGCTGGAGCTGCAGAAGGAGAATGCAGTGCTCAGAAGATTAATCCTGCGTCATGCAGACTTGCAGGAGACAGAGAGACGCTGGCGTGCCCAGATACAGCGGCTGCTGTGGGACGCAGTGTTCTCTCCTACAAGCATAATGCCGTCACCTGCTTTTCCAAGATCCCTGCTGAAGAAAGCTGAAGGAAAACCGGAGGCCGCCCCAAAAGTGCTGTACCTGATCCCACCGATGGAGAGGTGGAAGGGAAGGAGGCTGAGGAGGTCCTGCCTGTTCCGGAGTACCAGCTAGGCCAGGAGGCCGCAGCAGATTACAGATCCCCGGTAGGGACACCGGAGGAAACCCAGCCGTCTGTGATGGAGCAGCGACAGCAGCAGGTTAGTGCGTCCCCAACTGAGCCATTGTGCACACCTGCTTCCTGCTCTGCATCACACCAGCATTGTGCATCGGCATCGCCCCCTGCGTACACCTCCGTATCGCAATCGGCGACCTACTCTCCATCGCAATCTACGACGCGATCGGCATCGCTACCTGCTCGCATCTCTTCACCCAAGTCTTCCTTTGTATCGCAACTGCGGTTAAATTTGAATCGCTACCTGCAACGCAAATTGAGACGCAATCGGCGTCTCACAAGGAGAAAGCACCCGGCGTGCCCCAAGCGGTTCGCACAAGGACAGTAGCGACCCAAACCCTGATAGCAGGTCACGACCTGTTTGTCATGTGCTCTAAGGAGCATCGCATTGTTCCAGCCCCCGGGGTGGAAAATGTAGTTGAAGTAATTAAAAAGTAAAGACCGGTAGGATCCAAACAGGGGTCTACCGCATGTAACGTTGTAGAAAGTTTGAGAATTTTTGCCAGATTTGCACTTTATTGCCAAATGTATGATGATGAGATATATCTATGTTTTCTATAACGAGTAGAATACCCGGCTGGGTACAAGAATGAAAATTTGAAAAAGTTGAGTGCATAGTTTTGCATCAAATACCCTGGTTGGGTAAAGTGAAATTAAAGTTAAAACAAGTATATATATAGATATATAATGTAAATATTGAAGTGAAAATATATATGTGTCCTTAACCATGCCATGGACTGAGAGGCTGAGGACTGTGCCAGCCCAGAACTTATCTTTGTAAATAGTTGCGCTACGGTGCATTATCTTGGTTTTACATAAAACCAGCACAACTACCTCTGAACATAAAACCCGTATGGTGTGGCACTGAGTGAGGTCTGCAGTCAGAAGTCCTGCAGCCCACCCGGGACCCACGTGGGAGGTTTGGTGCGGGTCCTCCACAAGAATACTGTATATTTATTGAAAGTTTTGATAATTTTGATAATGTTTTACTGTCCATTGTACATAATGTAACGTTCAAGATTTCGTACCTCCCGGAGGGGATGAGTTACATGTTATTGTTTAAATGCAAAACAAAATGTCTTTCTTTTTATATTTTAAAGCCCGGGAGTGCTGTGTTTTACCAAGGGGGGATGTGTAGCCCTGGTATGTAAGGCACACAGTATTCTGGAGGATGCGTGGAGAGGTAACCGTTTAATGCTTGATATCCATTCACTCCAACATACACCTTAGACACACCCATTGAGAGAGCTTCCTGTCTTAGAACAGTAGAAGTTCAGTCAGTCGAGTCTGGACTTGGAGGGAGGAAGGAGTGCAGTCTAGCTCGGGTGGCTCAGGAGTGAGTCATCCCACCAGTGTGCAGTCTGTGCAGGAGGAGAGGAGATCAGATTGCATTTCCTGTCAGAGCTCGGTGTGAGCTAAAGTCAGACAGACGGAGACAGCTTTGGAAAAAGGGAAGTTTGCAGCAGAAACTTCAGTCGCCTGTCCCAAGGACAGTGAAGTTCAGTTGATGTGTTCCTGAACTAGGAGAATACTGAGAATCTGTCAGCGAGCTCCAAGGAAGAAGTAAGAAAGGATTGACTTGTACTACTATAGGAAGTGTGGAGTGCTTATGTTAAGAGCGCGAGCAGGGCGAAGGGCGTAGTGGAAGAAGTTAGAGCAGTGCCTTAGATATTGGATTATCTGCACTATTAGCCGGTCACTGGGGACCGAAGTGTTGCTATCGCTTTATGCATAGTGATGAAACAACCAGAGGTTCGCTGGACTACAAGTCGCAGGAACAAGCCTTAGAGAGTCGGTACGTAACCGGAGTCAGGGAGAGTAGGAACTTTGAGTCTCTGCAGGACAAAAGTAAGAACCTGGCTCTCTCAACATCTGCAAAGCAGAGATATGGAAGGCTCCACCACAATGCTGACCGGGCAGTACAGCTATGGAGTTAGCTGGAGTATTTGGAGTTAACTTAGCTTCATGCAAGTTGGACTCATCATATTGAAAGTAAAGGAGGCCTCTAACCTGCTCAGCGGTTATCTTGAAACGCATTCTCCACCCCGACCAGCTCCCCGGGACCTGCCTAAACATCTGACAAGTAAAAGGTATGGAAAGACGCTGGATGGTGTGAGACTGATTCATTTATCTGCACCCTACATCATTATAACCATAGACTATGAGGGACCAGTCCCACCTGTGGGGGACCCGTCATCTAGCTGCCACAACATCCCCTCAGAGATCTACAGCAGCGCTGGTCTTAGTGATCAGAAAACTACAGGTGGCGTCACGAACTGTTATCTACCAATCCCCTGTAAATAATCCCCCCCATCATACGCCTGACCGCCAGGGACACGGAACGAGCCACCGCTGCCAGTGACACAAATCCCATAGACTTTCATGGGCTCGGCTCCGAGTACCCCATATCCCTGGAAACCCACAATTGTGGTGCGTGGTCGAGACACATGTCATTGCGTTTAGTCCGTTTTCTGCCGGATCCGTCAGATTTTTATTCCTGCGGCCGGACAGGATGCATCATGTAACGTTTTCTTTTTGTGCCGGAAACGCCTGACAGTACTACTACTACTACTCATTTTCCGACCAAAAAAAGGTCAGGATGGATCCAGCTAAAAAACGAATCCAGCACATCAGATTTTTACAATCTACGCCGAATCCGTCTTTTAACCCCTTAACGACCGCTGATACGCCTTTTCACGGCGGTTATTAAGGGTACTTAATTAACCGTTAATTAACGGCGCTGTGGAAAAAGTGAATAGCGCCCCCCAGAGGCGCATTTTCTCTGGGGTCTCGGCTGCCAGGGGTAGCCGGGACCCAGAGAACATGAATCGGGTCGGTTTTTACCGACCCCGATGTTGCGATCGCCGTTATTAACCCTATAACGGCGATTGCAACAACAAAAAATTGGTGTGTGCCATATAATTTCTCTCTCCTCTGATGTGATCGGACATCAGAGGAGAGAGCAAAAGGGTCCCCGATCCCCCCTTGTGGCCCTTGATCCCCCACTTCTGGCCCCAGGGCCCTCCGATGTCCCATGGTGCCGCCGCCATGGTGCAAAGTGGAGAAAATGGCAGGCGCATGCTCAGTGCGCCCGCTGCGATGTGCTGGGGGGGCTTGGGCAATTTTCTCTGGGATCTCGGCTGCTGGGGGTAGCCGAGACCCCAGAGAACATGATCAGGGTCGGTATTTACCGACCCCGGTGTCGCAATCGGCAATATACTGAGTATAACAGCGACCGCAAAAAAAAAAGATTTCTCTCCCCTCTGATGTGATCGCACATCAGAGGGGTGAGAATTAGGGTCCCCAGGTCCCCCGACCCCCCCTCTGTACCTCCCGGTGTCCTCTTGTCCTCCGGCAGGTCCCCTGTCCTGCGATCCTCCCGGGCCGTCTTCCTGTAAAAAAAATGGCGGGCGCATGCGCAGTGCGCCCGCCGAATCTTCAAAAAATGTTTAATTCATTCTGCTAAAAGTACATTTTGATCACTGTGATAAACTATCACAGTGATCAAAATAAAAAAACAGCACATAAACCCCCCTTTATCACCCCCATAGTTAGGGACATATAATAAAATATAAAAATTATATTTATTTTCATTTTTCCGTTAGGGTTAGGGCTAGGGTTAGGGTTATAATTAGGGTTAGGGTTAGCATTAGGGTTAGGCTGGGTTCATACTGCGTTATGGCAGTCCGTTAGACGGACTGCGTTACACCGCATTTTAACGTGGTGTAACGCAGTCCGTTAACGCTGCCATTCACCCCCATTTGAGGGCGCATCGCGACGCATGCCGTAAAGCGGCATGCGTTCGCGACGTGCCGTCATTCAGTGACGGAGCCTCGGTCGCGGCCTGCAGCGTCTGGGCTCCATCACCGCTAGTGCAGATGAATCATCTGCTGATTCCTCTGCGCTAGTGGGTATAGCATAACGCGATCGCGTTATGCTGTACCGTTACCAGCCCATCAACGCTGTGTTGAACGGGCTGGTAAAACGCAAAATGAACCTAGCCTTAGGGTTATAATTAGGGTTAAGGTTGGAATTAGGGTTATGGTTAGGGTTACAATTAGGGTTAGGGTTACAATTAGGGTTAGTGTTACAATTAGGGTTGAGATTTAGGTTAGGATTAGGGTTAAGGTTGGGATTAGGGTTAGGGGTGTGTTGGGGTTAGAATTGGAGCTAGAATTGAGGGGTTTCCACTATTTAGGCACATCAGGGGGTCTCCAAACACGACGTGGCGTTCAAAAAGTCAAATGGCGCTCCCTCCCTTCCGAGCCCTGCCGTGCGCCCAAACAGTGGTTTACCCCAACATATGGGGTATCAGCATACTCAGGACAGATTGCACATCAATTTTGGGGTTCTAATTTCTCCTGTTACCCTTGGGAAAATAAAAAACAGCTGGCTAAAAAAATCATTTTTGAGGAAAAAAATGATTTTTTATTTTCACGGCTCTGCATTTATAAATTTCTGTGAAGCACTTGGGGGTTCAAAGTGCTCACCACACATCTAGATAAGCTTCTTGGGGGTCTAGTTTCCAAAATGGTGTCAATTGCAGGGGGTTTCTACTGTTTAGGCACATCAAGGGCTCTGCAAACACAACATGACGCCCGTAGAACATTCCATCAAAGTCTGCACTACAAAATGGCGCTCCTTCCCTTCCAAGCTCTCCCATGCGCCCAAACAGTGGTTTCACCCCACATATGGGGTATCAGCATACTCAGGAAAAATTGCACAACAACTATTGCAGTCCAATTTCTCCTGTTACCCTTGGGAAAATAAAAAAATAGCGGGCTAAAGAATCATTTTCGATGAAAAAAATGATTTTTTATTTTCACGGCTCTCCATTATAAACTTCTGTGAAGCACTTGGGGGTTCAAAGTGCTCACCACACATCTAGATAAGTTCCTTAGGGGGTCTGGTTTCCAAAATGGGGTCACTTGTGGGGGGGTTTCCATTGTTTAGACACATCAGGGCCTCTACAAACGTTACATGGCGTCCAGCCAATTCTGCATTGAAAAAGTCAAACGGCGCTCCTTCCCTTCCAAGCTTTGCCATGCACCCAAACAGTGGTTTACCCCCACATATGGGGTATCAGCATGCTCAGGACAAATTGCACAAAAACTTTTGGGGTCTTGTTACCCTTGGGAAAATAAAAATTGGGGTGAAAAGATTGTTTTTGTGGAAAAAATATGATTTTTTATTTTCACGGTTCTACGTTATAAACTTTTGTGAAGCACTTGGAGGTTCAAGGTGCTCACCACACATCTAGATAAGTTCCTTAGGGGGTCTAGTTTCCAAAATGGGGTCACTTGTGTGGGGTTTCCACTGTTTAGACACATCAGGGCCTCTGCAAACGCGACATGGCGTCCAGCCAATTCTGCGTTGAAAAAGTCAAACGGCGCTCCTTCCCTTGCGACCTCTGCCATGCGCCAAAAAAGTGGTTTACCCCCACATATGGGGTATCGGCGTATTCAGGAGAAATTGCACAACAAATTTTGTGGTTCATTTTTTCTTTTAACACTTGTGAAAATAAAAAAAATTGGTTCCGAAGTAAAGTTTTTGCAAAAAAGTTAAATGTTAATTTTTTCCTTCCACATTGCTTCAGTTCCTGTGAAGCATATAAAGGGTTAATAAACTTATTGAATAAGGTTTTGAGCACCTTGAGGGGTGCAGTTTTTAGAATGGTGTCACTTTTGGGTATTTTCTATCATATAGACCCCTCAAAGTGACTTCAAATGAGATGTGGTCCCTAAAAAAAAATGGTGTTGTAAAAATGAGAAATCGCTGGTCAACTTTTAACCCTTATAACTTCGTAACAAAAAAAAATTTTGTTCCCAAAATTGTGCTGATGTAAAGTAGACATGTGGAAAATGTTATTTATTAAGAAATTTGTGTTACATATCTCTCTGATTTAAGGGCATAAAAATTTAAAATTTGAAAATTGTTAAATTTTTTTAAAATTTTCTCCATATTTCCGTTTTTTTTTTTATAAATAAAAGCAAGTCATATAAAATTTTTTTTACCACTAACGTGAAGTAAAATATGTCACAAAAAAACAGTCTCAGAATCAGCTGGATTTGTTAAAGCGTTCCAGAGTTATAACCTCATAAATTGACAGTGGTCAAAATTGTAAAAATTGGCCTGGTCATTAAGCTGCAAATTGGCTCTGTCACTAAGGGGTTAAACAATTCGCTGGATTGTGCCTGATTGCAAAAAAGGGATGTGTCAAAGAGGCCATAGACAAAGACACAAATACCTGAGATTCAGATTCAGTTGCATAGAATTATAATGGAGCAATATGATTTATGGTAGAGAGAGCTGATTCCAAATAATTATATTGTATATTGTCTCACTGAATTAAAGGTGATAATTGAAAGTGACATAATTTATAGAAAATACAAGGAAAAAGGGTAATTAAATAGGAGGACACCAACTGCAATTCTACCGCCACATACATAGCATGGATATGTGGCCCTGGCCTGTGTGAAGATTGCAATCACAGATTCCTGGGGAGCTCTGATGAACTCAGTGTGAGGTCTGATGAAGGAGCAAGAACAAAGGGACATTTTCTTTCCCATACACTCAAGGGAGGTGTTTACTAAAAAATGAAAGAGAATCACATCACAGAAGAAGTGAAAGTAACAAGAAAACCCAAGTCAAACGGTATAAAAATAATATCTTAAAATAAAAATAGAATGGAAATTATACAAGCAAAAGTTATATTCTTCTACATAGGGGGCAGTATTATAGTAGTTTTATTCTTGTCCATAGGGGGCAGTATTATAGTAGTTATATTCCTCTACATAGGGGCAGTATTATAGTGGTTATATTCTTGTACATAGGGAGCAGTATTATAGTAGTTATATTCTTGTACATAGGGAGCAGTATTATAGTAGTTATATTCTTTTACATAGGAGCAGTATTATAGTAGTTATATTCTTGTACATAGGGGGCAGTATTATAGTAGTTTTATTCTTCTACATAGGGGCAGTATTATAGTAGTTATATTCTTGTACATAGGGGCAGTATTATAGTAGTTTTATTCTTCTACATAGGGGCAGTATTATAGTGGTTATATTCTTGTACATAGGGAGCAGTATTATAATAGTAATGTTCTTGTACATAGGGAGCAGTATTATAGTAGTTATATTCTTGTACATAGGAGCAGTATTATAGTAGTTATATTCTTGTACATAGGGGCAGTATTATAGTAGTTATATTCTTGTACATAGGGGCAGTATTATAGTAGTTATAGTCTTGTACATAGGAGCAGTATTATAGTAGTTATATTCTTCTACATAGGGGCAGTATTATAGTAGTTATATTCTTGTACATAGGAGCAGTATTATAGTAGTTATATTCTTGTACATAGGAGCAGTATTATAGTAGTTATATTCTTGTACATAGGAGCAGTATTATAGTAGTTATATTCTTGTACATAGGAGCGGTATTATAGTAGTTATATTCTTGTACATAGGGAGCAGTATTATAGTAGTTATATTCCTGTACATAGGGGCAGTATTATAGTAGTTATATTCTTGTACATAGGAGCAGTATTATAGTAGTTATATTCTTGTACATAGGGAACAGTATTATAGTAGTTATATTCTGTACATAGGGGTAGTATTATAGTAGCTATATTCTTGTACATAGGGGTAGTATTATAGTAGTTATATTCTATACATAGGGGGCAGTATTTTACTAGTTATATTCTTCTACATAGAGGCAGTATTATAGTAGTTATATTCTTGTACATAGGGGCAGTATTATAGTAGTTATATTCTTGTACATAGGGGGCAGTATTATAGTAGTTATATTCTTGTACATAGGGGCAGTATTATAGTAGTCATATTCTTGTACATAGGGGGCAGTATTATAGTAGTTATATATATTTTTCAGATAGATATATAGATAAACCGGTAGAGAAATTGATAGTCTAGAAAGGTAGATCCATCATCTCTGCAGTCTCCTGTAACACGCTCTGCAGTATTTTCAGCTTTGAATGCCTCTATGACTTTTTTGTCCTGTTTTGTTATTCACTTTTCCTTTTTATGTGTTGCAGACACAGTATGAATAACATTTTCCATAAAACAGAGGAGAAATTATCTGGCAGGATTAAAGCAGAATCAGTCAGAAGAAGTGTATGTGTAAGCTTTGTGCGCAGTGTATGGGATATAATTATATAAAGCGCAGAGAAGAGAACGAGGAAACCATATGGCAGAATAAGGGAAGAAGCATCCAGAGGGCACCTTGAGGAGCTGGATTTCCTCCATTAACTGTTACTTATCAGTAAGAAAAAGATTAGCTCCCAGGTCCTGTGTAATCAGCGTTTGTACATTTAGGAGCCATATTAGCAGCGTCTGTCCATCATTTTGTACTTTACCTCTACTTCTCCTATCGATGACTGCACAAGGTCATTGAAGGTCGCGGGGAGAGCGCACATCATGCAGGTCCACATTACACAATCATTTCAGTAAATTCTCCCATTAATCTGCGCTGCATCAAGACATCCTATATTCAATGTTTGTATGGGTTTTTTTCAGAAATGTTGGTAATTCCCAGCAAATGATGATATACTGGACCTCATCCTCTTCGTTTATGTGCAGACCTTGAAAATCAGCGTTATATACACTGAGCTTGCGGTTAGTTGCAGTGGTCAATCCAAAGAAACAGAGCTGCAGTGTAAAGCATGGTTTACAGATAAATCAGTATTGGAAGAACTAATGAGATTAGTAGGTGGATTTTAGACAAACTTCACCTCCAACAGACAGGAGCTTGGAGGAAATCACTGACCGGATCCAGTAGTCTCACTTTTATGGAACAGAGAACCCAAATTTTATGACATTTGGGCTTTGTCTCCCTCTAATCAAATGTTTCTACTATATAGATTGCTACATTACTTTGGACACAGTTATAATTACTGCCACAAATTATTTTTAATCCCCAAATTTATATTTTGGTACCTGATTTTCACAAATGCTGGGCAGAGGGTTTTAGAGTTCTCCTTAAGGAAGGGATAATAAGATAAGACTTTACAAGCAGATTCTGTGTAATATCGTTTCCCGGAGAGCACAAGCCGTCATCATGTAAAGAGATGACTGGCAATTTGTTGGACGGGTCCACTGAGATGTTCAGAGAGTGTGGCCGCATCATTTACTTTGACAATATCACTAATTCCAATTATTAATTATGACGTTTCCCTTCCTAAATGTCAAGCAGAAGATGTCTGCAATGACAAGGCTGTGTCTGTGTGCAGGAGGCCGTCACCGGAGCCAGCGGTGCAAAGGAGAATGTCAACCTATAGGTGGAGGGTATATATATTATATATAGAAAAAGAAAGTTAGTTTTCACTTTTTATATTTGTAACTGTGCAATATATTATCTGCAATTTACAACGTCATATGTTCTAGATTTGGAGTTTTTATCACCCGCAAAAATTTTACTTTTCCCTGGCTTTACAGCTCTTACAGTAGAAAACTCTGCACCTAAGAAATGTATCTCCAGTCATTTATGAGCTCCACAGAAAAGTAAATTCTTTTAGTAGAATATTCTATAGCTGTACTGCTCTTACAACAAAGACCTTTTCCCTAAAAGGGGATGTTAGTTCTAGTACTATAGGTACCTCCAAAAGTAAATGACTACATAGAATATTCCACACCTTTACCGCTCTTACAGTAGAGAGCCCTTTCTATAACAAGGGATTTTGGGTCCACTAGAGTAGGTACTTCCCAAAGTACGTACTGAATGTAGAATATTCCACAGCTTTACTGCTTTTACAATAAAGAGCTCTTCCAATCAAAGGGGATTTTGGGTCTAGTATTATAGGTACCCCCAAAAGTAAGTTACTATGTAAAATATTCCACAGCTTTACTGCTTTGACAGTAGAGAGCCCTTCCTATAACAGGGGATTTTGGGTCCAGTAGAGTAGATGCTTCCAAAAGTATGGACTCTATGTGGAAAATTCCACAGCTTTACTGCTTTTCCTATAAAGAGCTTTTCTAATAAAAGGGTATTTTAAGTCTAGTACTGTAGGTTCCCCCAAAAGTAAATTACTGCATAGAATATTCCACAGATTTACTTCTCTAACAGTAGAGAGCCCTTTCTATAACTGGTGATTTTGGGCCAAGTACAGTAGAAAGTTCCTCAAATGTCAATTCTTCTGCAGATAATTTCACAGGTTTGTTTCTTTTACAATAGATAACTCTTATCATAACTCAAGATTCTAATTCCGGTCAGATAAACCTGCTCCAGAAAAGTAAATTCCTTTGGTAGAATATTCTGTAATTTCATTGTTCTTTCAGTAGGAAACCCTCCACATATCTGAGGAATTCATCGCCAGACATATAGCAGATCCCACAAAACATAAATTCCTTAGATAGAAAGTCCTTCTCATAACTGGGAATTTTTCCTCCTTTCAACCCCTTTGCCAAAAAAAACCCAGAATTTATTTTGTAGAAAGTTCAACAAATTATTGCCTTTACAGTAGAGAACCCTATTCATGTCTGAGGAATGTACCACTAGGCATATAGAAATTCTCCCCAAAACCTCCAAACATTCAATATGTTTAACAGAAATATTCCACAGCTTAGCTCCTGTTACAAGAGTGAATCTCTCTATAGCTGGACAAGTAAGCACTCTCCCAAAAACATCCATTTGAGAGGATATTTCACACCTTCACAGCTCTTACAGGAGAGAATCCTTCTCATAGCTGAGGATTTCAGCTACAGTCATATAAGAGCTCCCACAGAAATACAAATCAATTTGTTGAAATATCCCACAGCTTCACTGCTCTCACTGTAGAAAGCCCTTTTCATAAATTTGCTTTTTATCTCCAGTCTAACACAGTAACAAAACTTCTTTGTTTAGAATACTCCAAAACTTCACCGCTCTTACAGTAGAGAACCCTCTTCACTGCTTGGAGTTTACCTCTAGACTTATAGATACTGCGCCAAAAAGGAAATTCTTTTGATAAAAATCCAAAGTTTCATTGCTTTTACAGTAGAAAACAACATTTAAAGCTGCGGATTTCATCTCAAGCCACGCCATATAGGAGTGGTCTCAGAAAGTAGTTTATTTTGTTACAACATATCACAATGTTGCTGCTCTTACAGTGGAGAACCCTTCTCATAATGTGGAATCTACCTAAAATTATATAAAAGCTCCCAAAAATTTATTTGGAGATAGTCCACAACTTCACTGCTCTTACAATAAAAAATCCCCTTTATTTAGAAATTTCTTTTGTTTCTTACAGAACTCTGTACTGTTAAGATAAATTTGTGCACTATAAACTATAAATGCATTTATGTCAGCATTAAGATATAATTTGGCACTGCACATGCGATGCCCCCCAGGGCCGTGGGGTACTCGGTCCAAGTCGGACAGTTCTTTGGAGAAGTCATGGGGCCGTAACCCGGTTCGTGGCCTTGGGCGTGCAATAAAATGAGGGGGAGAAAAAAAAAGAAAGTAAAAGGGAATAGTTATAGGGGATTAGTTTGTGTCGCCACCCATGGTGTTTGGCAGTAAGATGGCCAACGCTGCGATTCAGATCCACTGGGGCAGTTGGTGACGCAACAAAAATGTTACAGCTCTCCACAGGCAGAGCTAGGCCCCAGGGCAGTTACAGGTTTAAAGATGTTGGTAACGGTTGTAGTGCAGGGTAGGTGACGCAGTAAATTAATCTGAAGACACAGCAGGGTGCAGTCTCTACACTTTACTCACAGTTCCTTCAGGTTTAAATCCCCAGCCGGGGTGCTGTATCCTCCGGGTCGGTGGTCCAGCCAGCTCTCACGTAGTTTGGGATGCACTTTGCCAGAACTCCCTTCTGATGTTCCTTATCAGGCCGTCTCCCTGCACTGGCTCATTACGTCCTGCCCTGTGCCTCACACACAGTGTTCCAAGCCAGCAGCCTCAGATCCTGTCGGGCGACTCGTGCGACGTCCTCCTGGTCCCATTGATCCTTCGTGGCTGCCTTTTCAGCGAATGTGTGTGGATGTGGCTGTAGCACATACAGTTACCACAGCCTCCGGTTTGCTAGCTGAGTCTTACAGATTCTCCACTAGTCTGGGGCCGGTCTCCTTACTGCGACCTGGTCCCTCCACCCTACTACGGTCAGCATGGATTCAGGCGCCCAGGGTGGATTCCTCACTTCTCTGGCCCCTAGGACCCCTTCTTCCTTCTAGAAGCTTCTCTCCTCTACACTGCTCCTGTCAGTAGCTCCTTTCTCCTCCTCTCCTTCTCAACGACTCACCCTAACCCCACCTCCAGGCCGGAATTATATGGCAGCGCCCCTGAAAATGGGTGTTATAGCTCCCCCTTCTGGTCTGGAGTCAGGAAAAGTGCTGAATGCTGGTGTTACCTGGTAAGGGGACCCCTCCTTGCTTCCACTCATGACATCCCCCCTGAGGGAGGCAATGCCACTGTGGCAACCGGACTCCTGGAGTGCCACACATAGCACTATTATCAAGACATGCTTGTGGGGGCAAAGTTTGGGTCTAATTTGGCACCATGTGATATTATTGTCTGGGCAGGTGTATGTCGGACAACATTTGGGTGAAATTTGGCACTATTATTTACATAAGTATGACAACACTTTAGTGTAATTTGGCATCATATGGTATCACTATTTAGACACATGTATGTATAGCAACATTTAGGAATAATGTGGTACTGCATGGCAGTATAAGTTATGCATAGTAACATATAGGTATAATTTGGCACTGCATGTCAGTATTTATGCACAGCAACATTTAGGTATAATTTGGCACTGCATGGCAGTATTAGTTATGCACAGTAACATATAGGTATAATTTGGCACTGCATGGCAGTATTATTTCTTTACATATATGCATTGTAACATTTGGCTGTGATTTGGTACTACACACGTGGTCAAAATTGTTGGTACCCCTCGTTTAATGACAGAAATGGATGGTACCCCTGAAAATAATGTGACAAAAGGGACATGTTAAATCAAGGTGTGTCCAGTTATTAGCATCACAGGTGTCTACAATCTTGGAATCAGTGAGTGGGCCTGTATAGAGGGCTTCAGATACTTACTGTGCTATTTGGTGACATGGTGTGTATCACACTCCACGTGGACCAGAGGACGAGAAGGAAAGAGTTGTCTCAGGAGATTAGAAAGAAGATTATAGACAAACATGTTAAAGGTAAAAGTTATAAGACCATCTCCAAGCAGCTTGATGTTCCTGTGACTACAGTTGCACATAATATTCAGAAATTTAAGCTCCATGGGACTGTAGCCTATCTCCCTGGATGTGGCCAAAGGAGGAAAATTGATGACAAATCAAAGAGATGGATAATATGAATTGTAACAGAAAAAAGCCCAGAAAAACTCCTAAACAGATTAAAGGTGAACTTCAAGCTCAAGGAACATCAGTGTCAGATCACACCATCCGTCGTTGTGTGAGCCAAAGTGAACTTCATGGGAGACGACCAAGGAGGACACCATTTTTGAAAAAAAATCATAAAAAAGCCAGACTGGAATTTGCCAAACTACATGTTGACAAGCCACAAAGCTTCTGGGAGAATGTCCTATGGACAGATGAGATAAAAATGGAACTTTTTGGCAAGGCACATCAGCTCTATGTTCACAGACGGAAAAATGAAGCATATTAAGAAAAGAACACTGTCCCTACTGTGAAACATGGAGGAGGCTCTGTTATATTCTGGGGCTGCTTTGCTGCATTTGGCAATGGGTGTCTAGTATCTGTGCAGGGTACAATGAAATCTCAAGACTATCAAGGGATTCTAGAGAGAAATGTGCTGCCCAGTGTCAGAAAGCTTCGTCTCAGTCGTAGGTCATGGGTCTTGCAACAGGATAATGACCCAAAACACACAGCTAAAAACACCCAAGAATGGATATAAGAAAAAACATTGGACTATTCTGAAGTGGCCTTCTATGAGCCCTGACCTAAATCCTATTGAGCATCTTTGGAAAGAGCTGAAACATGCCATCTGGAAAAGGCAACCTTCAAACACAAGACAACTGGAGCAGTTTGCTCTTGAGGAGTGGGCCAAAATACCTGTCGAGAGGTGCAGAAGTCTCATTGACAGTTACAAGAATTGTTTGATTGCAGTGATTGCCTCAAAATGTTGTGGCAACAAAATATTAAGTTAATGGTGCCATCATTTCTGTCCAGGCCTGTTTCATGAGTTTTATTCTTTTTTAAATTCTATGGATTCGAGTGTAAGGGGGTGAGAGAGTGTTTCTGTGTTGCCCCACCCCTTAAGTGTATATAATGTTGCAGCATGTAAATAGTTATTATATAAGTATAACGTTTGGTGGAATTGCTACATAATGCTATGTACTACTACTAATGGTAATGGTATTGCCACATTCTTGATGGGTTACCATTGGATATATTTGTTTACTTCTCGTGTTACTTTGCATAATAATGTCGTTAGCTATTTTGTACACATGTATAGTGTAGGGAGAGTTAAGTGCATCCTTAGAGGAGGGCACTTTAGTATATAATATATATATGGGTAGGTGTAGTACTGTTGCGGGCCACTAGGTGGGGCATACTAGTGGGCCTAGTTAAGTATAGTTTTAGTTAGTTCTCATAAGGTTAAATGTAGGAGGGGCTGCTGGCTAGTAGTGTAAGGTCTTTAGGAAGTTAGCTCAGACGGGGCCTGCGAGCCCAAGTGTCCACAAGGGCTTAAGCCCGGACAACCGGCATCCACGCAACGTTCTAAGTGCAGCAACCAATATTACCCATGGCCACTGCTGTGACTCGCAGTGGGCCTAGACAGAAAAGGAAATATGTGGGCCATTGCTTTTAGGGCAGAAGATGGCTGGGCTAAGGAACTGAGGGGTGCTGGGGCTTCGATGAGTTCAGTGCAGACGGGCCGGATGCTTCACCGGGGTCCACCAAACCTAGTGATTGATGAATTCAGCTCTGAGGTGAAACAGGCTGGAGGAGATGTCATTATGGTGAGGTCAGACCTGGAAGGAACTGGGGAGCAGTCTGGGACGGTCCAGTCCGGGAGTGTACTGCACAGAAGTGACAGCAAGGCAGGGAGAGCAAAGGAAACAAATGTAATACATGTTGTGCCAACTGTGGATGTAACGTGTGAAGAATTCAGTATAGAGTGTGTTCAAGTTGTTCTGGACTGTCTCTCCATTACTGGGGGTCACCTGGAAGAGGGACCGTCGGTAACTAGGAAGCACCCAGGGAAAGTGGAATCTGGAGATACAGGTACGCCAGAGGGAAGAACACCGTTTCATGTAGGGGACGGGCCGGACATTGATGTTATGGTAATCCAGGTCACGACTACAGTCCGGGCCTGCCCTTACACATGATTGAAAAGCAATGTCTGACTTTCATTTTTTCATTTTCATAGATTTTTAATTTATTATTACTTTTGTCAGATTCAAGTTATTTCTGTCACCATTGTGGGTTGTTCTGTCATTAAACGAGGGGTACCAACAATTTTGACAATTATTATTCAGGCACATGCATGAGTGGCAGTATTTACATGCTCTTGGCACTGTATAGCATCATTAAAGGGGGTACGGAATGTATTCTGACCCCTTTACATTTTTCACTCTTTGTTTCATTGCAGCCATTTGGTAAATTCATTTTTTTTCTAATTAATGAACACTCTGCACCCATCTTGACTGAAAATAACAGAAATGTAGAAATTTTTGCAAATTTATTAAAAAAAGAAAAACTGAAATATCACATGGTCATAAGTATTCAGACCCTTTGCTCAGCATTAAGTAGAAGCACCCTTTTGAGCTAGTACAACATGAGTCTTCTTGAGAATGATGCAACAAGTTTTCCCACCTGGATTTGGGGATCCTCTGCCATTCTTCCTTGCAGATCCTCTCCAGTTCCGTCAGGTTGGATGGTGAACATTGGTGGACAGCCATTTTCAGGTCTCTCCAGCGATGCTCAATTGGGTTTAGGTCAGGGCTCTGGCTGGTCACAGAAGTATTCTGAAGCCACTCCTTTGTCATTTTAGCTGTATGCTTAGGGTCATTGTCTTGTTGGAAGGTGAACCTTTGGGCAAGTCTGAGGTCCAGAGCACTCTGGAAGAGGTTTTCATCCAGGATATCTCTGTACTTGGCCACATTCATGTTTCCTTCAATTGCAACCAGTCGTCCTGTCCCTGCAGCTGAAAAACGCCCCCATTGCATGATGTTGTCACCACCATGTTTTACTGTTGGGATTCTATTGGGCAGGTGATGAGCAGTGCCTGACTTTCTCCACACATACCACTTAAAATTAGCAAAAAGTTCTATCTTTGTCTCATCAGACCAGAGAATCTTATTTCTCATAGTCTGGGAATCCTTCAGGTGTTTTTTAGCAAACTATATGTGGGCTTTCATATGTCTTGCACTGAGGAGAGGCTTTCGTCGGGCCACTGTGCCATAAAGGCCCGACTGGTGGAGGGCTGCAGTGATATTTGACTTTGTGGAAATTTCTCCCATCTCCCTAGTGCATCTGTGGAGCTCATCCACAGTGATCTTGGGGTTCTTCTTTACCTCTCTCACCAAGGCTCTTCTCCCACGATTGCTCAGTTTGGCTGGATGGCCAGGTCTAGGAATACTTCTGGTGGTCCCAAACTTCTTCCATTTAAGGATTATGGAGGCCACTGTGCTCTTAGGAACCTTGAGTACTGCAGAAATTCTTTTGTAACCTTGGCCAGATCTGTGCCTTGCAACAATTCTGTCTCTGAGCTCCTTGGGCTGTTCCTTTGATCTCATGATTCTCATTTGGTCTGAAATGCACTGTGAGCTGTGAGGTCTTATATAGACAGGTGTGTGCCTTTACAAACAAATCGGTTTAATTAAACACAGCTGGACTCCAATGAAAAAGTAGAACCATCTCAAGGAGGATCACAAGGAAATGGACAGCATGTGACTTAAATATGAGTGTCTGAGCAAATATGTCTGAATACATATGACCATGTGATATTTCAGTTTTTCTTTTTTAATAAATTTGCACATTTCTGTTTTTTTTCAGTCAAGATGGGGTGCAGAGTGTCCATTAATGAGAAAGAAAAATGAACTTTTTTGAATTTACCAAATGGCTGCAATGAAACAAAGAGTGAAAAATTTAAAGGGGTCTGAATACTTTCTGTACCCACTGTAAATAGTCCATATTATTGGTCATTACTTCCACAAGTAGTGACTTAGTCCTGTAAGTAAGCCTCGGCTCAATCCTCTGATCACCACAGCAATAGAAGATCTTTATATCTGCACAACGCTGAGTGATAAGCGTCACCGCACAGATCATCTGGGAACATCAGGCCCGCGACGGAACAAAGTCTAAAGTCTAGGCTGGCTGGAGAGTTGTGGTCACAAAATAAAAACAGGGCAACATATGTTTCTGATTGTGAAGTGTGACCAAGAAAATGGTTGGAGACATTAGAAGTTGCTTGAGATTCAGCACAATCTAACAGTTTGTTTTCCCGAAGCGCATTGTCGGATTGTCGGAGCGCAGTGACAGCAGAGCGCGCGGCGGATCGAACAGTGATTGGTTCAGCAGATGCGCTCCCAATGTCCTGTGTGGACTGATTTCCTCAGTGACAGACAGGATTCATCACTTGCAGTCCCAATTGTCATTTACTCTACAATGACCCAGATTCTTTAATTTTCTTTTTCATCTACTCGTTAATTGAGTTTCTAAATGGTTCATCTTTCCTGTGATGAGTGTAATGTGGAATGAAGTTATGTCCCTCTTGCAGCTGTTGCAGTCTTCATTTCAACGGCTCATGAGAAGGAGACAACTATGTATTGAGATTTTTGCACTTTTCAAAAGAAAATACTCAATATAAACAAAAAGAAAAGAAAAAATGGGCACATATTGTAAAAGTGCAAGAAATAATGTTTCTGTTTTTCTATTATTATTAAAAATAATTATTAATACGGCAAAACATTACATTATTTATCCTGTACTGATCCTGAGTTACATCCTGTATTATATTCCAGAGCTGCACTCACTATTCTGCTGGTGCAGTCACTGTGTACATACATTACATTACTGATCCTGAGTTACATCCTGTATTATGCTCCAGAGCTGCACTCACTATTCTGCTGGTGCAGTCACTGTGTACATACATTACATTGCTGATCCTGAGTTACATCTGTATTATACCCCAGAGCTGCA
>JARQOD010000001.1:383229747-383333566 GCA_033576555.1 Oophaga sylvatica | reverse complement strand
TTTCCGATACCCAAAAAGTATGGGAAGGTACCCCGATCCCCAAAAATATCGGCGATACCCGATACGATACCGGAAATCCAATGAAAAGTCTATGGGAACAAAATATCGGAATTAAAAAAAACCATTCTTGCCTTGTTGGTTATTGTCATAAAGGAAAAACAACAAAGAGTAATGTAGAATGTATTGGGGGAGGTGGAAGACATTAAAGGCATAGCTTTTTAAACCCCAATCAAATGGAATAGCTTAATATTTTTTTTTTTAAAGATGTTCGGATTGACGAAGAAATTGACATTTTGTTAACCTTTTTTCTATTTTGGCAAATATGTATATTTCACAACTTTCCATGCTCTTCACCTTTTTAACTTTTGACACACTTTCCCCTTTCTTTAATCTTCAGCAGCATAAACTTTTTCATCAAATTATTCTTCATCTTCACCTTCTTTATCTTCTTCAAAAACTTTTGCTATTCTTTCTTTTGTTAACATTACTCATATTTTCTTTATTAAACTATTATTCTTCTTCATATTCTATTCTTCATCTTCTTCCTCTTCATCTTCTTCATCATATTCTTATTTGTGACAGAGATTCCTGTACTTGTAATCTGTAAAGTATGAATTTTTATCCTTCCGTTTTGCTGTCACAAAGATTTAAATTAAAAACAGTATTTGTCCGTGTTCAGTTTAGCCGCAGCAGCAGGCATTTTCCAGGGGCACCCGAGGAGGAACGGACTCACCCCCTTTACACTGCTTAGTCTTCTTTGCTTATAATTTAGAGCATATATTTTGCTTCTTCATTTTGGTCTTTTTACTTAATGTTCTTCTGCTTTTTGACTTTGCTTTTTGTTCTTCTGTCTCTTTTTCTGTATCTTGTAGTTGTCTTAATTTCTTTGTCCTGTTGGTGATGTTTTCTGGGTAATCTTTTATTTCTTCTTTGTGATGGTTTTTCAGGCTGGTTGGTTTATGCTCGTCGTCCTTGGGTCGTCATCTTCTTCGGGGTGGTCTCAGGGTCTTCTTCTTCATTGTTGGAGATCCAGAGTGATTACCAAAAAAAATTTAAAAAATCTACAACTTGTAAATGTAGCTGAAGGTACAAGAAGGCTGGGCTAACTTCCGAGAAACCAGCTGACGTTACTGGAACCCGGGAGGGAAACAGAAGGAAAAGAGCCAATGGCACAACCGAGGACCCGCTGACGTTACTGGGACCGGTTTATTAAGCAGGAGGTACCTGTGCTCCAAAGCACTACCAAGGACCAGCAGACGTTGCTGGAACTCGGATACCGAGATGGAGGCACCTAGGCCAAAGGCAGTGCGGAGAACCAGTTGACGGTACTGGAACCCGGATGGGCAGCAGAAGGTACAAGAGCCAATGCAAGTAACGAGGACCAGCAGACTGTGCTGGAACCCGGAGGGGCAGCAGAAGGAAAAGAGCCAATGGCACAACCGAGGACCAGCTGACGTTACTGGGACACGGTTACTAAGCAGGAGGTACCTGTGCTCCAAAGCACTACCAAGGACCAGCAGACGTTGCTGGAACTCGGATACCGAGATGGAGGCACCTAGGCCAAAGGCACTGCGGAGAACCAGTTGACGGTACTGGAACCCGGACGGGTAGCAGAAGGTACAAGAGCCAATGCAAGTAACGAGGACCAGCTGACTGTGCTGGAACCCGGAGGGGCAGCAGAAGGAAAAGAGCCAATGGCACAACCGAGGACCAGCTGACATTACTGGGACACGGTTACTAAGCAGGAGGTACCTGTGCTCCAAAGCACTACCAAGGACCAGCAGACGTTGCTGGAACTCGGATACCGAGATGGAGGCACCTAGGCCAAAGGCACTGCGGAGAACCAGTTGACGGTACTGGAACCCGGACGGGTACCATAACGCACCCATGAAAATGTAAGTTGACAGGCCGCAAGCCGTCCGCAGTTACCGAATCACACAGTCCTACAGTGGGTGCTTGTCCTATTGTCACAACGGAAACAGCCTTTATTTACATGTCCCACAGCACACATAGGAATGACCAAAACTGCAGGCACCATATAGTCGGCTAACCAGAATGCAACACGACAGGACAACTTATTGGAGGCTAATTGACGTTGACACTGCCAGGAAACAGCTGTCGTGCTGTAACCAGGCTGGGCAGGAGTCAGTACCCGTGCCAAGTACTTCCGAGCAACAACTGGCGGTGTTGGAGCCCAGGGATGAGAAGAGAACAGGGTGGAGGCAGCAGGACTTTTTGCGTACACACAGCAGGGGAACAGCTGACATTACTGAACCCTAGTAACACAGGAGCAAGTGTTGACTGTGCTAACAGCACTTCCAGGCAAGAACTGGCAGTGTTGGAGCCCAGGGATGAGAGGAGGACATGGTGGAGGCAGCAGGACTTTTTGACGTACACACAGCAGGGGAACAGCTGGTGTTACTGAACCCCAGTAACACAGGAGCAAGTGTTGACTGTGCTAACAGCACTTCCAGGCAACAACTGGCGGTGTTGGAGCCCAGGGATGAGAGGAGGACAGGGTGGAGGCAGCAGGACTTTTTGACGTACACACAGCAGGGGAACAGCTGGTGTTACTGAACCCCAGTAACACAGGAGCAAGTGTTGACTGTGCTAACAGCACTTCCAGGCAACAACTGGCGGTGTTGGAGCCCAGGGATGAGAGGAGGACAGGGTGGAGGCAGCAGGACTTTTTGACGTACACACAGCAGGGGAACAGCTGGTGTTACTGAACCCCAGTAACACAGGAGCAAGTGTTGACTGTGCTAACAGCACTTCTAGGCAACAACTGGCGGTGTTGGAGCCCAGGGTCAAGGAGGATGTTTAAATAGTAGATCAAGTATTTTCCTTGTTACGTGTCAATTTTAAATGTCTATACTCCAAACAAGAGATAGATAAGCTTTACTACCATAAGATGATGATTTCAGTTAAAAAAATATCGAGATAAAGAATTGACAAACATAAACACATACATTAACATGTTGAACAGCAATGCAAACCACAAAATAAATTAGTTAAGGAATCTGCTATACGGTTGTACATAAAAGCATACAAGTACATATCTGAATCCATTAATGATGGATAAGTAACAGTATGTACACCATTTTTATTGTATAGACAATGAATGTCTGACTTCAAAACATCATCAGCATTACAAGTTATCTGTGACATTATTAAAATGTTACATTTGCTGAATAATGTCACTAAACAGTTTATAAAAATTATACAATTTCCATCATGTAATACTCATATGTGCCAATAATCATTTTTATTAACAAACATAACCTTTAAAAAGTGCATAGTGCAAATTGCTATTTATGCCTGACTGTGGACTTGCAAGCATGAGAACGGATAGATAAGGTATATATAGATGAGACTGCATAGCCACAGATGGTGAATGGCCATGTAATACTGTACCTCAATAAAGTGTGTGTCACTACTACATAATTTTTTTATATAGCTTTATAAACAGGGTACGTGCATGTATGCTTGCGCCTTTGTTTGGACGCACAGACTGCCTTCCTGCTGTGACACGTTGGGTAGTGAACAGTTGTGTGCAGTGTTCACTGCAGTCTCTGCGGAATAACCACACTTAGGCCTTATAACTTTTCAGACTTTCTTTATCAATCTACCAAGATGAAGAAGGCAGGGAGTAAGGCACGTGGTCATGGAGTTTCAGCAGGGAGAGGAGTTGGGATTCTGTGGCTGCTGCCGCCCCCAGTGACACAGCATCCACCAGTTTTCCCCGTGAGCGTTCCTTTATGCGCACTTTTGTAGGAGGTCGGCGTACCCCCCTGCTGCGGGAAGAACAAATTGAAGCAGTTGTTGGTTGGATGTCAGCCAATGCATCGACTTCAATTGCTTCCACCTCCTCTCAGGACCACAGCACTGTTGAGCAACCATCTGTCTCTTCACCGCCTGCCAAATTGCCCAGGCAGTCACAGAGTTCTGTACAGGAGCCAGCTGAGTGTCTGCTTCTGTTCTCAGAATCTGTTGGCTTGCAAACAGGGGCCCAGCCAAGCAGCATTCTGGAATGTGAAGAAGAGGGAGTGTGCAGTGATGCGCAACAGCTGTGTCTCTCTGAATCTGAAGAGGCGGGTGAGACAGTGCCGATGGTCAGCACACCACAGAACGCATCTGATGATGATGAGACTCAGGTGCCAGTTTCTGTTGAGCATGGTGCTGGCCAGACCACCCAACAGCAGCAGGTGTTGGAAGAGGGTAGTGGAGATGATGAGGTCCAAGACCCAACATGGCGTGAAGAACAGGAAGGTGGTGGGAGCAGCTCAGAGGAATACTACTACTAATAATAATAATATATTAATTTATATAGCGCCATCATATTCCGCAGCGCTTTACAGTTTAGCAGTTTCATAACACAAGTCATAAGTAACAACGTTAACAATACAATAATTTAAGCAAAATAAGTCGCCCCTGCTCGTGACAGCTTACAATCTACAATGAGGTGGGGGAGATACAAACTATAGGTGTTTATATACAATGGTGCATTTACAATGATGGTCCAGCCATCTTAAGGGAGTGAGGGATGGAGATAGTGAATGGGCTAGACACACACACACACACTTACACAGAATACATAGAATGACTTTGATTAGTGAATGTGATAGGCCGCTGTGAACAAATGTGTTTTGAGGGAGCGCCTGAAACCATGCAAATTGTGGATAGTCCTAATTTCTTGGGGTACAGCATTCCAGAGGATTGGCGCAGCGCGGGAGAAGTCTTGGAGTCGGGAGTGGGAGGTACGTATTAGTGCAGAGGTTAGTCGAAAGTCGTTTGCAGAGCGCAGCAGTCGGTTAGGCCGATAGATAGAAATGAGGGAGGAGATGTAGGGGGGTGCTGCACTGTGGATAGCTTTGTGGCTGAGAAGCAGTACTTTGGTTGAAAGCTGTGAGAGGCCTAGAGAAGTGGTTAGTGATAGAAGGAAGATAGAGGAAGACATTGCCCCAACGGTACAAACAGGAGGGAGAGTTAGGCTGCAGACTCGGTTGCCTGTAGCCTCCAGTTTGGCACCTGTTCGGAGCAGTTGTCTTCCAAAAGTCAAAACGTGCGCTCCCAGGACTTGCACTGCGTGGTCCTTTTTTGACACACTTGCAGATGATATTTGCTATGTCAAATGCAAGCTGTGTAATCAAAATTAAAAATAGGTAAAAGTGTCAGTAACCTCAATACCACTAATATGTGGAAACATGTGCGGACAAAGCACGTAGTTGAGTTACAAAGACACACTGGAGATGTAGGCCAACCTACAGCAGCACCTACATCTTCAGGTTGTGTTGAAGCCTCTTCATCGAGCTCACACACAGCTGGTTCTGCTTCCTCACAGGATCGCCATGGAAGAACCTCGGTCACTGTTGTCCAGAGACAAAGTGTTATTCCACACACAGCAGCAAGTTCCCTGTCATCCTCACACTCCCAGGCCACAAAACAGCCATCGGTAGCACAGGCATGGGATAAAAGACGGCCATACTCGGCAAACCATCCACGAGCACAGGCTCTGAATGCTGGCATTGCAAAACTCCTGTCCCTTGAAATGCTGTCATTCAGACTGGTGGAGACAGACAGTTTCCGTAACTTAATATCATTGTCAGTCCCACAATACAATGTGCCAAGCCGATTTCATTTCAGCAGGCAAGCCGTCCCTGGTCTGCAAAAGCATGTTGAGGGAAAAATTAAACATGCGCTACTAAACGCCATCAGTAGCAAGGTCCACCTGACCACCGATGCGTGGACCAGTACCCATTGTTATGATCTGCTACAACCACTAAGGAAAAAGGGAATTCTGTCCCTACAATAGAACTAAGCTGAATCCCTACGATGTAACGGGGAACCTGATCCTGCGACAGACCCGCTAAAGTCCTCAGCTAGTCTGAACGAAGACCTATAGTTGCGAGGGAGGAATCCCTACAAGATCTAGGGACTGGGAGAAAAGGTGGACACCTCCTAACAGAAATTGTAGCAGGATAATTAAACAGAAAACAAAATACTTTGAGATCCTAACATCAAGCAAAACTGACTGAGTAAGGCACCTAAGCACCCGGCTAGCTTAACAGTAGATAATACAATGAAGTCAAGCAAAGCCAGAAGGGCGGAGCCAGACTAAATAGGGAAAAAAGGTCATGTGACCAGCAAACTGAAACAAAACCTAACAAGAGGGTTCTAACACCCATGGCCAGGGACGATACCTTTCCCTCACTGCCCATTGGGTCAATGTTGTGGAGCCGGGTACTGATCTTGCGAGTGGCGCTGTATGTGTTCTGCCAACTCCAAGGATTGCAGAAATCAAGTCTGTACACATTGACTCCTCCTCCTACTCCAGTTCCTCAGAATCATCGCTGCAGGAGCCGTCACGGTCTACCTCCACATGGACCCGTGAACGGTTACCTGTTGCGACCGATATGAGCACAGCTGTGTCCAAACGTCAACAGGCCGTCCTGAAATTAATTTCCATGGGGAATCGAAGCCACACAGCGCAGGAGCTCTGGAATGCCATCAAGCAGGAGAGCAACGTGTGGTTTTTGGCAGCGAATCCCCAGCCAGGCTTGGTAGTGTGTGACAATGGCCGAAATCTGGTGGCAGCTCTGGGCCTTGGCAACCTCACTCACATACCATGTCTGTCACATGTGCTCAACTTGGTCGTGCAGAGTTTTTGGAGGGACTATCCGGATCTTGATGCACTGCTGCACAAGGTCCGCCTAGAGTGCGCTCACTTGCGACGTTCCAGCATGGCCAGATCGCTGATTGCAGCTCTGCAACGCAGATTTCGCCTTCCTGAACATCGCATCATATGTGACGTACCCACCAGGTGGAATTCCACGTTACATATGTTGGAGCGGTTGTGTGAGCAGCAGCCAACAGTAATGGAGTATCAGCTGCATCAGGCACAATCAACTCGCAATTTGCGCCGTTCACACTTCACCACTACTGACTGGGCCTCTATAATAATAATAATCTTTATTTATATAGCGCCAACATATTCCACAGCGCTTTACAGTTTAACAGTTTCAGAACACAAGTCATAAGTAACAACGTTAACAATACAATAATTAAAGCAATATAAGCCGCCCCTGCTCGTGACAGCTTACAATCTACAATGAGGTGGGGGAGATACAAAGTACAGGTGTTTATATACAATGGTGTATTTACAATGATGGTCCAGCCATTTTGAGGGAGTGATGGATGGATGGAGATAGTGAATGGGCTACACACACAGACTTACACATAGAATGACTTTGATTAGTGAATGTGATAGGTCGCTCTGAACAAATGTGTTTTGAGGAGCGCCTGAAACCATGCTAATTGCGGATAGTCCTAATTTCTTGAGGTAGAGCATTCCAGAGGATTGTCGCAGCACGGGAGAAGTCTTGTAGTCTGGAGTGGGAGGTACGGATTAGTGCAGAGGTTAGTCGAAGGTCGTTTGCAGAGCGCAGCAGTCGGTTAGGCCGATAGATAGAAATGAGGGAGGAGATGTAGGGGGGTGCTGCACTGTGGAGAGCTTTGTGGGTGACAAACAGTACTTTGAATTGGATACTATAATGAATGGGCAGCCAGTGTAAGGACTGGCGAAGGACTCTATGAAGGACATCTGCCACATTTTGCATGCGTTTGATGAGTCAACGCGGATGGAAAGTGCAGATGATGCACTAGTCAGCCTGACTGTCCCCCTTATCTGCCTGCTTCAAAAAACAATGCAAGCACTAAGGGAAGAGGTTTTGGAAGAGGTGGAGGATGAGGAGTCACAAATTCCGTCACCTTCTGGACAGTCAGCTCAACGTGGTTCCTCACAAAGGGCTGGGCAGGGCTCACTTTGTGAGGAGGATGAGGAGTCAATGGAGGAGGAATACATCGCTCCAGAGGGAGGTACACAACGCTCTAGTCAGTATGTATAGCGAGGGTGGGGTGATGCAGAGCAGGCAGAGATGACGCCTCTTGCAGGGGACAGCGTTTCTTGGCCACTTGGGAGTCTGCAGCACATGGTTGATTTCATACTGCAGTGCCTGAGAAACGACCGCCGCATCGCCCACATTCTCACCACGTCTGATTATTGTGTGTCCACCCTCCTAGACCCTCGCTACCGGGACAACTTACAAAGCCTCATCACACCGTTGAACCGGGAGCGTAAAATGCGGGAGTACCAAGACACACTGGTGCAATCCATAATGTTCTCCATTCCAGCCGAGAGCACTGCTGCTACTACTGCTTTACAAAGCAGCTCTGTGCGTCGAGGCAGTGGAGACAGCTCTGCAACAAGAGGGAGCACAAGCAGCGCCTCTGCACAGGGCAAGATGTTATGATTTGGTAGCTGAGGAGAGCAGGCAAAAAAGGCAATATATCAGAGAGGTTGGAATCTATGGGATTGCAGTACCCTGACTAACCACCACAACTAAAGGCAGCCGTGGAGCGTACCTACGTTGGTCCTAGACGCCTCGTCACAGCCTGAGAAGCTAACTACACCTAAAGATAGAAAGAGGACAGCTATCTGCCCGGAGCAGATCCACAAAGAACATAGAAAGCCCCCAAACATGTAATGGCGGTTAGACAAGAAGAAATACTGACACAGACAGAAAATAGTATGAGCAAACATTGGGGCTCAAACTTCATAAATAGAAAAGGATAGGAAGGGCACTTTATGCAATCACAAAAAACACTGAAAAGTACCAACTGTACTAATTACAAAAACACCTGAGATGACACGACCTCTAGCACCTAAATTAGTTCTCTGGTGTAACAAAAACTAAACAGCAGCCACAGAAAAAAGTGGAAAAGGAAAATGAACAAACAACAGTGGCTGAACTAAACTGAGAGGTGCACAAGCCCCCAAGGGGACCCGGCAGACCCCCACAGAAGTGCAGGACAAAATGCCAAAAAAAAACACAAAAAACTAAAAGAAGAAAATGTTGTATCTGTTAGAAAAAGATGCAGGCACGAAACAGCAAGCTACAAAGTGTACAGGAATCAAAGATGAGACCAGAACAATTGATCACCGTCAACCCTGATGGGAGGGAACCTCCCTTATATAACACCAGTCAGTAACACCTGATCTCCAATCTTCACAATCTTCATTGGATAGTTCAGTACTGTTTGTAACCACCAGAGGGAGCTTCTGCTCAGAATTCATTTCTAGCACATTCACAACAGCAAGACCAGTATGTTCCAAATGTGGCGAAGTTTTGTGGCAGCGCCACCAATGTCTACACCATCCGAGACGGTTCCAGTCAGCAGGAGGCAAATTTTCCTTAAGATGGTGACAGACTACATGTCTTGGCCTCTCAGTGTACTCCCAGATGGCTCTTCCCTATTCAAGTTTTGGGTCTCTAAGCTGGATACATGGCCAGAACTTAGCCAGTATGCATTGGAGGCGCTGGCTTGCCCTGCTGCCAGTGTATTATCGGAGCGCTTCTTTAGGTGGTGTACTAACAGACCGTAGCATGCGACTATCCTCCGATAATGTAGACCGGCTTACTTTTCTGAAAATGAACAAGGTATGGATCTCGCATGAATTTGCCTGTCCGGTTTCAGATTAAATAACTGGTTGGCAACGTTATCCATGTCTCCTGTTATGTTCATCTTTCTACCACCTGAACTCTACTGCCTGGGCTACAACACTGCCAGTTGCTGCTCAGAAGTGTTGGATGCACAGATCAAAACAATCGCTGATGTGTTTGTGGGGTTCAGTAACGCCTGCTGTTCCCTGCTGTGTGTCCGGCAAAAATTACTGCTAGGTAGCTACACATGTTGAAAAAAACATGACATGTTAAAATGGCTACTGCTACACATAGATAAGAGGCTACACCCTTATTTCTAAGCTGTAAACAAGTGAAACGTCACCTTTAAAACCATAAAATTATTAGTCTTTGTCACAAATCTGTAACAAAATAATTGTGACATATTACTGCAGATATCCACATGTCGAACACAAATGCTAACACAAAAGCCTACTTATGCTATAGGGTACTGATGGTGAACCTTGTCACTCCATAACTTAGACAAATCCAACTCACATCATGCCTCAAATGCTGCAATGTTGGAAGTGCATAATGTGGGTTGAACTTTGACAACAGCTGCAGTGCGAAGGTTAGCCTTCAGTGTTCTTGGCTTTTAAATAAAAGCATACAAGTAAATTTAATAATCCATTGTTGATTAAGGGACGTGATGTACACCTGTAATATTGTGCAAACAATGGATGTAGGACTAGTCCTCTTCAACATTACTTATATTTGTGTCATTTCAAAAAATACATATTTAATTACAAATTTAACAACCCATATCATAAAGGTCCATCATGTAAAAATGAGAATCGGTAACAAAACTCATGCATTACCTTATTAAAGTCAATAGTGCATAGTCACAATAGCTAAATATATACCTGCAAGTTTTGCTGAAACAACGACAACTGATAGAAAAGGTGAATGATATCTAGTTATCAGACTGAATAGCGACACCTGTACAGTGTCGATATAATACTGTACCTTAACAAAAAGGCTGTTTGCAACCAATGTATTATATACGGATGGAAGCGCATCACACTAATAGATTTGAGTTATTTGAAATAGAATGTAGCAGCAACAATTAGAGAAAAATGTCAAGGATGAGGCAGTGAGACACGCTCAGCAGAGTACAAGCAGAAGTGGTTGAAGAACTAACTGGAGCGGGATGTGCACTCCAAAAATGAAAACCTCTGACTACAGTAAACACTGCACACAACTGTTCAGTAGCTGTGAAAGGCCCGTTTGTGTACTTCTATATTGTTTGCAACCAATGTATTGGATACGGATGGAAGCACGTCACGCTAATAGATTTGATTTTTTTTAAATAGAATGGAGCAGCACCAATTAGAGAAAAATGTCAAGGATGAGGCAGTGAGACACGCTGTTATGGGTCTGCGGAACACACCAATATATAATGTAGAAAGGTGCGTTCGCAGCCCGGGGTCCACCGTGCAAGCGGAGCCTGCTGCTAGTAAAAATGGCGCGAGAAGCAAACTCTGTTATCCCGCAGAGTCGCCAACATAAACGCCGTAATGCGCTGTGGCAATGAGTGCGAACTATGTTACTCCACAGAGCCGCTAGAAGGAGAGCCGCAGCGCTATATGGCGATGTGTGCGCACTCACTAGACACAACTGAGTGGCAAAGAAAACACGCTAGGGCGCTGACTAGCGTTGAAAGCGAACCCTGTTACGTCACAGGGCCGCTGAGAAAAAGCACTGTGTCCTGTAAGGCTCTCAGGTACACAGTTAAATGCTAAGCGTACATAAAGCGTGATCATGTGCTAATGTCCTCGCGGGAGTCACCCGCAATCTATGGCGTCTGAACGCCAAACCCTGAATACGGCAATCAAAACTCCTCACCGGTTATGCCGGTAATCTAGGGCATCTAGGACACCGACCCTGACCAGCTACCATACCAAACTCCTCACCGATTAAGTCGGTATTCTAGTGGCTTATTTCAGCCGGGTCCCTATCCACACATACACATGACCACACTGGCGCATAGCATACAATGGTTGATATTAGCGCATGGCGGCCCAGCCATGCTACCCTTTTATAGCAACAGCTACAGGACCTTCCAGGAACAAGGACCAATGAGAAACTGTTACAAACACATGTAGCTACATGACCTTCCTGGCGGACCAATAGGAGCCGCTGCAGCACCTGAACATGTGACCCCTGATCTCCAATGAGAGATCTCACTTTGGGCACGCTCAGAAGGGAAAACGCAGGACTTTGTCCCAAAGACGTCTGCTCCAGCACTGGCTATAATAGCAGATCCAGGAAAGGCAGCAGCAAGTCACTGCACAGTAGTGGAGTGGGCAAGACGCTTGGACCGACGTCTCTGCTGAGCAGGCTCCACTGTGGCCGGAGATGAATGGGAGACTGCAGCGGGACGGGTTCGAGACTCCCCTTGTGCAGCAGCGGGAAATCGAACCCTAACACACGCTCAGCAGAGTACAAGCAGCAGTGGTTGAAGAACTAACTGGAGCGTGATCTGCACTCAAAAAAAAAAAAACCTCACAGACTAGAGTGAACACTGCACACAACTGTTCACTATCTCTGAAAGGCTCCTTTGTGTACTTCTATAGTGTTTGCAACCAATGTATTGGATACGGATGGAAGCACGTCACACTAATATATTTGATTTTTTTTAAATAGAATGGAGCAGCACCAATTAGAGAAAAATGTCAAGGATGAGGCAGTGAGACACGCTCAGCAGAGTACAAGCAGCAGTGGTTGAAGAACTAACTGGAGCGTGATCTGCACTGAAAAAAAAAAAATCCTCACAGACTAGAGTGAACACTGCACACAACTGTTCACTATCTCTGAAAGGCTCCTTTCTGTACTTCTATAGTGTTTGCAACCAATGTATTGTATACGGATGGAAGCGCGTCACACTATAATTTCAATTGAATGGAGCAGCAAGAATTACACTAAAGAAAAAAAAAAGAGTCTGTGAGTGACACGTGCAGATGCCTACAAACAGCGTGGGATGCAGAGCAAACTGCAGCGTCACCTGCACTCTCACACACATACCTTGCACAGAGCTGTTAAAACAACACTGCAAGGCAAAAGGAAGCTTTACACAGCGGTTGGTAAACTAGCCTGCCTAAAGCACAGTACACAAAATCGCAATCTCTAACTGTCCCTCAGAGTCAGCAGAGCAGCGTTCTGTCCCTAACTGAATTCACAGCACAGTGACGCTAAAATGGCGGCGGCGCCTTTTATAGTGCATTCTGACATCATTTTAGCATCCAATCACAGCCATGCCATTAGTTAACATGACCGCAGCATTACAGGATGTGCCCACACTTCTTAGGATTCCTCATTGGCTGACTATAATCACATTGCCTCTCTAAGAATTATGGGAACTTCCGATTCCGGTATACGATATATGGAAAATATCGGAACTAAGTATCGGAATTCCGATACAGCGAATATCGGCCGATATCCGATACTTGCGGTATCGGAATGCTCAACTCTACTCAGAACGTGACAGACTGTTAGTTCCCTTGGACGGTGGAAAGTAAGCTCTTGAAGTGTGCATAGATCAGTTAGACGGAAGGTCCTGATAGCTGCTTCAGACAGGGCATTAGAAGGAGAAGAAGGAAAGGGAACAGCAGTTACTGAAAGACTGAAGACTACAGATGGAACTTAGTTTACTGTGTGGAGTCCAGTAATAGTGGAGGAAGATAACCACTTCAGCCTGGTCAGAACTGAGTCAACTGAGTGTAGTTTCAGTGAGCAAGCGTGCCGACGCTTTGAGAGCGGTGAAGAGAAAGGAGAATCAGCCATCTACTGCTAGTGTGCTTATGTTAAGGGTCGGAGTAGGACGAAAGGCGAGTGGAAGGGAAAAGAGAGTGACAGAGGTTGAAACAGCATTGATCGCTTACCTCTACTCTGAACAACCGGACACCGGGTCCGAGCTTGCTAGCATCTACACGACTAGTAGGAGATACCGGAGACCCTGTGGGACTACAAGTCGCAGGGGCCCAGCAGTGCTGATACGTAACCGAGGTCAGGAAGACGGGGGTCTAGCAGGACGCTGCATACAGAGACACTGTTCTATCCAAGAGAAGGCCTCACCACAAAGTCAGCCGGGCGTATAACTGAAGACAGAGTTAGACTTCGTTTCATACAGGTCAGAAACTCACACATACAGGAGTACGGAGGCCCTACACCTACTCAGTGGGATTACTGGAAGTGCATCCTCCACCCTGCCAGCTTCCCGGGACGTGCCTGCAACTATACCATCAGTAAAGGTACAGAAAGAGACTTTCGTGTGTGTGTCTGCCTTATTGCTCCTGCACCCCTACACCGCCATTTACCCTGAGGGATCCAGTCTTGCCTGTGGAAGACTTAACACCTTGCTGCTCAGTAACAACCCCTCAGAGGATCTACCCTGCAGCGCTGGTCACCCTGACCAGGTACCACAGGTGGCGTCACGAACAAACTGTATATACTTTAATCCCCTGTAAATATCCCCCCCTTTTAGTGAACGCCCAGGGCCACGGACCGAGCTGTGCTACCCGTGACATCCACCATTGAAGTGAACGGGCTCGGTGCCGAGTACCCTGCAGGCCCTGGCTGAGCGACTCACTACGGGCAGCTTCGATGTCGATGGCTACTGCGGATCCTCCTCCTCTTCTGAGCTATTGCCAGCGGCACCCTCTTCCCCCAATGGATGCCAATCCGGGTCAACAACTGGGTCATCCATCACCTCCTCTTCAATTTCATCTGCACCTTCCTCTGTGTCACCGTGTAAGGTGGTATAGTATGCGAGAAGGGGCACCTGAGTTTCATCAGGGTCAGATTCTGGCTCAGAAGACTGCGAGGGCAATGTAGTGCTCTGGGTGAATGTACCAGCAGAATCATATAGCACTGGCTGTGCATCAGTGCACTCCATGTCATATTCATCTTGGACTGGGGAATTCAGGATTTCACTTGATAACCCAGGCATGGTATGTGAAAAGAGCTCCAGGGAGTAATCTGTAGTGTGGCCTGCCGCATCCTTCACTTGTGGTGGGGGTGAAGGACACAAGGAAAGGTGTTGTTCCTGACCAGGAGCCTGCACTGACGACTCAGTGCTTGCATTTTTTGAAACTTCAGAAGAGGAGGCGATAGAGCTAGAAGCTGTTTCGGCAATGTAAGCCAAACCCTGGTCCTGATGCTCTGGCTTTAAAAGCGATTTATCTACTCCAGAAAAGGGAGCCTTCCAGGCCTTCTGGAGCCAGATGATGACGCAGGCTCAACACCTCCTGCCTTAGGTGCTATTGTGCTTTTGGCAATACCAGCAGATGCACCACCACCACCATCAGTACCAGCTGGCCCTCCCGCCCACGTCCGCAGCCTCTTCCACCATACTTCCTCATGTTTGGGAATATGTACCAAAAATACCAGCATATGGTACTGCATGAGGAGCGTACAGCTGTATACGGTGTAGGGGAAAATTTCAATCTCCGTATATATTTCCAGAGTCACACACAGATAGTCAGCATGTATTTGTCCGTGATACCAGCCGGTACACAGTAGTGTGTGAGGAGCGTACAGCTCTAGACGGTGTGGGAAAAAATAAACGCTCGGTAACTGTGCAGAAAAAAAAAATAAAAGTATTAGTGCTGTGTAAAAAGCAGTCTGCACAGCAGTGTACACACAGCAATACAGCTATCAGGCAGCCTAATAACCAGCGCTGCTGCACACAAGAAAATCTTCCCCTGTCACTGCACACTAAGGTCTCTTTCACACATCCGGCGGGCGCCTTGCGGCGCCCGCACCATTTTGCCGCAGCGCCGCATCAGAAAACCTGATGCGCCGCATGCGACTTTTTTCGCATTGACATGCATTAGCGCCGGATGGCGCCGCATGTCAGTGCGTTGCATGCGGTTTTGTCCAGATGCGGCGCAAATGTACATTGCGGCGGCCGGACAAAATGCAGCATGTAACGTTTTTTGTTTTTGCCGGATGGTTTCTGATGTCTCCGGGCATCAGAAACCATCCGGCAAAAAACCGCATGCGGCCGCCGTTTTCTGTGCCGGATGTGTGAAAGAGGCCTTACTGTACAGCACAATTGCTAACAGCACAAGCACATAAGAACTTCTCTTTCCAGCCCTAATGCTCTCCCTACTAATAAACAGCGTCAGCAACCTCTCCCTACTGTTAAGATTTGCAGAAGTAAAATGGAGGTCGGCGGTCATGGCTTTTAAAGACATTATGATGCCCCCCCAAAGCAAGCCAATCACTGCAATGCCCTTCTCTAAGATGGTGGTGGACGCTGCACATGTCATCTCGTTGCCCACAGTGTACGTCCTTGCTCATTGGCTGAAAGCTTTCTGGGAAAACTGACTTTGGTGCTCGTTTTACCAACCGCATGGCCGACTACACGCTATGGTCGTGTTTCGGCCAAGAAAACCCGACTTTTGCGAAAGTCGGCGACTTATGAATCTGACCGACCTGTTTCGCTCAACTCTAGTGTACATACATTACATTACTGATCCTGAGTTACATCCTGTGTTATACCCCAGAGCTGCACTCACTATTCTGCTGGTGCAGTCACTGTGTACATACCTTACATTACTGATCCTGAGTTACATCTTGTTTTATACTCCAGAGCTGCACTCACTATTCTGCTGGTGCAGTCACTGTGTACATACATTACATTACTGATCCTGAGTTACCTCCTCTATTATACTCCAGGGCTGCACTCACTATTCTGCTGGTGCAGTCACTGTGTACATACATTACATTACTGATCCTGAGTTACATGCTGTATTATACTCCAGAGCTGCACTCGCTATTCTGCTGGTGCAGTCACTGTGTACATACATTACATTACTGATCCTGAGTTACATCCTGTATTACACCCCAGAGCTGCACTCACTTTTCTGCTGGTGCAGTCACTGTGTACATACATTACATTACTGATCCTGAGTTACATCCTGTATTATACTCCAGAGCTGCACTCACTATTCTGCTGGTGCAGTCACTGTATACATACATTACATTACTGATCCTGAGTTACATCCTGTATTATACTCCAGAGCTGCACTCACTATTCTGCTGGAGCAGTCACTGTGTACATACATTACATTACTGATCCTGAATCACAACCTGTATGATACTCCAGAGCTGCACTCACTATTCTGCTGCTGCAGTCACTGTGTACATACATTACATTACTGATCCTGTACTGATCCGGAGTTACATCTTGTATTATACTCCAGAGCTTAACTCAATATTCTGCTGGTGCAGTCACTGTGTACATACATTTAAATAAATCCCAATACAACCTGAGCACACAAAATATGTTCACAGAGGAATATCACAAGTGGAAAGAGAAACCTCAAATGCCCAGGAACATGGAAAAAGCTAAATTGTATACTTCTGAAATATATAAACACAACGAAAAAAGGAGTTCCATACAAAAAAAAATATAAAAAAGTATAAATTTTATTATATGAACCTCAGCATCATATTAATTCAATACATACAAAAAGTCCTGTTAGTTTTAAAACATTACTGTTGATATATATAACGGCCCGGGGCATAAGGGAACCGCACTGAATAAACAAACAAATCCTCCTAATGTGAAAATTTATAATGAAAAAAAATGTATAAATATATATAAAGGTGGTGACAATCAAAAAACATAAATGTATATACACATAAAACAATCCTGTGCAAAAATCATAGAATCATAGAATCATAGAATGGTAGAGTTGGAAGGGACCTCCTGGGCCATCTGGTCCAACCCCCTGCTCAAAGCAGGATTCTCTAAATCATCCCAGACAGATGTCTGTCCAGCCTCTGTTTGAAGACTTCTGTTGAAGGAGAACTTACCACCTCTCGTGGCAGCCTGTTCCACTCCTTGATCACCCTAACTGTCAAAAAGTGTTTTCTAATATCTAATCTGTGTCTCCTCCCATTCAGTTTCATCCCATTGCTTCTAGTCTTTCCTTGTGCAAATGAGAATAAAGATGATCCTTCTACAATGTGACAGCCCTTGAGATATTTGTAGACAGCTATTAAGTCTCCTCTCAGTCTTCTTTTTTGCAAGCTAAACATTCCCAAATCCTGCAACCGTTCCTCATAGGACATGGTTTGCAGACCGGTCACCATTCTGTGGCTCTTCTTTGAACTTGCTCCAGTTTGTTGATGTCTTTTTTAAAATGTGGTGCCCAAAACTGGACACAGTATTCCAGATGAGGTCTGACCAAAGAGGAGTAGAGGGCAATAATGACCTCACGTGATCTAGACTGTATGCTTCTGTTGATACATCCTAGAATTGTATTTGCCTTTTTTGCTGCTGCATCACACTGTTGACTCATGTTCAGTCTGTGATCTATTAGTATACCCAAGTCTTTTTCACATGTGCTGTTACTTAGCCCTATTCCTCCCATTTTGTATATGCTTTTTTCATTTTTATTGCCCAGATGTAGTACTTTGCATTTTTCCCTGTTAAAAACTATTCTGTTAGTTGCTGCCCACTGCTCCAGTTTATTTATATCTTTTTGAATCCTCTCTCTCTCTTCTCTAGTATTAGCTACCCCTCCTAGCTTTGTGTCATCAGCAAATTTGATCAGTTTACCCTCAATTCCTTCATCTAAATCATTGATAAAGATGTTGAACAATACAGGGCCCAAAACAGAGCCTTGTGGTACCCCACTTGAGACATTCTTCCAACTGGATGTGCAGCCATTTACGACCACTCTTTGATTCCGATCACTAAGCCAGTTATGAATCCACCTAACAGTTGCCTTGTCCATTCCATACTTAGTCATTTTTTCAATAAGGATTGTGTGAGATACTTTGTCAAATGCTTTGCTGAAGTCAAGATATACTGTATCTACAGCATTTCCCTGATCCACCCAGTCAGTGATTCTGTCATAGAAGGAAATTAAGTTAGTCTGACATTACTTATTAGTTACAAACCCATGCTGACTCTGTTTAATCACTTCATTCTTATGCAGGTACTTAGATACATGTTCTTTAATAATTTGTTCAAAGATCTTTCCTGGTATAGAAGTAAGACTCACCGGCCTGTAGTTCCCTGGGTCCACCTTCTTCCCCTTTTTGAAGATAGGAACAACATTTGCTCTTCTCCAGTCTTCTGGGACTTCTCCTGTTCTCCAAGAATTTTCAAAGATTATGGACAGTGGTTCAAGAATTTCTTCTGCTATCTCCTTCAGTATTCTGGGGTGTAATTCATCTGGACCTGGAGACTTGAATTAATTTAGGTTAGCTAAGTGTTTCCTCACTGTCTTTCTGTTTATAGATATCCTGGATTCTTCTATTCCTTTAATAGGACAGTGAAGATCAGTTGATGTTACATTTCCTTTCTGAGAGAAAACAGATGCAAAATAGGAATTTAAAAGTTCAGCCTTCTCAACATCCTTTCTGACCATTTCATCATTTTCATCCTGTAAAAATCCTATAGCATCTTTGACTTTTTTTTTACTTTTGACGTATCCCCAAAATCCTTTTTTGTTGCTTTTGACATGTCTTGCAAGCCTTAATTCATTGTCAGCTTTAGATAATCTGATTTGTGCCCTGCAGGTTCTGCAGATGGCATTATATTCTTCTTTAGATATGCCTCCCTCTTTCCATTTGATAAACATTTCTTTCTTCCTTTTAAGTATGTGTTTAAGTTCTGTGTTCATCCATCCTGGTTTCCTTAAATGCTTCCCATTCTTCCCTCTTTTCGGAATTGTTAACGATTGTGCTTTGAGAATCTCATTTTTCAAGATGTCCCATCCTTCCTGGACATTTTTGTCCTTAAGGATATCCTGCCATTGGATCCCTCCAATTCTCTTTCTGAGTCCCTTAAAATCTGCCTTTCTGAAATCTAACCTTGATGTCTGAGTCTTCACAGGTCTTCCTCCTTTTGTTATCCAAAATTCTAAAATAGCATGGTCACTACCTCCTAGGGTCCCAGCCACTCTTACCTCCTCAACCATTTCCTCCCTGTTTATAAGGATTCGATCCAAGGTAGCAGATCCCCTTGTTTTCTCCCCTACCTTTTGAAAGATAAAGTTGTCAGCAAGAGAGGATAAGAATTTCCTTGACCTGTTAGTTTTGCCTGAGAGAGATTCCCAACAAATATCTGGATAGTTGAAATCGCCCATGACCACTATGTCATATTTTTTGGAGAACTTGGCCATTTGATGCATAAAGAGTTCATCCATATCTTCAGCTTGCATAGGTGGCCTGTAGTAAATGCCTACAATTGTGTCTTTTCCATTGTTCTGTCCTTGTATTCTTACCCAAACAGTTTCCACAGAACTCCCAGTCTCTGAAGCGTCAATCTCTGTGCAGATATACGCTTTTCTAACATACAATGCGACACCTCCTCCTCGTTTATCAAGTCTGTTTCTTGCAAATAAGTTGTATCCTTCTAGCCTTGTATTCCAATCATGTGTATCGTCCCACCAAGTTTCAGTGATTCCAATGACATCATACTTCTCTCCTGCGTTAGTAGTTCCAATTCTCCTTGTTTGTTGCCCATGCTTTGTGCATTTGTATAAAAACATTTTAGTTTGTGATTGGTTTCTCTTCCTCCAATATTTTTATTATTTAGATTTTTTTGTCTTCGTTCTTCCTTTCCACTTCTAATAGCAGAGTTCTCAATAGCATTTGTCAGGTGTATGGATTTTTCTGGCGTTTTGCTTCCCTTCCCACATTGTTCTAGTTTAAAGCTCTCCTGATGTACATACATGTGCACAAAAATGTATATATATAATGATACTAGTGAACTGCCAACTGTGACCTCAAATACACATAAAGAAATCCCATCAATAAAACAAAGAAGATTGTTGTGAATAAAATAACAAACATAAAAGTGCCTCAGTGCTTACCCATATATCGCAGTGCCCAAGTGCCCAAAGGCCAGTCAGAACCCTGACGCGCGTTTCGCGTGAGCTTTATCAAAGGGAGTGCACAGGATTGTTTTATGTGTATATACATTTATTTTTTTTGATTGTCACCACCTTTATATATATTTATACATATTTTTTTCATTATAAATTTTCACATTAGGAGGATTTGTTTGTTTATTCAGTGCGGTTCCCTTATGGCCCGGGCCGTTATATATATCAACAGTAATGTTTTAAAACTAACAGGACTTTTTGTATGTATTGAATTAATATGATGCTGAGGTGCATATAATAAAATTTATACTTTTTTATATTTTTTTTGTATGGAACTCCTTTTTTCGTTGTGTTTACTGTGTACATACATTACATTACTGATCCTGAGATTTATCCTGTATTCTACCCCAGAGCTGCACTCACTATTCTGCTGGTGCAGTCACTGTTTTACTGTTGATTACATCTGTATATACAATTACATTCTGCTGTATCCTGTGTATACATTCAAGTTTGTATGTCATTATACCCAGAGCTGCACTCATTATTCTGCTGGTGCAGTCACTGAGTACATACATTACATTACTGATTCAGAGTTCCATCCTGTATTATACTCCAGAGCTGCACTCACTATTCTGCTGGTGCAGTCACTATGTATAATATACATTACATTACTGATCCTGAGTCACAACCTGTATTATATTCCAGAGCTGCACTCACTGTTCTGCTGGTGCAGTCACTGTGTACATACATAGCATTACTGATCCTGTACTGATCCTGAGTCACAACCTATATTGTACTCCAGAGCAGCACTCACTGTTCTGCTGGTGCAGTCACTGTGTATATACATTACATTACTGATTCTGAGTTACAGCCTGTATTATACTTCAGGGCTGCACTCACTATTCTTCTGGTGCAATAACTGTGTACATACAGTTGTAAAACTACTGTGTTTTCTCTTTTTAAATCATAATGACAACCCAAAACATCCAAATTACCCTGATCAAAAGTTGACATACCCTGGTGATTTTGGCTTGACAACAGGCACAGAAGTTGACACAAATGGGCTTGAATGGCTACTAAAGGTAACATCCTCACCTGTGACCTGTTTGCTTGTAATCAGTGTGTGCATAAAAGCTGAGTGAGTTTTTGGGATCCAGACAGACTCTTGCATCTTTCATCAAACCACTGACATTTCTGGATTGTGAGTCATGGGGAAAGCAAAAGAATTGTCAATGGATCTACGGGAAAAGGTAGTTGAGCTGTATAAAACAGGATAAGGATACAAAAAGATATCCAAGGAATTGATAATTCCAGTCAGTAGCGTTCAAACTTCGATTAACAAATGGAAAATCAGGGGCTCTGTAAAAACAAAACCACGGTCAGGTAGACCAACAAAAATTTTGTCCACAACTGCCATAAAAATTGCTCAGGATGAAAAAAAAACAACAAATACAATCAGCTGAAATACTGGACTTTTTGAAAACTAGCGGTGTGGCTGTTACAAGATGCATAATAAGAGTAACTTGAAGAAAAATGGGCTGCATTTTCAAGTCGCCAGAAGAAAGCCATTACTGCACAAATGCCACAAAGTACCTCATCTACAATATGCAAAACAGCACAGAGACAAGCCTCAAAACTTCTGGAATAAAGTAATTTGGATTGATGAGACCAAAATTTAACTATTTAGCCACAACCTTAAACGTTACATTAGGAGAGAGGTCAAGAAGTCCTATGATGAAAGGAACACTATTCCTACTGTAAAGCATGGAGGCGGATTGCTGATGTTTTGGGGATGTATGAGCTACAAAGGCACAGGAAACTTGGTCAAAGTTGAAGGAAAGATGAATGCAGCATGTTATCAGCAAATACTGGGGCAAATTTGCAATCACCAGCCCGGAAACTGTGCATGGGATGTACTCGACGTTCCAACATGACAATGATCCAAAACACAAGTTTAAGTCGACCTGTCATTGGCTACAGCAGAACAAAGTGAAGATTCTGGAGTGGCCATCTCAGTCTCCTGACATCAATATTTACAGGAATGCAGGCTTTTTGCCAAGAAGAGTGGGCAGCTTTATCATCTGATAAAATAAAGAACCTCATCCACAACTACCACAAACGACTTCAAGCTGTCATTGGTATTAGAGGGGGCAATACACTGTATTATGAAATGGGGTGTGTGAACTTTTGATCAGGGTCATTTGGATGTTTTGGGTTGTTATTAAGATTTAAAAAGAGAAAACAAAGTAGTTTGACAATAAATGGCTTCACTCAACCACTAACCATGAGTGGAGAAAAAGTTTTGGTGTTATCATTCATATTAGCTGAAAAAAGGCCAAGAAAGCAAAAAATCTGCTGGGGTATGTAAACTTTTGAGCACAACTCTATATAGATATATATTTTTCTTTTTTTATTGATTGTATATATATATATTATATATATATATATCATGTATAATTTTTTTTTTATTGATTGCTTTCATTTTTAGTTACCTTAAAGGACTTGAACTGGCGATCCTCCTATTGCTTGTAATTTATACTGCAATACCAAGCTATTACGGTATGTAATGAAAATTGCTGACTTCTATGAAGTTTAGCTTGTTGCGGAGTCTCAAAGTAAGACCAATATGGTAGTAATTTTAATCTTTAAAAATACAGCTGAAAAAGGGCAGCACCGCTTACCTGCCCAGGTCTCTGAAGAATGCACTAGAGGGTGCAGTCAGCCCATATAGCAAAGATGTTGCAAAACACAGGTGCAAAATACTAAATAGACAGCCTCTCACAACCTAATAAATTCATGGAGGGGATGACTGCTTAGTATATGTTTGCACAATAGAGGCCTGTATAGAGAGCTGTATAGGTAATGCATAGTGTCCGGTTCTTAGCCCATTAGTCACGCCCATTCTGGCTGGGTGCTGCAAAATAGGTGTTGCAAAACACAGGTGCAAAATACTAAATAGACAGCCACTCACAACCTACCAATTATATGTATTTTGTGCACTTTATTTTTCAGGGTACAGCCAAGCCCAGCATATTAGGTCTTTTATACAGGGGTGTCCACATGGAATGCATTTAGAGAGCTGGCCAGCTCACCTGATCGAATAGTATGGGCATGACTAATAGGCTGAGAACCAGACATTATGCATTACCTTACCTGCAAGTGAACAGTGCCCTCTACAGGCCTCTATTGTGCAAATGTATACTAAGCAGTCACCCCCCTCCATGAATTGGTAGGTCCTGAGTGGCTGTCTATTTAGTATTTTGCACCTGTGTTTTGCAACATCTTTGCTATATGGGTTGGCTGCATCCTGTAGTGCATTTGTGCAGAGACCTGGGCAGGTAAGCGGTGCTGCCCTTTTTTCAGCTGTATTTTTTAATTTTTGGAGGATTTTTAGTCCTCTTCTGTGGCTTACGCTACTAAGTTTAGTGATTTTGATCTTTAGCAGTCACCTAACTGATATGACAACTCATCAGTCTCCCACCATCCAATGCGTGACGTATGCACCTAAGTGGTTAGCAGCAGCGATCGGAGCTCAGCTCTGACCTCTTCTGTTAAAGACAGATGCTGGGCATCTAAGTGGTTAACAGCAGTGATCGGAGCCCTGCTTTGGCCCCTTCTGCTAGAGACAGATGCTGGGTGTCTAGTTGGTTAACAGCAGCATTCTGAACTCAGCTTTTTCTCCTTCTGTTATAGAAAGATGCTTGGCATCTAAATGGTTAACAGTAGCATTCTGAGTTCAGCTGTGTCCCATTCTGTTAGAGACAGATGCTAGGCATCTAAATGGTTAGCAGCAGCATTTGAGCTCAGCTGTTTTCCCTTCTGTTTGTCATGGTTTGCTGAGTTTGTGGAAAAGGTAGGTTAAGGGTTAATTTGGATGGCCTCATTCTGGAATTCTGGGAGGCTTCTTATAGCCTCATTGTGGGGCCATTTCTTGTCGCTTATACTCTGACCCTTGGCCGAGTGTGTGGGACCCTGTTGTGTTTGTGCCTGTGCTTCTTTGAGTCTGTTTGGTTCTGATTTGGCTTTGTCCCCGTTAAGCTTTCTGCCTGCCCCTCTTGTACTGCACCACTTTCTCTGTGTATGACCTCTTGGCTACGTCCTGACAATTCTCTGCCCGTCCCTCTTGTACTGCGCCATCTCTGTGTATGACCTCTTGGCTACGTCTTGACAATTCTCTGTCTGTCCATCCTGTACTGCGGTAGCCACCATCTACTGTAAGTGACAAGATTTCAGCTGCTGAGTCTCTTCCACACTTGGTGACCTCAACTTTGATTTACTGGGATATCAATTTTCACTAAAGGTACTGCCACACTAAACAATCCCGCTAGCGATCACAATAACGACGCATACTAATGCGATCGCTAGCGGGATTGTTTCTATATCGCTAAATGCTGCCGCATTTAGCGATATAGTTAACGACGCTATCGCCGTTAGCGATCTTTAACGACTTTAGCGGTACAAAAGTACCGCTAAATCGCTAAGAAAAGGTGCCACACAGCGATTAGATACTTACCCAGCGGGAGCGCCGACGAGAAAATAGGGTCCGGAACGATTCCAGCGACGAGCGAGATCACAGCAGGAAGCTCGTCGCTGGAAGCTGCCGCACTGAACAACATCGCTAACAGGATCGCTAAATAGTGACGTTTTTTAGCGATCCCGTTAGCGATATTGTTTAGTGTGGCATACCCTTAAGGGATGAAGGAAATCAACATGTATTTTATGAGCAAGATACTGTCTCTGAGATTACATTTGGTATTGAAGCATTTAGTGAGGTCATGTAATGGTCTTTGTGAAGGGATCGCCTATTGTGAATGGTGGATCCTGTATTTTCGGCTTATGAAGGTTTTACTTGTCATGGTAATCCTTCCTGTGAAGATAACGAGACTGCTGAAAAATGTTCTGTAAAAAAACTGGAAATATGATTCTAGAATAACCCCAGTGGCAAGTGTGAAAATTGAAAGATGTTTTTATTATTATTTTTTAAATGCAGTTCTTGATAAGAAAAATAGAAAAAAAAATTAAAAATGAAAAAATAAATAAAAAGCAACACCCTGCTCCCCCTCAACCTCCTCAAAATAAATTACTAATGCATACAGTGTTTCATTCTTAAAGAATAATTTACCTTTTTTGTTGCCTGGAATGCACCTTCAATATGTTTCCTTGTTCTTTTTGAGTTTTCTTTACCTTCCATTTGTTTTTTCTGCTGATACAGCAAACAATGTAAACGAGGGATAAGCAGAGGCCCATGTGATCTGTGTGCGATGTGACATCCTCACATTGTGTATCAGGCTTAATTACAGCTAGTTAATGCGCTCGTCTTCGTGTCATTAGTGTTTTTGCTGTGATCAGCTTCAGTAATCTAACACTTAAAGTCACATAACTAATTCTGGCATAGATTTCTGTCTTCACCCTTGACACAAAGAAAGGATTGACAGATGTCTCCTGGTCCCTTACTGTAGCCTTTTTCACAGATGCTACTTTTTCAACTAAGATTAAATAAACTGAAAGATTGTTAAGAATGATTATTTTCCTTTAATTAAATTACACAATTTTAAATAATTAATGAAAAAGAGTAATATAATTTATTTTAATCTTTCTTTTGAAAGAAAATGAAAAGATTACAATCATGGCTACTAAGATTTACAAGAGTGAGAAATAAAGGAAACTATGAAATTCATAAAATTTACAGTGAGTGATAAAGTCATTGTTGTTCCATCATTAGTCCTTGAGTTTGTGGCTTAACTTCATTCTATGGTGCCTGCATGGATCTTGCTTGTGTGGTGACACTACTACTTTTATACAGTTTGATACTAAGTAGCCATAGACAATTTATAAGACCCGTGACAGAACATGGTGATAGCATAGTGGTTGTTGCCTTGGGCAACATTTTTTATGGGGGATGCAAAAAAATTGAGGAGCGCAGAAGCGCAGTTAGTGTCAGCCCAGTGGCCGACAAACTAGATGAGTAAAGCAGCCAGCGATTGATTTCCTTGACATATCTGTTGGTCCGGATGCCGCTCAGGTTCCTATGCAGAGCACAGCAGTCAAGATATGTATAGGTTGCTGTGCTCTTTATAGGCAGCGATCGAGATGACAAGGCCCTCAGGAACTATGATAAGGTGAGCTTTGTCATCTCGTTCACTACCTACGCAGAGTGCAGCAGCCAAACACAAATTTGTCACGACTGCTGTGCTCTGCACTTCTCCACTCTCTTGTAATTTTGTGAGAGGAGAGAAAAACACCTACCAAATTTTAAAAGTGACTCCTTGACAAAAAAAACAGTTATAGAACTATTGTTATGTTTAAATATACTCTGCCTAACCCTAACAGGGTTGAACTAGGGTTAATGTTAGGACAAGGGTTAGAGATAGTGCTAGGATTAGGACTAGAGTTTGGGAAAAAATAATGTTAGATTTAGGGTCAGGAATAGTGCTAGGGATAGGGATAGAAAGAAGTTTATGAAAAGGGTTAGGGTTATGGATAAGATAATAAAATAATTACATAAACAAAATAAAATGTTAAACGTGAAAAAAATTAACAATGTACCGGTATATCTTTTTATTTTTATAATTTGATGTTACATTTCAGATAAAAATAGACAATAACAAAAAGGACAAATGGCAAAATAAAAGTACATTATTATTTGCTCAAAATACAAAACATTTCAAAACCGACTGGTGAAAGGGAATTAATAATTGTTGTCAACTAGTCAGGGTCACGAAAAACTCCCCTTGTCCCGGGCGCTGGCACCCTACATTATGTTATAAAACTATTTGCCACATTGCCCAATTATTTACATTGCACGTATCATAAATCAATACAAAAAAGACTACAAACTTACTTGATTTTCTATCGTAAATCATGAAATCTCTCATTTATATTCCCTCAATGCACTAAAGAATCGTGAAAATATCTGTTTCTGCCCCATGTTAGAAAAGTCTCATAAAACAAAAAAAGCCATAAACCAGTCGAGACTATACCTAGACACGGTCCAGTCTCCTAAAACCAATCAACATTTCCCATTTTTATATATTTTTGCTTTATAATCTAGACTCCACTGTCTGAGCGCTGCGATCAGCCACCCTGGTCCATTTTATGTGCCTCCTGGGCTGCACGCCAACTGCTGGCGCTGGCTCAGATACCTGCCAGGGTTCTGCTTTCTTTTTTTGGCTGCTGTTACACTGAACTGATATGGATGTTAATGTCGTGTTTATGTTGTAAATTATAATGTGCTTGTAAAAACATATTCATAAATGATGGTGGAGATTGGAAACCAGTATATGTGGTCGTATATTCAGCCACAAGAACAGATGCATGGATCAAATACACTGTTCTATATCATTTTTATCCAGTCTGTATTCATGTGCTATAAGTGTATTTGGTTTTCAAGGGATTGAATTCACCTTACTCTCTGTATCTGTCTGGAAAAAGGTCTAAGTCTTTTCACTCAATCTAGCCGTAATACATTTCTCTGGACATGCAATATTCAAGGCGTCATCTCTGTAGAAAGCCCATCAGTAGGTTTGTATAGGAGATGCAAAAATGGAGGCAAATGGACTGAAAAAAAATGTGTGATAGCTCACAGGAAGAGATAGAAGACAGCTTTCTCCTCAAGGGACCAAGGAATGGCAGTAGAGCTGCATACATGGTGTAAGGTTTCCAACTCACTCGGCTGCGACAGAGGTAATCAGGACGCACTTTTATATCAAAAGTTCATGGTTTATTGCTTCATAAACCCCAAAGCACATATAGTACAAGTCTTCAGTGCTTCAGCTCCTGCCTGGAGCCTCACTCCTCATGGACACAGAGTCCTCTCTGTAATGTCTCGCCAGGACACATACATGGAAGTCTGTCCACACTGGCAGACTCCCACACACTCTCTCTCAGGTGCAAAGCACACTTCATTACATACCCGTAACCCCGCCTACAGGTGAGGTCAGGATCACATGGTTAGATCACCTGATCATGACCTCATCACAGGTCCTTTTGATACACAAACACCTACAGGCTTTATCCCAGGTATTTACACACAAGCCCCTTGGGTGGGTTTGTAGGTGACTGGACCCGCCCAGCTCTCCTAGTCACCTGGAAGCCTCCCAATATATAGCACAACTCCCAGCAGTAGTTCTGCTGAACAAAACATGCTCAGGCTTCCATCACAGGGCCACCCATCTCTGTGATACATAACGTCCATCCATCACATGCCTCCATGCATATCCCGAGGGCCATACACAGTGCCCCCTAGCTGCATCAGGGTTCACTACACCACATACCTCCCCCCTCTGTTCAAACTTGTGGGGTTGAACACTTTTTACCCGACCAGAGATCCTTCTCGGTCGTCTCTGCCAGTCAAACCGTCTCTCTAAGTCGGACCCTGCTACTACTTTCTTTGGTAGGCGTCTGTCCTCCGACTCTGTCACATCTGTTGCTGACGAGGCCCCCTTGTCAGACCACCCGCATCCCCAGCGGTCAGTACGGCGTCGCAATTCACTTGCACCCATACGTCCTATCTGGTCTGAGTCCTTTTCATTTCGTCCACTACAGGGTCTCCTGCTTAGGTCACTCATCACTGAGCTAACTGAGGCATCACTATTTCCTGTATTATCTCCAGCTTGAGGACTTCTCGTCTTAAGCGAACCTCTTCGCCTCTCAATACCAGGGTTGAAGGTGGGACCATCTTCTTTCCATTTCCCGTAGGTTTCTGTTGACCTGGTCCCTCTCAAGTCGTAGCTGCTCTACTTCTCTCAGGTATGACACACGATACTCCAGGAGCATCCGGATATTCCCAAGGCTCTCCCTGGATCCGACAACGAGGAACGGAACCATCCCGTCTTCACCCCTGACCTGGACTTCGTCATCAGCAGGAATCCGGACTCTCGTCACACCAGACCTATTCACCATCTCCTGCATCATTTTCCCAAGTCTTCCGATGACCTTCTTCACCAGACCTCTGGGCACTTGAACGATGTCTTCCATCAAGCTAAGCTGATTTTGAGTCTTTCTTACTTGCTCCAGACGTCGAGCGGCTTCTCTATTTCTCAACAGGATCACCTGTTTCGTGCGGAGACAATGTAGGTGCATGTCGCTCAGGATAGCCACCCGCTTCATCGTGACTTCCCTAGTCGACAGTATGACCAACTGTTTCATCTCTGGCACCCAGTTCACACTGCATGCTTCTACTGCCTTTCTAAAGGCCTCATGCACCTCCTCAATGGCACACACTTCTCGCCTGTCTTCGGGTATCTCTATTACACACTTGAAAACGGACCCATCACCTTCTTGGACAGACTGTTGTACCTCCTCATCCTGAGCGTTGGTACAGTTTTCCAAGACCTCAGCATTTCTTGTGTGGCCATCTGCGTGGCACTTCGCTTGCTGTACTTCGTCTCCCGTGGATTTCTGGAGCTGGGCATTAGTCTCTTTCTCCATCTTGAGCTTACGGAGAACTTTATCTCGCTCCTCTGCCAAGCCGCGACACTCATCCTCCTTCCGGAGAAGCTCCTGCTGGTGCTTCACTTGGGCCTCTCTGAGCTTAGAGACTTCCTTCTCCAGCTCCTCCATTCTGTGCTCAATTATTCGTCTCAGGACCCTTTCCTGCTCGACTGCCTCTTTCACTGTTTCTTTACACAGCTCTATCTCCCGGTCCTGCTCTCTTTTAGCCAGCACATGTCGCACCATTACTTCTTTAATCACACTTTCAGATGGGCACTCTTGTCCACTCACACTCTGCTTCTTCAGAGTTTCGCCTGTTCCGGCATCCGCAGCTTCAACTGTCTCACGACTCTTAGTAACTTCAGAGTGCTCCAGCTCTGCCTCCAGTACCCTGGAGCCTTCATCATACTGAGCCATTTCACCCTTTCCGGGCATTGCAGATGTGGATCTACTACAGGTCTGTTCTACCTCCAGCCCTACCTCTGTGCTGGGATTTGTCAGAGATAACATGGCCTCTTTATCAAGGACAGTAACCTGACCAGTACCTGACCCTGACTCTTCCTCATCATTTCTCTTCTTAGAGGATGTAGCCTGTCCCGCCTTTCCGCGGCCCCTGCGGCGAGAGGAAGATCGGCCATTTTTACTCGGCTCCACGTTACTGCACTCGCTTTCCCTTACAGTCGAGTCACAGTCTGCACAGGAGCCACTCTCGGGGCCCCTCCCGTTACCCTCTAACCGGGTGTCCGTTCTAGAGGTCTTAACTACCACCTCGTCATGGGTTCTGTTGTCATACATTTCAGAGGACATCATGTCAGTCAGTCGGGCAGACGCATCCTTTCCTCCTGTGTCACCGTCTGACTCATCAGTTTTGGGAGGTGTCACTGTCCCAATGTCTGTCACCCCAACAGTAGACAGGCCTCCCTCCTGCTGTAGAGGAACTCCCCTGTCCCACAAGCCAGAGAACAGTTTAGAGTCCCGACCTATGACCACTGGACACGACAAATTAGGGATTATAGCGACATCCTGTCCTGCAAAGCCCCAGCCTGTCTCAAAGATTACCCTGGCCACTGAATAATCCTTGGTGTCCCCATGGATACAGGTGACCCCGACCTTTCTTCCAGGGATTTGAAACCCGTCAGGTGCTACCCTTACTATAGTCACCGGTCTCCCCGAGTCGACCAGACCCACCACCTCGTCATCGTGTATCTGCAGAGCACACCCCCGTAGTAATGTGCCGGGCGGATAGTTCCTAAGGCAGACTGGACACATATAAGATATTTGTCTCGGGCAACAGTTTGTCTGAACCTCCCCTTTAACGTGGGATCCTCCACCTCCTTTTTTCCAACCGCCCCTTTTTGGGTTGCCGCCCCCTTTTGGGACTCCGCCCCCTTTTGGGCCATCATCCCCTTTTGGGTTGCCACCCCCTTTTGGGACTCCGCCCCCTTTCGGGCCATCACCCCTCCTTGGGTTATACACCGTGGACTGCCCCCACGGCTCTACCAGACCCCAGTTCTCACAGACCCTTATGTCTCTCGGGGCTGGTACCGTCACTTTAAAAGGTCACCCACTCTGGACCTCTGATGTCCTTATGGTATCTCCCCAGCTCCTGCTGGTACTGTCACCTTCCGTCAGCACCTCCGGCTACCGCGCACAAGTCGCTGCTGCCACTGCAGCTCTTGCTGCTGCAGAACCTCTTGCTGCAAGTCACTGTAGCTCCTGCTACCATAAGTCTCTGCACGCTGCGCTGTCTTGCCGCTTGTCACCTTCGTGACCCCACGAGTCACAGCCAGCCGCTTGTCACCTTCATGACTCCATGAGCCACAGCACACACCTCACACGTGTTCCAGAAGGAAAACAAAACACCAAAAAGAAAAAAAAATTGTTTCTCACCAACTCTTCTCACTGATCCCGATCAGCCCAACACGGTTGTCAAAACCGTCCCCTGTTGGCTTCAGCCACACAGGTTCCTGGAGACCTCAGCCTCAGAGGTACCCAGCAAACACAAAAAATACAGTCTTTCTCACTGACCCGTCAGCACACCACAGACTCCTGTCTGTCACTCTTGGCCACAGAGATTTTCCGGACACCTCCTTTCTCATAGAGGCATCCCACAAAGGAAAAACAGTCTCACTGACCCGTCAGTACAACAGAGACTCCTGTCTGTTACCTGCTGGCCACGCAGGTTTCCGGACACCTCCTCTGAGGTATCATCTCAGCATGCTTTTTTTCTTACTTCACTTTTCAATGACCCCGGTCAACATAACACAGACTCCTGTCTGTCACCACTGCTTAACAGCGTCTTCAGATACCTCATATCTTCAGAGGCACCACATCAACATAAATGCACAGTTTATTCGTGACCACTGGTCACACTCACGGTTTTCACAGACCGTCCGTTCCTGCATCCGATTCCTCATTCCCAGTCCTGGAACATGTGCTCCTTGGGCCGCTGCCCGCATTCTCCACCAATTGTAAGGTTTCCAACTCACTCGCTGCGACAGAGATAATCAGGACGCACTTTTATATCAAAATTTCATGGTTTATTGCTTCATAAACCCCAAAGCACATATAGTACAAGTCTTCAGTGCTTCAGCTCCTGCCTGGAGCCTCACTCCTCATGGACACAGAGTCCTCTCTGTAATGTCCCGCCAGGACACATACATGGAAGTCTGTCCACACTGGCAGACTCCCACACACTCTCTCTCAGGTGCAAAGCACACTTCATTACATACCCGTAACCCCGCCTACAGGTGAGGTCAGGATCACATGGTTAGATCACCTGATCATGACCTCATCACAGGTCCTTTTGATACACAAACACCTACAGGCTTTATCCCAAGTATTTAGACACAAGCCCCTTGGGTGGGTTTGTAGGTGACTGGACCCGCCCAGCTCTCCTAGTCACCTGGAAGCCTCCCAATATATAGCACAACTCCCAGCAGTAGTTCTGCTGAACAAAACATGCTCAGGCTTCCATCACAGGGCCACCCATCTCTGTGATACATAACGTCCATCCATCACATGCCTCCATGCATATCCCGAGGGCCATACACAGTGCCCCCTAGCTGCATCAGGGTTCACTACACCACAATGGCCTTACCTATGTGATTTGTGCATATTTTTGCTATCCTAAGTTATCTTGGCTTCCAGGTGCAACATAGAACTATTCTCTCACAAAATCCACCTTTCTCCAATTGTAATAAGATGACTCGTTAGACTCTGCCTTATAATGAAAAGCAGATGACTCTGCTGATCCTGCCTCATGATAAAAAGCAGATGACTCTGCTGACCTTGCCTCATAATGATAAAGAGATGACTCTGCTGACCCTGCCTCATAATGATAAAGAGATGACCCTGCTGACCCTGCCTCATAATGATAAAGAGATGACTCTGCTGACCCTGCCTCATAATGATAGAGATGACTCAGCTGACCCTGTCTCATAATGATGAAGAAATGGCTCTGCTGACCCTGCCTCATAATGATAAAGAGATGACTCTGTTGACCCTGCCTTATTTTGATAAAGAGATTACTTTGCTGACTGTTATGATTTGGTAGCTGAGGAGAGCAAGCAAAAACAGCAATACACCAGAGAGGTTGGAATCTACTGGATTGCAGTACCCTGACTAACCACCACAACTAAAGGCAGCCGTGGAGCGTACCTACGTTGGTCCTAGACGCCTCATCACAGCCTGAGAGGTTAACTACACCTAAAGATAGAAAGAGGAAAAGCTATCTGCCCCGGAACAGATCCCCAAAGAACATAGGAAGCCCCCAAACATGTAATTTCGGTTAGACAAGAGGAAATACAGACACAGACAGAAAATAGTATGAGCAAACGTTGGGGCCCAATCTGCCTAGACAGAAAAGGATAGGAAGGACACTTACTGCAATCCCAAAAAAACCCTAAAAAGTACCAACTCTACTAATTGCAAAAACACCTGAGATCACACAACCTCTACCACCTAAATTAGTTCTCTGGTGTAACAAAACTAAGCCGCAGCCACTGAAGAAAAACTGGAAAAGGCAAATGAACAAACAACAGTGGCTCAAACTGAGAGGAGCACAAGCCCCCGGAGGGGACCTGGCTGACCTCCACAAAAGTGCAGGAAACAATGCAAAAAGCAAGCACAAAAATAAAAACAGAAAATGTCTTATCTGAGAGCAGGAGAAGAGGCAAGATTCAGCAATCTTCCAAGTAAACCAGGAACCACAGTTGAGACAAGAACAATCGATCAGCGGCAACCCTGATGGGAGGGAAGCTCCCTTATATAAGACCAGTCTGTAACTCCTGATTGCCAATCTTCACTAAATGGTTCAGCACTGTCTGCAACCACCAGAGGGAGCTTCTGCTCAGAACTCATTTCTAACACATTCACAACAGCTGACTCTGCCTCATAATGATAAAGAGATGACTCTGCTGACTCTGCCTCATAATGGTAAAGAGTTGACTCTGCTGACCCTGCCTCATATTGAAAAGCAGATGAATCATTATGATGCAGGGTCAGCAGAGTTATCTGCTTATAATTATGAATGATAAGCAGATGACTTTGCTGACCCTGCCTTGTAATTATAACTAGATGAATCTGCTGATCCTGCCTCAATTAAAAATAGATAACTCTACTGACCCTGCCTTGTAATGATAAACTGATGACTTTGCTGACATGGCCTTACAATGATAATATGATGACTGTTGACCCTGCCTAATAATAATAACAATAATAATAATAACTCTGTTGACCCTGCCTCAAAATGAAAGGGAGATTACTCTGCTTACCCTTACTCATAATAAAAAAGATTAATCAGGTGAATTTGCCTCATAATGATAATGAGATGAATCTGATAAACCTGCCTTGAAATGTAAATGAGATGACTCTGTTGACTCTCACCTGTAATGTTAATGAGAAGAATCTGCTGCTACCATCTCGTAATCATGAAATGTATATCTACTTACTCTGCTCACTAACAATATTAAGATGGCTCTGTTACTTCTAAGCTTTTATGATACTGAGATGACTCTGCTCACCCTGGCTTCTGCTGACTCTGATCACAAATGATACTGAGATGACTCTGCTGACTCACCCTATAATGATAAGATTATTCTAATTTGTTATGATAAATATAGAACGGTGTTGCCTCTGACAACTAATGACAATGATATGACTTTGCTGACCCTGCCTTGTAATAATAATAGGATGACTCATTTATCTGACTTCTTATAATCATTAAATTACTCTACTGAACCCACAGTTAAATCAAAATAATATGACTTTGCTGATTCACCTTCTAGAAATATAAAATATATCATTCTATAATGATGAGATGACTCTGCCTGCTCTGTCTCAATCTATGCAGAAAATCTAAACAGTGAGCAGAAGGAGATGTTAGCCTGTTGTTTATATTTCATATTACAACAGGATTTTGTAGATGGACAGATAGCGCCTTTAAATGTGTTTATATCTCAGTTAATTACTATGTTATTTTCTAATGACACATTTAATTAAAATGATCTTTTTGTGTGTGGCAAGTTAAATGTAGCAAACACAAAAAATGTGTAATTGGAAATGCATATGTTGATAGCTCAGATTCCCCACTGGTAACATTTATCACTTTCCATAGGATAGGTGATAGAAGCACAGTCAGTGGACATCTGACTGTTAAGTCCCCCACTGATCCCTGGAGCAGTTGCACCCTACTGATCACAAATTTATTGCTTATGCTGTTGATAAGTTATAAATAGTAATGTTAGGAAAACTTTAATACTACATTTGTGTGTATTATATAGGAAATCCAAACTCTAAACTACAGTAACTACAGATACCATGGGGGAAAAATATAATATCTAATAAACTTACAGAAGGAAACAATGTAAAACTACTACCTTTGAGTAAAGTCACAAATGCACCAAAATTATTCTCTATATATACTCATACATGACCATAAAGCACAACTCAAATAAGACTCCAAAGAAAATACGCTTTACATATGGGCAGAAAATCCAGTTAAAATGTAAATACTTTTATTAACAACATGATCTAAAAACAAGATAACAGTAGATGCAATATACCACAAGTACAGGAAAAATAGCTGGGTACACCTGGGAGAAATCAAACACTTTAAATGGTAAGAGTCTCCTTAAAATAAGTATAGTCTACCATCATGTACATTTAATCACTATGCATAGCCACGGTTTGCATATATTAATTTTGTACAGCCTTAATCTGATATGCATATATTACACGATTCACATCTCACAGTCTAATAACCATCTCTAAAAGAGGAGAGGAAATCCTCAATATGTCTGAAGGCCATAAGCAAATGAAAAGAACCACTGCCAAAGCACCTTCTAATATAACAGTACAGTTGCAATAATAAGATGGAATACATAAATAAAGGGGTGCTGGGAGATGTGGCACAGTTAAGAGCTTATAGTACAAGTCAAAGGCAGACAAAAGGTATAGTTACCTGGAAACCGAAAACCGGGGACCCACCACACCTGACGCGCGTTTCGCATTGAAATGCTTTGTCCAGGAGTCTTAAAGTCATAAATGGCCACTTTTGTGTTCTGAGTATAAATCTATTTTCTGAAAAGGTTTACATCTATGGCCAATTTAGATTACTGGCAGAGATAAAGGAGATTGCACAGCATGGTCATTTCTGCTCACCTGAAACTTTACCCATATAGGGACTCAAAATTGAAAGGGTCTTTGTACCTTTAATAAGTTGTGTCAGAAGATTTCATTGAGGGGAGTCATGAGTTAAGACCATGAGTGAAAGTCATGAGATATTACACAAAAAGCCATGAAGCTTCAACTTCTAAGGGTTGTCTGGTTTGGAGAACCCATGCTCAACTACCTAATTGAGGAAGTCTACTAAAATAATGGACGGTCCCCATTTTAGGACCTTCCCCTAATCTAACAATGACATAAAAAGGCATACTTAGTTCTGGAGGACTCTTCCAGCCCAAGCAAAAGATGTTGAACTCAGATTTTAATGAGATTTGTGTAATACCAAATGTCACCTGTTGGGGCACTGCAGGGAAATAAAGACTTTATGTAAGATTACCTGTACAGAAAGAAGAAATGAAGATAAGCAATAATGATCGGCTTAAAGTTAGGGGGCTCCAAAAAATATTTACCCTTTCCCCACCCCCAAAAATATACTTTTTGAAATATTTTGTTAATGACTTTGGTATCTGCCTGAACCTTTTTCTATTGAAATCAGTGGAACGATTATGCACCATAATCGCTTATTTCAGAAAGGTTACCGCAAATAGCTCTCACAACAATGTATAGGAAGATACTTAAAGGTGCACACACAACTGAAACTCCGATGCTTAATGCATCCATTAAAAGCCATCAAGGGCAAATTACAATCTTCTCAGTTTGCAAGTTTCTATTCACTATGAATAAATACATTTTATTTCCATCCTTGCATTTCTATTTTTAAAATTGACTGCATGAATTTTTTTTTCTGCATAGAACAAACCATATTTGATGATAGGTCTGCAGAAAAAAAAAAACATAAAAGAAAACTATTTCAACTTCTGATTTATTATTTATAAGGATGATTAATGGCTTAGAGCTACAGTATATACTAAAACAAATGCACATGAATCATTCACCAGCCTGAACATTGGTAATAAGCATTTGCAATGCCGAAACCTTATCGATTACAATTTCCAAAATATTTCCTGCAAGATTAAAAAGTAGTTTATATTAAATCTTTGCTGTTTTATCATTTCTAGTTATTGGACATATTAACCCCTCAACTCTCCTGTCTTAAATATCTATCTAGAAACTGATCTCACTCCACATATGACAAATGCCATCTACACTAAATACCATACATGTGTGTCTAACAGCCGTGGTCGGAGCCATGTCACAGTCACAACTCACCTCCTCCTCCTGTACAATGACTGATATCACCTCTATATACAGTAGATAACACAGGATTTACCATTCACAATAGGTGATGTCACAGCTCACCTCCTCCTCCTGTATAATGACTGATAACACCTCTATATACAGTAGATAACACAGGATTCACCATTCATAATAGGTGATGTCACAACTCACCTCCTCCTCCTCCTGTACAATGACTGATATCACCTCTATATATAGTAGATAACACAGGATTTACCATTCACAATAGGTGATGTCACAGCTCACCTCCTCCTCCTGTACAATGACTGATAACACCTCTATATAAAGTAGATAACACAGGATTCACCATTCATAATAGGTGATGTCACAGCTCACCCCCTCCTCCTGTACAATGACTGATATCACCTCTATATACAGTAGATAACACAGGATTTACCATTCACAATAGGTGATGTCACAGCTCACCTCCTCCTCCTGTACAATGACTGATAACACCTCTATATACAGTAGATAACACAGGATCCACCATTCACAATAGATGATGTCACAGCTCACCTCCTCCTCCTGTATAATGACTGATAACACCTCTATATACAGGAGATAACACAGGATCCACCATTCACAATAGGTGATGTCACAGCTCACCTCCTCCTCCTGTATAATGACTGATAACATCTCTATATACAGCAGATAACACAAGATCTACCATTCACAATAGGTGATGTCACAGCTCACCTCCTCCTCCTGTACAATGACTGATAACACCTCAATATACAGTAGATAACACAGGATTTACCAGTAACAATAGGTGATGTCACAGCTCACCTCCTCCTCCTGTACAATGACTGATAACACCTCTATATACTGTAGATAACACAGGATCCTCCATTCACAATAGGTGATGTCACAGCTCACCTCCTTCTTCTGTGCAATGACTGATGACACCTCTATATACAGGAGATAACACAGGATCCACCATTCACAATAGGCGATGTCACAGCTCACCTTCTCCTGTATAATGACTGATAACACCTCTATATACAGGAGATAACACAGGATCCACCATTCACAATAGGTGATGTCACAGCTCACCTCCTCCTCCTGTATAATGACTGATAACACCTCTATATATAGTAGATAACACAGGATCCACCATTCACAATAGGTGATGTCACAGCTCACCTCCTCCTCCTGTATATTGACTGATAACACCTCTATATACAGTAGATAACACAGGATACATCATTCACAACAGGTGATGTCACAGCTGCTCACCTCCTCCTCCTGTACAATGATTGATAACACCTCTATATACAGTAGATAACACAGGATCCACCATTCACAATAGGTGACATCACAGCTCACCTCCTCCTCCTGTATAATGACTGATAACACCTCTATATATAGCAGATAACACAGGATCCACCATTCACAATAGTGATGTCACAGCTCACCTCCTCCTCCTGTACAATGACTTATAACACCTCTATGTACAGGAGATAACAAAGGATCCACCATTCATAATAGGTGATGTCACAGCTCAGCTCCTCCTCCTGTACAATGACTGATAACACATCTATATACAGTAGATAACACATTATCCACCATTCACAATAGGTGATGTCACAGCTCACCTCCTCCTCCTGTACAATGACTTATAACACCTCTATGTACAGGAGATAACAAAGGATCCACCATTCATAATAGGTGATGTCACAGCTCGCCTCCTCCTCCTGTACAATGACTGATAACACATCTATATACAGTAGATAACACATTATCCACCATTCACAATAGGTGATGTCACAGCTCACCTCCTCCTCCTGTACAATGACTTATAACACCTCTATGTACAGGAGATAACAAAGGATCCACCATTCATAATAGGTGATGTCACAGCTCGCCTCCTCCTCCTGTACAATGACTGATAACACATCTATATACAGTAGATAACACATTATCCACCATTCACAATAGGTGATGTCACAGCTCACCTCCTGCTCCTGTACAATGACTGATAACACCAGTGTATACAGTAGATAACTCAGGATCCACCATTCACAATAGGCGTTGTCACAGCTCACCTCCTCCTCCTGTATAATGACTGATAACACCTCTATATACAGTAGATAACACAGAATCCACCATTCACAATAGGTGATGTCACAGCTCACCTCCTCCTCCTGTACAATGACTGATAACACATCTATATACAGTAGATAACACAGGATCCACCATTCACAATAGGTGATGTCACAGCTCACCTCTTCCTCCTGTACAATGACTGATAACACCTCTATATACAGTAGATAACACAGAATCCACCTGTCATGGTTTACTGGGTTCTTGGATCAGGTAGTCGCGGGGTTAACTTGGTTGGCCTCTTTCTGGGTCCTGGGATGCTTTTTATAGCCTCACCGTGAAGCCAGTCTTTGTCGTTTATACTCTGACCTTTGGCTGAGTGTGTCTGACCCTGTGCTTGTGCCAGTGTGTTGTGCCTGTGCTACGTTTTGTCTGTCTGGTTCTGATTTGGCTGTGTCCCTGTTACGAGTTTTGCCTGTCCCTTTTGTACTGCGTTGCTCCCTCTGTGTATGACCCCTTGGCTGTGTTCTGGTTATTCTCTGCCTGCTCCTTTTGTACTGCGTTGCTCCCTCTGTGTATGACCTGGCTTTCCTGACTATCCATTCTGTCTATGCCCCTTGGTAACTTTATTTCGTAGTTACCCTTCTAGGAGTTTTCCTTTACCTCATAGCTCTCTGGAGCTTAGGCCACGCCCACTAGCAGTCAGGTGATTGCAGGTCCTCCGGCCTGAAGCATTCTCTGTCTGCTTCTGCTGCCTCTGAGAGACGTGTGGCTGGCTCCGCCCCTTGGCAGTCACATGCTGCGGAAGGTCCTGTTCCACAGAAACACATGTCTTCCCTGCTGCAGCTCTGCTATACAGGTATCTTTGGGCACAGTTTGTTCACTCAGTACACACGCACTGGCTCAGTGAGCAAGTGCAGTGCGGTGTCCCTGACACCACCATTCACAATAGCTGATGTCACAGCTCACCTCCTCCTTCTGTACAATGACTGATAACACCTCTATATACAGTAGATAACACAGAATCCACCATTCACAATAGGTGATGTCACAGCTCACCTCCTCCTCCTGTACAATGACTGATAACACCTCTATATACAGTAGATAACACATTATCCACCATTCACAATAGGTGATGTCACAGCTCACCTCCTGCTTCCTGTACAATGACTGATAAAACCAGTGTATACAATAGATAACTCAGGATCCACCATTCACAATAGGTGATATAACAGCTCACCTCCTCCTCTTCCTGTACAATGACTGATAACACCTCTATATACAGTAGATAATACAGGATCCACCATTCACAATAGGTGACGTCACAGCTCACCTCCTCCTCCTGTACAATGACTGATAACACCTCTATATACAGTAGATAAGGCTACTTTCACACTTGCGTTTTATTTGCGCAGCGCATCTTGCGCTATCGGACGCATGCTCAATGTTCCCCTATCTTTAATATGGCGGGCGCAGGGTCTAGCGCTTGCACGCGTTCATGTGCGTTTGTCGTGCGCTGCGCATTTTCCCGGTGTGCACCCATACGCGCTAGACGCTACATGTTGCATTTTTTTTTCGGTCAACCGCTTTAAAAAAACGCGTGCGCACGTATGCGCATGCTATGCGCAAAAAATAACATTGCAGTCTATGGGGCGCTGGTGTACGCATGGCTTTGCGCTTGTCAGCGCTTTTGCACGCACACGATTTTTCTGTAAATAATGGAGCCAGAGATGATGGAGACAGACAGAGATGATGGAGACAGACAGAGATGATGGAGACAGAGATGATGGAGACAGACATAGATGATGGAGACAGAGATGATGGAGACAGAGATGATGGAGACAGACAGAGATGATGGAGACGGACAGAGATGATGGAGACAGAGATGATGGAGACAGACAGAGATGATGGAGACAGACAGAGATGATGGAGACAGAGATGATGGAGACTGACAGAGATGATGGAGACAGACAGAGATGATGGAGACAGAGATGATGGAGACAGACAGAGATGATGGAGACAGACAGAGATGATGGAGACAGAGATGGTGGAGACAGACAGAGATGATGGAGACAGACAGAGATGATGGAGACAGAGATGATGGAGACAGAGATGATGGAGACAGACAGAGATGATGGAGACAGACAGAGATGATGGAGACAGAGATGATGGAGACAGACAGAGATGATGGAGACAGACAGAGATGATGGAGACAGAGATGATGGAGACAGACAGAGATGATGGAGACAGACAGAGATGATGGAGACAGAGATGATGGAGACAGACAGAGATGATGGAGACAGACAGAGATGATGGAGACAGAGATGATGGAGACAGACAGAGATTTTGGAGACAGACAGAGATGATGGAGACAGAGATGATGGAGACAGACAGAGATGATGGAGACAGACAGAGATGATGGAGACAGACATAGATGGAGACAGATGATGGAGACAGAGATGATGGAGACAGACAGAGATGATGGAGACAGAGATGATGGAGACAGACAGAGATGATGGAGACAGACAGAGATGATGGAGACAGAGATGATGGAGACAGACAGAGATGATGGAGACAGACAGAGATGATGGAGACAGAGATGATGGAGACAGACAGAGATGATAGAGCCAGAGATTATGGAGACAGATGATAGAGACAGAGATGATAGAAATGTGACACATAGACAACGCATGCGCCAAAAAAACGCAAACGCATGCAAAAACGCATGAAATCGCAGACAAACGCTGCGTTTTTTTGTCGAAATGCGCATGCTGATGCGACTAAATATCGCAGGGTTTACAAGCGTTTGCACGCTTTTTTTAATGCGCTTCATGTGCGCTCGAAACGCAGCGCAAAAAAACGCAAGTGTGAAAGTAGCCTAACACGGATCCACCATTCACAATAGGTGACGTCACAGCTCACCTCCTCTCTGTACAATGACTGATAACACTCTATATAAGGAGATAACACAGGATCCACCATTCACAATAGGTGACGTCACAGCTCACCTCCTCCTCCTGTACAATGACTGATAACATAGGATCCATCAGTCACAACAGATGATGTCACAGCCCACCTCTCTGTACAATAATCTATTACAATAACCTATGCACACAATCACTAGATGACTAGTGTACATAATAGCCAATGCTAAAATTCCTAATTTTCTTATTTTTTTTATTGAAGGTTGTGAGAAAACGCATTACTAACATAAAAAAGCACGGTAATTTTTTTTAATGCTTTAATGTAATTCCTTCCTTTTGTTGGCGCTCTGGTATACCCCCTCCCCCTCATCCCAGTCTTCTCTATGAAACATTCACTTTAATCTCAATTACAATTAAAAAAAATGGAAGAACCCCTCCTCCTCCCAAACTACGACATAGAGATTGCTAAATATTAGCGGGCTAAAACATTCTCTAATTACGCTATTCAATTATATTAATACATCTGAAAAACCCTTCTCGCTTGCTGAATGCTACATTAAAATAAAAAGTTAATTTTGCAAATCTACTTTCTCATTTCTACAGACCATTAACACTGAAATAACTCGTCAGAAAGATATCATTCTCCGCATTTCTTGATAGGTTCGGAGGAATAATGTTCTTTTCTGTGTAAATTAAAACTACTGGAAAAAATATGATTTTAATTATGTGTTTTGTTTGTTTCGTATTTATTATATTTTACGAGGTGATCTCTGGTTTGTTTTTTTTCCTACACAATGTATCTTCGGGTATCCAAATATTATATGCATAAAAATAAAAACCTAAAAGGGATGAACTGCAACATAAGTTGGTATGTATGCGACATGTAGGCGCATGTGCACATTGGTCACAAAACAGACAAAACCTAAGATAAAACAAAATAAGCAAATGACCGCTGTAAATTAACAACAATAGTGCATGAAAATAATATAGGGACCTTGGTTCATATAATTTTGATCAAAAAGCGTTAAAAGCCATCCCACCACGTCATGGTGACCCTAAAAGGAATGATACAATGTATTAGTAATCGTTCATCGTATCATTGGGGTTCCAAATATTACATACATATAACAATCAACTGTGACAGGTAATCTTTAGGTATTTCTTGCATCACCAGGGATCCAAATATAACATGCAGTTGTGTGAAAAGTGTTTGCCCCTTTCCTGACTTCCTCTTCTTTTGCATGTTTCTCACACTTAAGTTTCAGATCACCAGACAAATGTAAATATTAGACAAAGATAACACGAGTAATCACAAAGTGCAGTTTATAAATGAAGATCTATATTATTAAGGGAAAAAGAAATCCAAACCTTACAGGGCCCTGTGTAATAAAGTGATTGCCTCTAAACATAATAACTGGGTGGGTCGCCCTTAGTAGTAACAACTGCAGTCAAGCATTTGCAATAACTGGCAATGAGTTTTTATAACTGTCTGGAGGAATTTTGGCAAGTCATCTTTGCAGAATTGTTGTAATTCAGCCACATTAGAGGGTTTCCGAGCATGAACAGACTTTTTAAAGGTCATGCCACAGCATCGCAATAAGGTCTAGACTTTTACTACGCCATTTCAAAGTCCTAATTTTATTTTTCTTAAGCAATTCAGAGGTGGACTTGCCGGCGTGTTTTGGATCATTGTCCTGCTGCACAACCCAAGTGCACTTCAGCTTGAGGTCACGAACATATGGCCGGACATTCTCCTTCAGGATTTTTTGGCAGACAGCAGAATTCATGGTTCCATTTACCACAGCAAGTCTCCCAGGTCCTGAAGCAGCAACACAGCCCCAGACCATCACACTGCACCACCACCACCACCACCATATTTTACTGTTGGTATGATGTTCCTTTTCTGAAATATTGTGTTACTTCTACGCCAGATGTAATGTGACATACACCTTCCAAAAAGTTCAACTTTTGTCTCAGTCCACAGAGTATTCTCCCAAGAGTCTTGGGAATCATCAAGATGCTTTCTGGCAAAAAAAAACTGAGATGAGTCTTTATGTTCTTATTGCTCAGCAGTGGTTTTTGTCTAGGAACTATGCCATGCAGGCCATTTTTGCCCAGTCTCTTTCTTATGGTGGAGTCATAAACACTGACCTTAACTGAGGCAAGTGAGGCCTGCAGTGCTTTGGATGTTGTTGTGGGGTCTTTTGTGACCTTATGAGTGAGTTGTTCCTGCTCTCTTGAGGTAATTTTGGTCAGTCAGCCACTCCTAGGAAGGTTCACCACTGTTCCATGATGTTGCCATTTGTGGATAATGCTCTCACTGTGGTTAGCTGGAGTCCCAAAGCTTTAGAAATGGTTTTATAATCTTTTCCAGAATGACAGAACTCAATTACTTTCTCATTTGTTCCAGAATTTCTTTGGATCGTGGCATGTCTAGCTTTTAAGGATCTTTTAGTCTATTTCACTTTATCAGGCAGGTCCTATTTAAGCGATTTCGTGATTGAGAACCGATGTGGCAGTAATCAGACCTGGGTGTGGCTAGGGAATGTGAACTCAGCTTCCCAAAGATGTGATAAGTTAATTTATGTTTTAAAGGAGGGAGGAGGAGACAGTCACTTTTTCACACAGGGCCTTGTAGGTTTGGATTTCTTTTTCCTTAGTAACAAACACCTTCATTTATAAACTGCATTTTGTGATTACTTGTGTCATCTTTGTCTAATATTTACATTTGTTAGGTGATCTGAAACATTTAAGAGTGACAAACATGCAAAAGAAAAGGAAATCAGGAAGGGGCAAAGACTTCTTCACACAACTGTGTATAAAATAGGATTGAGGCTATAAGGTTGAGGTTTCACTCATGATGTTTAGAAGAGTAGGGACCCTAAATACTTATCCTGTACAGGGGCCCTTTGATCAGGTCCCCCTCCCAGATTCTTGTGTCAGTCTGCTGCTATAATTCTCATGTTTTCTCCCTCTTGCCTTTATTTTCTGCACTTCTTGGAAGATTAGCTGCTGATCTGCTTAATAAACACGGCCACAGGACTCCGGGCTCAAAGCCTGATTATAAGAAGCAATTACTGGTGGATATTTTAGTGCAGCGCTTTACAGATACTTGCTCTGCACTTAGCCGGCTTTGTGGATGCATCGAGCAACCGCAAATGATAAAGCAGCCGGAGTAAAGATCCTGTAATGTGATCTCAAAGACGAGGGGTTAATGTGAGGATAGCAGAGCCAGCTATGTCTGGAGGAGGAGCAGAAAACAAAGAAAATATATAAAGAATGATCTGATAATCCAGAATATTTCATAATCCAGAACATACCAAGACCCACCTTATTTCTTCATCTCACTGACACCTTTTGAACTGAAGCAATCAGAAACCTCCAGTGAACTATTGTGATGCCAAGAAGAGATTTTACCACCCATACATTTCCTACTTCAGCGACCTCTGCTGGGTATATGTGATATTGCAGGCTGGGTGTTCGAACAAGTGGTTGACTTTGTAGTACATGGACATGTTGGGTCCTCCAGAGCACAAGCTGCTCTTTCGTACTTTTCGACACCGATCAGCCATAATATTACAACCACTGATAGGTGAAGTGAATAACATGGATTATCTGGTCACAATGATAAATTAGGCAGCAAGGAAAGACAATTTTCTAAATTGTGGTATTAGATTCAGGAAAAAAGGGACTCTGACAAGGGTAAAAAAAAGTGATGTCTCAAGGACAGGAACAGAGCATCGCCAATCGGCAGGTCTTCAGAAGTTTTCCCAGTACATATAAGATCTTGGGAGTTCCTAGTATACGTCAGGTCTTATTGGGTGTTCACATTATACAGTGGGTCTTATGGGATGTTCCGGGTACACAGCAGGTCTTGTTGGCAATACTGGTATATATAAGATCTTGTGGAGAGTTCTCAGTATAATACAGGTCTTATGAGGTGTTCCCAGTATACAGCAGACCTTGTTGGGCATTTCTGGTATACTGCAGGTCTTTTGTAATGTTCTCCTTATATAAGACAGGTTGTGTGGGGCGCTCCCAGTAAACGACAGGTTTTGTATGGTGTTCTTGGTATACGGTGGGTCGTGTGGGGTGTCGCCAGTATGTGGTAGGTCTTGTGGGATGTTCTTGGCATACAGTGGGTATTGTGAGGTGTCCCCACCCCAAATGCTTATCGTATGTTAGACATCCCCAAAACATCACGCGGGCATCTGTGATACTCCGTGCATTCCCAAGCACCCCGATGCAAGCTCGAGTAGCAAGCACTTGTGCTCAACACTAGCCATCATATCATCATCGTTTTCTTTTTACTTTTGAAAAAAACAAAACTCAACTCCAACCCATGGAAAAATCTAAAAAAAAATATTTTATAATTTTTATCTAACTAAGGGGGTGATAAAGGGGGATTTAATTTACTTTGTTTTCTTTTGATCACTGTGATAGGGTCTATCACAATAATCAACAGGAATCAATAGGAAAATTCTCTATTGTTGCCGGCTACTGGCCAGCAGATCTCAGCGGGCGCACTGTGCATGCGCCCGCCATTTTTATCCAGGAAGATGATGCTGAGGGCTGGGGGATGCAGCAGGAGGGACTGGCTTAGGGGACTCGGGGGACATAATTTCTCTCCTCTCTGACATGTATATCATGTTAGAAGAGAGAAAAATCATTGTAACAGCCAGCACACTTTTATTTTCCCATGATCGCCATTATTCATTGAATAGCCTCTATGTAGTATGTTGTTACCCCAACAATCCCATATATAGTATGATGGTCCAACTCACAGCACTTTATATACAGGTCCTTCTCAAAAAATTAGCATATAGTGCTAAATTTCATTATTTTCCATAATGTAATGATTAAAATTAAACTTTCATATATTTTAGATTCATTACACACCAACTGAAATTTTTCAGGTCTTTTATTGTTTTAATACTGATGATTTTGGCATACAGCTCATGAAACCCAAAAATCCTGTCTCAAAAAATTAGCATATTTCATCTGTCCAATAAAATAAAAGTGTTTAAAACAAATAAAAAAAAAAACCATCAAATAATAATGTTCAGTTATGCACTCAATACTTGGTCGGGAATCCTTTTGCAGAAATGACTGCTTCAATGCGGCGTGGCATGGAGGCAATCAGCCTGTGACACTGCTGAGGTGTTATGGAGGCCCAGGATGCTTCGATAGCGGCCTTAAGCTCATCCAGAGTGTTGGGTCTTGTGTCTCTCAACTTTCTCTTCACAATATCCCACAGATTCTCTATGGGGTTCAGGTCAGGAGAGTTGGCAGGCCAATTGAGCACAGTAATACCATGGTCAGTAAACCATTTACCAGTGGTTTTGGCACTGTGAGCAGGTGCCAGGTCGTGCTGAAAAATGAAATCTTCATCTCCATAAAGCATTTCAGCTGATGGAAGCATGAAGTGCTCCAAAATCTCCTGATAGCTAGCTGCATTGAACCTGCCCTTGATGAAACACAGTTGACCAACACCAGCAGCTGACATGGCACCCCACACCATCACTGACTGTGGGTACTTGACACTGAACTTCAGGCATTTTGGCATTTCCTTCTCCCCAGTCTTCCTCCAGACTCTGGCACCTTGATTTCCGAATGACATGCAAAATTTGCTTTCATCAGAAAAAAAGTACTTGGGACCACTTAGCAACAGTCCAGTGCTGCTTCTCTGTAGCCCAGTGCTGCTTCTCTGTTTCTGGTTCAAAAGTGGCTTTACCTGGGGAATGTGGCACCTGTAGCCCATTTCCTGCACACGCCTGTGCACGGTGGCTCTGGATGTTTCTACTCCAGACTCAGTCCACTGCTTCCGCAGGTCCCCCAAGGTCTGGAATCGGTCCTTCTCCACAATCTTCCTCAGGGTCCGGTCACCTCTTCTCGTTGTACAGCGTTTTCTGCCACATTGTTTCCTTCCAACAGACTTCCCATTGAGGTGCCTTGATACAGCACTCTGGGAACAGACTAATTGTTCAGAAATTTCTTTCTGGGTCTTACCCTCTTGCTTGAGGGTGTCAATGATGGCCTTCTGGACATCAGTCAGGTCGGCAGTCTTACCCATGATGGCGGTTTTGAGTAATGAACCAGGCAGGGAGTTTTTAAAAGCCTCAGGAATCTTTTGCATGTGTTTAGAGTTAATTAGTTGATTCAGAAGATTAGGGTAATAGCTCGTTTAGAGAACCTTTTCTTGATATGCTAATTTTTTGAGACAGGATTTTTGGGTTTTCATGAGCTGTATGCCAAAATCATCAGTATTAAAACAATAAAAGACCTGAAAAATTTCAGTTGGTGTGTAATGAATCTAAAATATATGAAAGTTTAATTTTAATCATTACATTATGGAAAATAATGAAATTTAGCACTATATGCTAATTTTTTGAGAAGGACCTGTAGTGCGATGGTCCCCCACAACCACCAAAAAATAAAAAATCCCTATACTCACTACAATTACAATACTATACTAATCCAGACACCTCATCCTCTGCATTCTGACACTGGGTGCAGGCGGTGTGATGCAGTAACATCATTGCACCATCAATGTCCCCCGCCGGTGCTGGCACAACTGTTAACAGTATGCCATCTTGAGGATGCAGATTCTGATAATGTAGCAGACAAGGCGGCCCATGACCAGACAGGACCTTCTGACATTTGCCAGATGGCCAGTCCAGCCATGCGTCAAAGGGAATGTTGGCTCACATTTAAAGCTCCTCCATGTGTCTCGGAGAAGTCCTGTACCGCTACAATAATCGGCCCCATCCATATTCAAGGAGCGGGTGACTTTATTAGGCAATTGTCCCATAGATCTGTGGAGTGTGTGCAATGTGCTCAATATTTGGAGAAGGACTCCTAAGCCAAACACTTAGATTTTTCTCTGGTCCACCTTCTTTATAATGGGGACCATACACCTGGGTTGTGACGCATGGAGTTTGGGCTCCTTCTTCTGCAAACTGACACTCAGGAAATTCAGCCTCCAGCAGCCATGAACTTCAAGGTTTTATCAGCACCACCACGTACACTCGTACACTCGTCATCCAAACTAAAGGGGCAGGACTTGTGCATGGCATAAAAACTGTTAACCCTTGTTACAACAAATTCTTGTTGCCAAGCAGCCAATTATCTTCCCATCTGCGTGACAACCGTATGAGTTTATACAGCTTCGTGACCAGAAGTGGTTATTGGAAATTACATCTGCTGTACAGTAGTCTGCCTCTCTGCACTACACAGACTTGTTTGTGTCATTTCCAATTGTGCAATAGGAAGGATGAAAAGACATTAAAAATAAATCAGACTTAGAAATTATTGAAAAATGGGGAGAAAAGTTGAATAATTGACATAAAGTTGATACACATCTTAATCATGGATAATATTAATAATTAAGCCTGTTTTTTCTTCCCCAGATGACTCACATCTCTGTGTTGTGTTGTTCCCTGGTATCAGAGGTTTGGACGGACTAATGTATTCAGACGATGAGGTGAACACCAAAGAGATGGTTTCCTAAGCAAGGTATCATTATAACATTTTTTTTTTAAATTTGCATCACATATGATTCTGTAATAAGCAGCACAAATAACGGGGCGACGAAAAAGGAGGAGACAATTCCAGCAATCTGCAGTACGGTTGACTGGTTGTTATCGGCATCACGTCTGCCTTTAATATATATTTTTTCCTTTTTAGTATTTAATTATGCATGCAATTAAAAAAAATAAAAGGATTGTCCTGAAATAGAAAAAAAAACACAAGACTGCCTCCTTACAAAATTAGCATTACCCCTGACCATAGGTTGTGTGCAGTATTGCCCCTCAGCTCCATTGGAGTGAACGAGCTGCGTGAACCAGAAACGCGTTATTGAGGTGAAGATTTTATATCCATGGAACTGGATTTTCTTCTACAATTGTATGATTGTTTACGTCCCCGACAGTGAACTTACTCCGAGCTCCGAAGCAAAACTAGATTAATACGGTGACCTGGCTTTTCTTAGCTGCAATACCACATAAAGTCAAAAGTCAGGGGTGGCGCTGTTTCTGGAAAAAGGCTGTTATGTTTTTTTTTTAATCTCTGGATTGTTAACAACAGGATTATTAATGCAGAATTTAGCAACTTGTGATGAGCGGATTCTTTTTTTAATTATTTCTGATTAGCGCAAAAAAAAAAAATAGGTCACGGTTATTAGTGGGCACAACGGAGGTCAATACGGGAGAACTCACATTCCTAGTGGGGTACCACAGGGGGCACCTCTACTACTAGAATTCCATAAAGGGTATTATTGGGCGGTTACCCTTACCAGTAGAATACCACAGGGGACAGTAGTGGAAGGGTCACCCCTACTAGTGGGGTACAAAAATTAAATTTAGTGTCTACTATTTAAGCCAATTCCTTTCGGATACATTTTATATCTTAATACCTGTTGGAGCTTCATTTAGGTGATAGAAAGCTCCAAATCTCCAGCATAGATTAAGCATCAAATGATAACATTTTACAAACCAGAAGCTGCCACTAGAGGGAGCTTATGGACTCACTGCATACTCTGCTTTTATTGTGTTTGCACTATGCTCCCCCTAGTGGCAGCACTGTAGGGAGAGAGAATGTTATCATTAATCTGTATGACTATGCAGGCGGTTTGGAACTTTGTCACAGATTTTATCACTATTAGGCTAAGTGCACACGTTCAGGAATATTTGCGTTTTTTTCGCGGGAAAAAACGCGTCAAAAACGCATGTATTAAGCATCCTATCATTTAGAATGAATTCTGCAATTTTTGTGCACATGGTGCGTTTTTTTTCCGCAAAAAAAACGCATCGCGGAAAATCTAGCAGCATGTCCATTAATTTTGCGGAATTCTAGCGTTTTTCCCGCTTTATTATTGACCTAGAAAGTTCAGGAAAAAATCGCGGTAAAAACGCGTCAAAACCGCGAAAAAAAAAAACCGCACCAAAAACGCGTAAAATCCGCGCAAAAAAACGCGCGTTTTTGCCGCGAAAAAAGTCCGCTTTTGCTCAGGAATATTCTGCAAACATTCTGCAAACGTGTGCACTTAGCCTTAAGATACACTATGGAATGCATCAGAAAAGAATGCTGGACCTTAAACTGATATTGTGTCACGAGGCTTATGTTTACTTTCCAGCGATTATACAGTTATCAAGACCTCAAGTAAGGAATAAGCCGTTTGCAGGTCCTCCCTATCAATCATTGCATAGTCCCATCTTCCTCATCCATGATGTGTATCTAGGGTATGTCTGGAGGAGGCTGCGGCATCTGTGTGTAAGCAGCTCCTGACCTATTTCAGTGCAGAGACAAGGAGAATGCATTATCTTTGAGAGGAGAAGACAGCCCTGCTCTGCAGATAACTGGCGGATCCGATCTTAATTGCTCCTCGAAGTGCAGATTTATAGGAAGAAGCCCATGGCTGATGGTTTGTTTTGACTTTTTGTATCATTTTTCTTCCCATTATAGAAGCCTTAAACAATCCCAAACCAGTTAGATCGTGTCAGTATGGGAATATTCTAAGAACTCGTCTTGGTGATCACTGCTGAATTGTTTAAGAGCAGCTCTTATCTTCATAGGTTCTGTCCTCTGACCTCCATCTTTGGGTGACAAACATGATTTTGGAAGAATCAAATTCCTTTCCCAAAACCAACCTCAATATAGCACTAAAACTTATGGATTGGAAAGAATGCCAAAAAGGTGACAGCCAAAGCCAAACGAGTGATCAAAAACCACATGCATCACAAAAATGTAATCTCGTCCATTAGTGGTTGCCCTCACGGTCTACCCTAGCTTTGAACTTGAGAACCAGGTTTTCAGACTTTCACCTTCACACTTAAATTTATCTCCAACGGCTATCGACGTGTCACCACAAGTCAGCTGTGAGACTCCTCATTTCAGCTGAGGTCTTCCACCATCCACCAGCGATTTTTCTCACCCCACAAGCCAACATTGAATATGTCCAGCTCAATCTCCACAAGGTGGACTCTGCATGGGCAGGACAGTTCCATTGCCACACCTTTCGGGGGCTTGTGCAACTCTACCACTCCTCCCAGATATTCACTGAAGATGATACCTCCTTATTCTTATTATATTATCTATCTAATGATAGGATACACGTCACTCTGCTCCGATATGTATTCAGGCCTCCAGTCAGATGTAAACCCTCATGTATCCCTGACCATGACCACAATTAGGCAGCAGGAGTGTCCCAACAAAACAGGATGTCCCATGTAGAGATGAGCAAAAACATCTGGACTACTCCAGTCCTTCAGTTCAAGGGCAATCAGACCAGGACAGTGTTCACTTCTGCATCTGCAATCTTCTTGGCATCTGATGTTCTTCTGCCTCTTACTAGGCTCCCGCCTTTGTCTTCACATGACTTGTATCTTCACATGTCATACTCTGCCCTGAACTTCAAACCAGGGAAGTTTGATTTTTTTGCTCATTTCTAGTCCCATGAATGACTCCATTATCGAGAAAGCTGCCTCTTAGAAAGTAATCTCAAGGGCAGTTTCTGATTGTAGATAAGATGACAGAGGAAGCCTTCTACTTCTGTCTAACCACTTAGATGCTACAGTCAAAATTGAAGCACTGACTGTGACATCTAAGAGGGTTACACAACCAGGATTGATCCTGTGCATTAGAGCAGTGTTGAAGGTGTATAAACCGATCAGTGACCATCGCTATGTCATAATAATATGTGAAATTATGGAACCGGTCACAAAGGTGTCTGTATGGACCTTTATAGATACGTTCCAGATGTTTATGGTGAGAAAGTTCCTTACATTGCTCATCAGGGACAATCAATGAAATGACAATTTCATCTCTGCTCCATCTTCATCATCACTAGTCATCTCCAGCTGATGTTACCTCTTCTTCTCTTGCGTTATTCAGTCCTGCACATGGGATTTTTGTGATCCATCATCCTCTTTATTGTTTTACTTCTGCTTTCTAATATTCAGCAACCAATCTGGCTTTTAAACTGATAAAAACGAGGATTACTGGGAGAGGAGCACATGTAGAGCAGGCTGTTAGCAACAGGGTCAGCAGAGAAAAAAAAAATTATGCCAGACCTATATTTTACCTCCTGCACAATGGACGGCTTTCCCCTAAGCGCAGTGTAATGCAGACTACGGGATTTTCTGCCGCTGGCCTTATTACGCTGTAAATAAACGAGCCGACTATCACATCTATATGTCCAGATATGAGTGACGCGCCTAATGGGCAGAGGTGCTTGTAATTCACTTCTTAGATCAAGTAAACATAGGGTAAAGGAGGAGAATAAGCCAAAAAAGGTCACCTTCCTAGATAAACCATGTGTCCTATATGCAACTTTGTCTTGGAGGACCATAACTATCATTGATGATACCTGGAATCATGCAATGCCTTGCCTAACCTCAGGAGGCGCTGCCTTGTCCAATCAGGACACTATTGCCCCAATTCATCAAGACTGGCATTGTGATGAACAGTGTGCTGGAACAAGACGTGACAAATTCATTAAATGGCCTCCCAATGACTTTGGCACCTGTTTCGAAGGATTCTCTAGAGAGGGATGTATCTTCTGCAATTTACACCACTTTTTTGGCATAAGTCATGGCAAATCTGTCATCCGTGCTCAACCTTGACCCACTTTTGAAAAAAAGTTGACAGATTGGAGTTTAATTAAAAATGACAAAAACATTTGAAAAAAATACGAATTCTGCAAAAAGAAAAATTGGGACATTTCAAGCAGTTTTATACCAGAATTGCTGAAAAAAAATGATTGAAGAATCAAGGCAAGAATTTTTGAAAGTTGTCAAAAACAAGTTTTTTATTTCAAAGGAAACCGTTTTAGGTAAATGTTGATTTTTTCAGGAGTAAGTGGGGGAGGTGAAGCTGTTTTGAAAAGTTTTAGAATTTTTTTTTATCCCGTAAGGGTGTTCGCAGCATTTCGATTGGATAATACTTGGTTTGGAATGGATTCCACCAAGAGCAGCTTCAAGGATGAACTTTATTTTTTACACCAGATGTTTTTCATAACATTAGAGGGAAAAAATGCTCAACACTGAAAATATGAACTGCAAAGTGGTTCTGCACTAGATATGATAGGAGTAGTCCTTTGACTTGGTGAGAATCTGGAGTTAATCACTAGCTACAAGTGTCCCTTGTGCTTTTCAGCAAGGTTTGTAGAAACCAATAGTACTACTTATGAGACACTTCTTCCCATCCCCCATCTTCATGAAGTCATTATTCACTCTGAACTACAGCTGTAATCTAAATCTGCCTTGCTTAAGAAAAGAGAGACTGCCAGCTCACTGAGGAATCGGATTAATGCTGCCTAATGTACTCAATGGGCAAAGGAGGAGGAAGAAGAATGAAGAGCAAAAGGAGAGAGAGGCACACAGAGACCTGTGCTGCTTTCTTGCACTTGTTTTATCTCACACAAGTACTGGAGTCACAGTTACACTGCTCAGTACTGCTATATACTGTCATCCAAGCTTCTACCTTCTACAAAGTGTATGTTCACACTAAGTTTTTTTCTATAGTTTTTGGAGAAGAAGTTCTTCAATTAAACCTTGTTTCTGCTCTAGAAAATGAACTTAACCTAAATGCTTATTTCACCACTAACAAAAAAATAGAAAGAAAGACAGCACAAGCAAAGTAAACAGTATAATCATGCCAAGATGCACAGGTCCAACGGCCCAGATTCCGCCAGCACACGAAAAATCCCAACATTTTACAAAAATGAGTAGTTTAACACGTATATAGAAGATCAAAGTGCCGAAAGATTCTTTATTGGTTCAACAGTATGTCACTATGCATCTGCCGGCACCAACTGCACCAGGTGGAAACATGTTGCTTGTCTAATAAAGACACTCTACTCTTATCTATGGATGCTGCTCAGTCTCTTTTTCTGCTCTTTTTTTACCTCATACTCAGAGCTGGATTGACAGCTAGATTGCTCAGTAATGCTGTGTAATGTTCTCTATGCTACTGCTGCTTTCAAGTAACTGTTTTATCTCACGCACAGAGCTGGATTCCCAGCTACACTGATCAGAACTGTTGTATAATGTCCTCCATACTGCTGCTTCTGAACAAGTGCTACTTAGAATCAGGAATCCCTCATGTCTGTGTGCGCTCTGTATGGGAGACATCATGGCAGCTAGTCTTCACCCATTAGTTCAGAGACAACTGAAAATTAGATATAGAGTCTGCAGTAGAGAAAATTACTGAATAGAAGTCATATAATGGCTAGAGATAGGGTCATTCCTCATGTATACACACATGAAAGCTTATTCTGAAAAGTCTCCTGGATTGACAAGTATGCTTTCAGCTTTATCTGTTGCTTTCATTGCAGACTGTTCTAGGGTTATCCACCATGCCAAATTTACATACATATGACATATAAGTGGCATGTAAAAGTTTTGGCGCCCCTGATCAAAATTACTGCTATTATAAACTGTTACGCAAATTGAGGATGAAATGATCTCTAAAAAAGCCTAAAGTTAAAGATGTATGTAATTTCTTTTAAAAATTACAAAAAGTAAAATGAGCCGATGCAAAAGTTTGGACACCTTTGGAGGTTTGTGTGCTCAGATAACTTTGACCAAGGTTTCAGATCTTAATTAGCCTGTTAGGTTATGGCTTGTTCTCTATCATCGTTAGGAAAGGCCAGGTGATGAAAATTTCCCAGCTTTGTAAACATCCAGCCTCCTCTATCCTTGTGCCAAAAACAGCAGCCATGGGATTTTTCTAAGCAGCGGCCTAGCACTCTGAAAATAAAAATGGTGGAGGCCCACAAAGCAGGAGAAGGCTATAAGACGATAGCAAAGTGTTTTCAAGCTGCCCTTTCCTCTTTTAGAAATGTAATTAAGAAATGGCAGTTACCAGAAAGTGGAGATCAAGATAAGATCTGGAAGAACAAGGAAAATTTCAGCGAGAGCTGCTGATAGGATTGCTAGAGAGGCAAATCAAAACCCCCGCTTGACTGTAAAATACCTTCAGAAAGATTTATCTTTGGAGTTGTGATACATTTCTCTAGTGTTCAGAGACACCTGCACAAATATGTCCTTCATGGAAGAGTCATCAGAAGAAAATCTCTCCTGTGTCCTCACCATAAAATTCAGCATCAGAAGTATGCCAAAGAACATCTAAACAAGCTGATGCATTTTGGAAACAAGTTCTTTGGATCAATCAGGTAAAATAGAACTTTGTGGTCACAATGATCAAAGTTGGAGAAAAAAGGGCACATAATTTCAGGAAAAGAACATCTCACCAACCATTAAGCATGGGGTGGATCAATCAAGCTTTGGGGTTTTGTTGCACCCAATGGCATGGGGAACATTTCACAGGTAGAGGGAAGAATGAATTCAATGAAATTTCAATACATTCTAGTTGAAAAAAACACTATTTGTAAAAAAGCTGAAGGTGAAAAGAGGATGACTTCTAGAAAATGGATAATGATCCTAAACTCACGTCAAAATCCACAATAGACGACCTCAAAAGGTGCAAGCTGAAGGTTGCCCTCACAGTCCCCTGATCTAAACATCATTGAAAATCTGTGGCTAGACCTCAGAATAGCAGAGGATGCAAGATGCCCATGTATCTCACAGAACTGGAGGAATTCTCCAAGGGAAAATGGAGGAAAATCCCTCAAACAAGAATGAAAAGACTCTTGTCTGGTTACAAAAAGTGTTTGCAAGCTGTCACACTTGCAAAAGGGGCTCTACTAGGCACTAATCATGCAAGGTGCCCAAACTTTTTCATCGGCCCATTTTACTTTTTGTAATTTTTAAGATGCAAGAAATTAAAACCTTTTTTTGCCTAAAATACAAAGGAAATGTGTCATCTGTAACTTTAGTCCTTTTAGAGATCATTTCATCTTCAACTGGCTTAACTGTTCACAATAACAGTAATTTTGGCCAGGATTTTGGCCGGTGGGGGGGAGGGGGCACACACTTTTTAATGCTACTGTAAATTAATCGCCATCTGCACCTTATAAGATGCTTAGACGAAACACGGCTTTCCATAAGTATTGGCTGCAGCCTTAATCCTCTCACTCTTAAAGAGGACACATTAAATCCATGTAAATAACATAGAAGATGATGCTGCAGACACTGGAAGGAGGCAGCAATATTTTACTCACCAGTGTAATAAGATACTATGGAGGGTCACTTTCCTACACAAATGCCGGATAGTCATCCGATGACTGATCCTTTGTAATTGAGATCAGGTTCTCATTTAACTACTAAACACGGCCGGTGTTTGGAAAACTTATGATCGCACTGATTTTTGCTCAATTAGAGCAGTATCAAGAACCATTGCATAGTATATGGAGGTGTGATGTTCTGAGTGCAGGACCCGCTGGCTGCTGATTGGTGGGGTTGGCTGCCAGTGATTTCCCCCCTCCAATGAGGATAGGTCATCTATATAAAAAAACAGGCCATCTCCTTTAATTTTGCCTATAACTTGATAGCATTCTTTTATGTCTATGGGTGCATAACTAGAAACCCAGCCTCAAATGCAAGGGGCATATCTTTACTTTCTTTGGACCAGAATGGTTGGCAACTGTTCCAATAAGTATGGCTGTTTTTTTTCCAGAACGTTATTATTAATGCTTTATCTTTTGAATAGGCCATTTTGATAGGAACCTCCATGATCAGCTGATTGATGGGGCTGCGGTGCTCCCACAGGGCACAGCCCCATACATTTTATAGTGGTTAAGCATGGTACTGCAGCTTTCCGAAGCCTTGTAAATGGGACTAAGCTGCAGTACCAGGCACAACCACTACAACATGCATGGTGCTAAAGAGTGCACAGATTTTGCAGCCCTTACCCTCGGTTGATCATTGGGGTTACCAAAATTTGGACTGTCATCAATTTGACACTTATGATAGGTCATCATCAATATTAAAGTCCTGGTAATTAATTCCTTCATTCCTAGAATTTTTTTAGGCCCTAATTCCTCAAGGAAAATATCTCAAAAATGGTCAAAACTAGACCTTCTATTGAATTCTGTACGGAGCTCAGGCTTCTGTGCCATTCTCAGAACTTGCCCTTTGCTCGACCTCTATAAGCTCCATCTCGCTTCTTTTTCAATTATGTATGCATTAAAACAGTTACAGGAATCTATCCTGGAAAATCCTTCTAATCCAGGTCTATCAGGAACATGCATTCTAAGTGAAACATACAGCTGTGGAAAGATTGGGCATATCCTAAGAGAAATAAAACACGTGAGAGTCTTAATCCTTCCCTGAAATTAGGGTCAAGCTTGCAAATTCCTTTTGTTAAAATATCAATAAATATACAATTTACTTCACCTTAAACTTTGGGTTCCGTCGGTGTGCCGGGCAGCCATATTCAAGCAGCAAACCAGCCATCGCTATGTTTTAGAGATTACTGGAGGACAGTATATTGCGGCAATGTTCACACAGTGCGACAGAGAGGCAGTGACCCAAGAGAGCTCAACAGAAAACATCTTCATTTCCAAAAACTCAAAAATTAAGGTAAGCGTTATCCTCTGAATTGCAAACCGGTTCATCCAAACAGTCCATATCAAAAGCTGTTGCTGTGGGCAACTGCACCACCGTATCCATTTTGGGTTTCTCAGAAGCTTTGTTTTCCTTGGCTCTGTTTTAACCTCACACAGGTCTGTATCACAAAGAGCCTGCAGCTCTGCAAACAAAACACTGACACACCCAAACCTCAACACAAAGTTTAAATGTGAATCGCGGATATGGGCTACTCCCAAAACACGGAGTGGAGGGAGAGATTCGCCCCACTACCTACCTACAAATCTCTCCAAAAATAAAAGCCCATGTTGGGTTTTCCTAAAATCTGACTTGGTCACATAGTTTGATCAAATCCATACTTTTAATCTGCATTGTAACCACAGGTATAGCTGTAATGTACTCCAACGGGTACAATATACCTCTATGAGCATCCTAGGGGATATGACTCCCCTCACTGCCTCACAACAGATACAAAGAGTATCGCCCTATAGAGGACTTCGTATAACCATGTATTAGACATCTTATTGAATTCATCATCTAGATGCAATTCTTCATTTTCCCTGTTGTGGCGCTGCAGAGCAATATAACGTGTCCTGTTGGGTCCTTCAATAGATTGCAGCATTAGGTCCCCCAGTAATCAGTTAAAATGTTTTAATGAATCCTTCAGTAAGTGTTGAATTTCCCTGCAGCTCCCCCATAGGAGAAATAAAGTATTACACAATCCACATTGAATTCAATACATGGTCAGGATGGATCCCCCATAGTTAAATGATCACTGTAATTTAACAAACTTTGTATAAATCACTAGTAAAAGCAGATGTAAGAAGCCTTGTAATACATGTTATCAGAGAAAACTGCTATTTTATTCACTTCTAATAGCCACATCTTCAATCACTTCTTGCTAATCTCATCAATCAGCTGCTAAAATCCATTCTGGTTAAAATAAACTCACTGAGGGATCAGATTAAATCTGCCTAATGATATTCATAAGGAGGGGAGGGTTAGGGTGGAGCAGCATGAAAGACAGAAATATGCAGAGAATGCTGCTTTCTTGGGAGATTTTCTTTCCCATTGCAGAGTCACACCCACAATGCTCATTACTGCTGTATACTGTACTTCATGCTGCTACTTTCTGTCTGGTATGTGTTTTATATCACCTGTAAGCTTTTCAGGGGATATAGCTCTGGGATCGCCATCTGGGTAGACAGAGTGGCACGAAAACAGTTCATTCACACAGCAGTTCTGGTGAAAACTGGCCGCAACCAGCTTTATTAAAGTCCACAGCAAACAGATAAAAATAAATCATAAACATAAGACCTGGGCTTGTCGAGCCACTAATTACACTTAGATAGATTTCCCTTTCTATCCGGGTCCAGACTCTACCAGTCTGTGCCCAAAACAACACATATGTTCAGTAGTTACCAGCGTGGAGTTTCACAGAGTCTCCTCCTTGTGTCTGAAGGCACCTTCAATGTCCAGACTTGAGAGAGCTCCCCTCCTATTCAGCCGCTATTCGCACGGATTCTTACTGAGACTACTCCTGTGTCCGGGGTACATCGAGCACCCAGACTGAGATAGCTCACACTCCTGAAGACTGCTTCTTGTGCCGGGACTCCTTGTCCAGACTAAGCGAGCTCTCTGACTGTGTTTGCAGACACCTACTTCTGGTCTCCTAATTAACAGCTGAATGGTTTCAGGCCTGAGCTGCAAGTGTGTACTGAATGTAAGGTGTAGTGACCTTTCTCTACCACTAGGTTTACAAAGCCACATATTTCCCTTATACCATACAGCACAGTACCTAGGTGAAATGTACACCCCATTCGACACATATTCCTTCGCTGTCTCACACACCTCAGATTATATTCACAGCTACACTGCTCAGTACTGCTGTATACTGTCCTCCATGCTGCTGATTTCTGTCTGGTATGTGTTTTATATCACCTTAGATTAGATTCACAGCTACACTGCTCAGTACTGCTGTATAGTGTCCTCCATGCTGCTACTACTTTCTAGTATGTGCTTTATATCACCAAATAGCTGCATTCAAACTACACTTCTCAGTGCTTCTGCATACTGTCTTCCATGCAGCTGCTTTCTGGTAGTTGCTTTATGTCACCTCAACTTAGATTCACAGCTACACTGATTAGTACTGCTGTATACTGTCCGTCATGCTGCTGCTCTTTTCTGGTAGTTTTAAATCACAACAGAGCTGGATTTACAGCTACACTAGGCAGTACTGCTGCATAATGTCTTCAATGCTACTGCTGCTTCTGAAAATGTAAAACATAGATAAAAGGGAGCAGGAATCCCTAATGTCTGTGTGTACTGTGTATGGGAGACATCATAACAACTATTCTCCCCCCACTAGCTCAGAGCCAACTGAAAATTAGAAAGAAACGCTGCAAAGGGGAGAGCTGATGAAAAATGCATAATTCATGTTATATAACAGGCAAAAGTAATGCTATTCCTGTGTCTTCTCCGCAGATTGTATATTGGGTATCATAAGCAGGGCCGCCATCAGGGCATGACAACCCTTACCGATGTATGGGGCCCGGTCATTAGGGGGGGCCCGCCGCCCGAGCACACAGGTCCGCGCTCGGGCCCGGGGGCCCCAACATTTTGAGGCTCCCCCTGCACCTCAAGGGGCCCCCAGCTAGCGGCACATCACGCAGCCGCTATGGGGGCCCCTGTGTGGCAGGGGGCCCGCCTGCCCCCAGCGCCGACTCCCCCCGCCGCTGCATTGAACTATACCGGCGTCCGCCGGTACAGTTCAAAGCAATGATGAAGGAAAGGGAGCGTCAGCTGACGCTCCCTCTCCCATCATTCCCTGCTCTGCCTCTGACACAGCGCGCTCACTGTGTGCTGGGCAGAGCAGGAGACAGGAGCTGGGAGCAGCGCTGGCACGAGGATGAGGTGAGGAGTGGTTTTTTTTTTATAAATCTGTCCTGCTGTGTGGACATTCCTGGGGGGGGAGGAGAGATGAGGGCTGTAAAATGGGGGCCCTGCTATATACAATGTGGGCCCTGCTGTAAAATGTGGCCGCTATATACTATGTGGGCCCTGCGTATACTATGGGGCGCTGCTATAACAATGGGGCCCTGCTATATACTATGTGGGCCCTGCTGTATACTATGGGGCCTGCTGTATACTATGTGGGCCCTGCTGTATACTATGGGGGCCCTGCTATATACTATGTGGGCCCTCCTATATACAATGTGGGCCCTGCTGTAAAATGTGGGCCCTGCTATATACTATGTGGGCCGTGCTATACACAATGTGGGCCCTGCTGTAAAATGTGGGCCCTGCTATATACTATGTGGGCCCTGCTATATACAATGTGGGCCCTGCTGTAAAATGGGGGCCCTGCTATATACAATGTGGGCCCTGCTATATACAATGTGGGCCCTGCTGTAAAATGGGGGCCCTGCTATATACAATGGCCCTGCTATTACAATGTGGGCCCTGCTGTAAAATGGGGCCCTGCTATATACTATGTGGGCCTGCTATATACAGTGGGCCCTGCTGTAAAATGGGGGCCCTGAATACATTGGCCCTGCTATATACAATGTGGGCCCTGCTGTAAAATGGGGGCCCTGCTATATACTATGTGGGCCCTCCTATATACAATGTGGGCCTGCTGTAAAATGGGGGCCCTGCTATATACTATGTGGGCCCTGCTATATACAATGTGGGCCCTGCTGTAAAATGGGGGCCCTGCTATATACTATGTGGGCCCTGCTATATACAATGTGGACCCTGCTATATACTATGGGGCCCTGCTGTAAATGTGGGCCGTGCTATATACTATGGGGGCCCTGCTGTATACTATGGGGTGCTGCTATATACAATGGGTGCCCTGCTATATACTATGTGGGCCCTGCTGTATACTATGGGGCCCTGCTATATACTATATGGGCCCTGCTGTATACATGTGGGCCCTGCTATATACTATGTGGGCCCTTCTGTATACTATGTGGCCCTGCGTATACTATGTGGGCCTGCTGTATACTAGTGGGCCCGCTGTACACATGTGGCCTGCTGTATACTATGTGGCCTGCTTATACTATGGGGCCCTGCTATATACTATGTGGGCCCTGCTGTATACTATGTGGGCCCTGCTGTATACTATGTGGGCACTGCTGTATACTATATGGGCTGTGTTATTTACTATGGGGGGATATATTATATTTTATAGGGTGGCTGTGTTATATAATATATGTGGCTGTGTTATATACTTTGTGGCTGTGTTATATACTATGGGGGGCTACGTTATATTCCTTTGGGGAGGCAGGCTGTATGATATTCTATTCGGGGATACATTATATTCTATGGGGGGCTGTATTATATTTATTATATTCTATGAGGGGTAATTGCATCATACTCTATGAGGTGGCTACATTGTATTCTATGAGGGGCTAGATTATATTGTATGGGGGCTTCATTATACTTTATGAGGGGGCTACATTATATTCTATGGGGGCTGCATTATACTATATGAGTAGGGCTACATTGTATTTTATGGAGGGGCTACATTATACTATATAAGGGGGCTCAATTATATTCTATGGGGGTTTAGATTATACTCTGTGGGGTGGTTGCATTATACTCTGTGGGGTGGCTGCATTATGCTCTGTGGGGTGGCTGCATTATGCTCTGTGGGTGGCTGCATTATGCTCTATAGGGTGACTGCATTATACTATATGTGGGCTGCATTATACTGTATCGAGGACTATGGGGAATACATTATACCATATGAAGAACTATGGGGTGCATTATACTATGGGAAGTGAATTGTACTACATGGATGACTATGGCGGTGCATTATACTATATGGAGCACTATGAGGAGTGTATTATAGCTATATGGATGACTGAGTGTATTTTAATATATTGAGGGCTATTAGGAGTGTATTATACTGTATGGAGGACTATGGATACATTATATTATATGGAGGACTATGTGGTGTGCACTTTACAATATGGAGGACTGTGGTGCACATTATAATATATGGAGGACTATGGGGTGTATTATACTAAACAAGCAAAATGCTGCATATTCATCGAGTGATTGGTGTTAGGCTAAGTGCACACGTTCAGGAATGTTTGCAGAATTTTCCTGAGCAAAAACTGACTTTTTCCGCGATAAACTTTCTAGGTCAATAATAAAGCGGGAAAAAGGCTAGAATTCCGCAAAATTAATGAACATGTTGGTTCTTTTTCAGAGATGCGTTTTTTTCGCGGAAAAAAACGCATCTTGTGCACAAAAATTGCGGACTTCATTCTAAATGATAGGATGCTTAATTCATGCGTTTTTGACGCGTTTTTTCCCGCGAAAAAAAACGCAAACAATCCTGAATGTGTCATTGGTGAGGGCATGGTGCAGAAGTGAAGTTTTTCCATGAAAGGGCGGAGGGATTTTGGAAGGTTTGCATGGTGGAGGAGGAGCTAGGGTGGATGCGGAACTGGGGGGTGGAGCCTGGGCGGAGTCTGAAGGGGGGCCCCATAAATTTTGCCAGTATGGGGCCCCGAAATTCCTAGTGGCAGCCCTGATCATAAGCATCCATTTCTGTAGAACTGCAGTATGGAAATGTTTTAATACTTTGTTATTAACTTTGCAGCCATCAGCAGATAAATACATCTTTTTGGTTACTGTGTATTATCCCGCACATCTACATTTGTTTGTTAGGCGTGATTGTATTGGGCTTTATCTCCTTCGCTCCAGACGCAGAGTCATTTAATCTGTAATGCTGTCAAATGATGGATAAATGTTCTGGTGCTGACCTTTCTAATTCTTACAGCACTTTCAAATATCATGGCGGATAAAACGTGATGTGAAATAAGAAAAAAAAAGAATGTATTAAGCGCTACAAAACATAGAGAAAGTTAATAATGGCCCTTAAAGGGCTTATATCACTAAAGGACAAAAGTCCTAACACTAATCCACCTGCCTGATATTATGTAACTCCTCCTCTCTGACCCATCGAAGTACGGAATTCACAAGAATCTGAATGCGTCCAGTGTTATCAGGTACCAAAACGTTAACTTTAAACCCCATAAATTGCTTGGTAAAGTCTTTATTAATGATTTTTTAGATGATCTGGGAATTTGCAAACAAGTCATCGCCTTCATTTTCTTGTGATGTTTATAAGACCATTCCATAACGACCTTTATCCTACTGACAGAGGGCAGCGCCAATAGGTAACACTGCTGCCGTGTGCAACGTTTAGAAGGCTGTGCATGTCATAACTATGTACCTAAGGTCTCTGTATACCAGGCACATTGCACAAGATCTGCTGTATACCGAGCACAGCCTACAGGATCTGTTGTATACCAGGCACACCCTACAAGATCTGCTGTATACCGAGCACACCCTACAGGATCTGTTGTATACCAGGCACACCCTACAAGATCTTCTGTTTATCGAGCACACCCTACAGGATCTGTTGTATACCGGGCACACCCTACAAGATCTGCTGTATACCGAGCACACCCTACAGGATCTGTTGTATACCGGCACAACCTACAAAATCTGCTGTATATCGGGCGCACCCTACAAGATCTGCTGTATAGCGGGCAAACCTTACAGGATCTGCTGTATACTGGGCATACCCTACAAGATCTGTATAACGGGCACATCCCATAAGATCTGCCATATACCGGGCACACCCTACAGGATCTGCTGTATACCGAGCACATCCTACAAGATCTGGTATAATCCAGGCACACCCTACAAGATCTGCCTTATAGTGAGCGCACCCTACAAGATCTGCTGTATACTAGGCACACCGTACAAGTTCTGCCATTAACCGGGCACACCCTACAAGATCTGCTGTATACCGGGCACACCTTACAAGAGCTCCTGTATACTGGGCACACCCTACAAGATCTGCTGTTTACCGGGCACACCCTATAAGATCTGACATATACCAGGCACACCCTACACGATCTGTCATATACCAGTCACACCCTACAAGATCTGCTGTATGCCAGACACACCCTACAAGATCTGCTGTATACCAAGCACATCCTTCAAGATCTGCCATTTACTGGGCACACACTACAAGATCTGCCATATACTGGGCACACCCTGCAAGATCTGCTGTATACCGGCAGACCCTACGAGATCTGCCATTTACCGGGCACATCCTACAAGATCTGACATATATCGGGCACACCTTTCAAGATCTGCTGTATACCGGGTACACCCTACAAGATCTTCTGCATACCAGGCACACCCTACAAGATCTGCCATATACCGGACACACCCTACAAGATCTGCTGTAAACCTGGCACAACCTACTACAAGATCTGCCATATACTAGGAACACGCCACAAGGTTGGCCCTATTCCGGGAACACCCAAAAGACTGGCAATATATCAGTATTACTACACAAGGTCTTTCATATACTGGGAACACTCTACAAGATGTGCCATGTACCATGAAACCCTGTTGTGTACCAGGAACATTCCGCAACCCTGATATCCGGCCAGCAGAATTTGTCCCTTGTGTATGGTAGAAAGTTCATGGAGGCAGCTGATCACCCAGCAAACCAGCAAAATGGTGACATAACTTTTTGATTTGCACAAAATATCATCGTTCTTGGCGGTGCATCGATTATCTATTCTCCTCGTCAGCTTCCCCATACATTTCATTGATTTATAGTCTAGAAAACTATAGATTGCACTGGAGACAACAATTTTTGATTAAATCCACATAAAAGAAAGGTGGTCTTATAGAAAAGATCAAAATGGACCTAATATTATATGTTCTCCCACTTAGAAATAGAGATGAGCGAATCCCTGGATGTTTGAGTTTGGCGAACAGTTAAAAAATGGTTTGGTTCAGGTACCAGAGCAGTACGTGAGCCTGAACCCAGACCCTATTCACTTGAATGAGGGGGCTGGGGACGCAGCCTCAGTGACCGGCACTAACCTCGATGACATCACCACCGGTCACTGATGCTGCGCTTGTAGCAGCTCATTCACCAGTGGTTCTCAACCTGGACAGTCGCATCTTGGCACTGTCCAGGTTGAAAACTGTTTATCCCCCAGACATGGATGATGGCATGAGACAGAACGATGGAGAGGTGAGGGATATTGTTGTTTTTTACTTATTTTTTATTACAGGAGAAGAGGGATTCAGTGAAATTAGGCGTTTGGTGAGTATAACTGTGTCTGTTATTTTTAAATAAAAGTGTAAAAGTATTTTGTTTTATTTCAAATAAAGGACTTTATATTTGCTGTGTGTTTATTCACAATATAACTATTAGTTTTGCCTGGCTGGTTATCAAAAATACAGGGGAACCCACACCATTTTTTTTTAAATTATTTATTAGAGTGCAGGTGCCGGCTGATGAATACTCTCATCATCACCGCCTGCTCTTGCTGTTATTAGCGACCGCAGGCATCGGCTGATGGGAGTAGTTGTCCTATCAGCTGATACCAGTGACCGGAGATGAACTTTATACCTCTGATCACAGCTGCGGGCTCATGCCGTCATTTGAGAACGTGGGAACTGTGGCTGTCTGAAGGCGGTAATAATTTTACCACCGATCAGAGGCAGTGTTTGCTGCTTTGTAATGATTTACAGTGCTGCCAGTCAAAATCATAGCTGCGGGGTCCTGCTGATATCTGCTAGGCATCGGGCGACAGCGGGATCCGAGGAGTCTGTGGTCTCCCATCCAGACCCAGATGCTGTTCAGCTTCGCCGTCGTTCCCAACGCCTGGCCAATACCCGAGAGGCACAAGTAGTTACTTGGGTCTTTGTTCATAGTAGCCTTAAACCTAGGTTACAGAACAGGAAAAGGCTGTTGTAAGCCTAAGTCTAGAAATGCCTGCACTAAGCATGTTCATGACATGGCAAGCCATGATTGGTGCTTAATGTCAGGTGATCCTCTGACCTGGCACCGCCTGATTGGTCACGGATGACGTCACCGATGATGTGAGTGGCGAGATGGCTGGGGGCGGAGCTTAGCCCTTAAATAGCTTGTCTATCCGCGGCGCGGTCAGATCATACTAATATAGGCAGTGCCCATGTGTGGACGTGCCAGAATCTGGGCTCCACGTGCTCTCTAGCTTCGCTCTCTGGGACCTGCCGATGCCAGAGTTCGCTCGGCTAATTAGCACAGGTCCTTCAGGCAGGTTTAGCTTATGCCAGGCAGGTAGCCAATGTGGCGCAATCTTGCTACAAATATAGGGTAGCTATACACCCTGTCAGACTGCGGGGCGTGTAACCTGTAGCCCATGTGGCGCAGTCTTGCTACGAATATAGGGTAGCTATACACCCTGTCAGACTGCGGGGCGTGTAACCTGTAGCCCATGTGGCGCAGTCTTGCTACGAATATAGGGTAGCTATACACCCTGAGTAGACTGCGGGGCGAGTAACCTGGCGCCTGCCAAGCTGAACAGAGAGTTGCTCAGTCCAGTCTCACGCCGGCTGGTATCACGTACGCCTGGCGCTAGTCGCACGCACCTCCTAGCGGCTAGCACATAGCTTCTGTGCAGTCAACAGGGCTACGTCTATACCAGCTTGCAGCACATAGTGCAAACCTAATATTGGCAAGTGGCTTCTGTGCCATTAACAGGGCTACATCTACGCCAGTCGATAGCACATCTCCAGGGACGTTAACGGAGATAGTGCCATTTCTACATCTCCCCAAGTGTGAAGTAACACAGGCGAGATCTAATATTATATTTCTGTTGTCAGTTTGACCCTCTAACTCTAGGGGTGTTCGGCAGCAGTGACTATAAACTGCATTGCGGACCCGTGTTCGGTTGCAATCCATTATGCAATAAAGTTGTTGCAACCGAGCGCATAACGTCTGTATTTGACTGTGACCTGCAGAGCTCTGACTGACAGTAACGATCTTACTGCTATCAGAACCACTGGTAAGATCACAGCCTTAGTGAAAACTCGATCATTTACCGAATTTTGACGAAAATGTTTGGGAATCTGAACACGACTCCGAATGTGCAACGTTCATGCTGACTTTGAGATTGGTGAATGTTTTCCGAACAAGTTCACTCATCTCTACTTAGGAAGATATGACCAGGAGTTTGTTTACCTCTCTGTGACCCTTATATCAATACCCTTCTACCCTTCCCACTCCTTTAACTTTAATGACCTCTGGGGAGTCGTTCGCAGGGTGACTGCTATAGTCCCTCTCTCTCCGCGGTACCTATAGTTTCTTCTACAGTGTAAATGTCCTTGATAAAAGCTGTTTTGCATCTTGCTCTCACATTCTAGAAACTCACTACTTATTTGCCAACAGTACCAATTTTACAAGGACAAGTCTGAAAATTGCAAAAATAGTGAGTTTGGGGAAAACCTCACCAAAATGGGCACTTCCGGAATGTTTTGGGCTGGTGCTAATTGTACCAAATCTTAGATATTGGTAAATGTACTGAGGAGTTTGTGATTTCTATGACATTGACCCTGGTACTGAAATTAGATTGAGAGCTCTTCTGTACAGTCATGGCAAAAAGTTTTGAGAATGACACAAATGTTAATTTTTACAAAGTCTACTGCTTCACTTTTTCTAATGGCAATTTGCGTATACTCCAGAATGTTATAAAGAGTGATCAGCTTAACAGCAATTACTTGCAAAGTCAATATTTGGCTAGAAAATGAACTTTATCCCCCAAAACACATTTCAACATCACTGCAGCCCTGCCTTAAAAGGACCAGCTAACCTCTTTTCAGTGATTGCTCCATTAACACAGGTGTGGGTGTTGATGAGGACATGGCTGGAGATCAATCTGTCATGATTAAGTAAGAATGAGACCACTGGACACTTTAAAAGGAGGCTGGTGCTTGGCATCATCGTTTCTCTTCTGTTAACCATGGTTATCTCTAAAGAAACACGTGCAGTCATCATTGCAATGCACAAAAATGGCCTAACAGGGAAGAGTGTTATGATTTGGTATCTGAGGAGAGCAGGCAAAAAAGGAAATACACCAGAGCAGTTGGAAACTATGAGATTGCAGTACCCTGACTAACCACCACAACTAGAGGCAGCCGTGGAGCGTTCCTACGTTGGTCCTAGACGCCTCGTCACAGCCTGAGAAACTAACTACACCTAAAGATAGAAAGAGGAAAGCTATCTGCCCCGGAGCAGATCCCCAAAGAACACAGAAAGCCCCCAAACATGTAATGGCGGTTAGACAAGAAGAAATACTGACACAGACAGAAAATAGTATGAGCAAACGTTGGGGCCCAAACTTACTAAATAGAAAAGGATAGGAAGGGCACTTACTGCAATCCCAAAAACCCTGAAAAGCACCAACTCTACTAATTTCAAAAACACCTGAGATCACACGACCTCTACCACCTAAATTAGTTCTCTGGTGTAACCAAAAACAAAACAGCAGCCACTGAAAAAACTGGAAAAAGCAAATGTACAAACATCAGTGGCTGAACTGAACTGAGAGGCAAAAGCCCCCAGAGGGGACCCTGAAGGCCCCCACAGAAGTGCAGGACAAAATGCAAAAATCAAGCACAAAAACAAAAAGAAGAAAATGTCTTATCTGTTAGCAGGAGATTCAGACACGACACAGCAGGCTACCAAGGAAACAGGAATCAAGGATTGAGACCAGAACAATTGATCACCGGCAACCCTGATGGGAAGGTGACTCCCTTATATAAGACCAGTCAGTAACACCTGATTCCCAATCCTCACAATCTTCACTGGACAGTCCAGTACCGTTTGTAACCACCAGAGGGAGCTTCTGCTCAGAACTCATTTCCAGCCTATTCACAACAGAAGAGTATCGCAGCTAGAAAGATTGCACCTCAGTCAACAATCTATCGCATCATCAAGAACTTCAAGGAGAGAGGTTCCATTGTTGCCAAAAAGGCTCTGGGGCGCCCAAGAAAGACCAGCAAGCGCCAGGAACGTCTCTTAAAAGTGTTTCAGCTGCGGGATCGGGCTACCAGAAGTGCAGAGCTTGCTCAGGAATGGCAGCAGGCAGGTGTGAGTGCATCTGCACGCACTGTGAGGCGGAGACTCTTGGAGCAAGGCCTGGTCTCAAGGAGGGCAGCAAAGAAACCACTTCTCTCCAGAAAAAACATCATGGACAGACTGATATTCTGCAAAAGGTACAGGCAGTGGACTGCTGAGGACAGGAGTAAAGTTATTTTCTCTGATGAATCCCCTTTTCGATTGTTTGGGACATCAGGAAAACGCCTCATTCGGAGAAGACAAGGTGAGCGCTACCACCAGTCTTGTCTCATGCCAACTGTTAAGCCTCCTGAAACCATTCATGTGTGGGGTTGCTTCTCAGCCAAGGGAATCGGCTCTCTCACAGTCTTGCCTAAAAACACAGCCATGAATAAAGAATGGTACCAGAATGTCCTCCAAGAGCAACTTCTCCCAACCCTCCAAGAGCAGTTTGGCGATCAACAATGCCTTTTCCAGCATGATGGAGCACCTTGCCATAAAGCAAAGGTGATAACTAAATGGCTCAGGGAACAAAACATAGAGATTTTGGGTCCATGGCCTGGAAACTCCCCAGATCTTAATCCCATTGAGAACTTGTGGTCAATCATCAAGAGACGGGTGGACAAACAAAAACCTAAAAATTCTGACAAAATGAAAGGATTGATTGTGCAAGAATGGACTGCTATCAGTCAGGATTTGGTCCAGAAGTTGATTGAGAGCATGCCAGGGAGAATTGCAGAGGTCCTGAAGAAGAAGGGTCAACACTGCAAATATTGACTTGCTGCATTAACTCATTCTAACTATCAATATAAGCTTTTGTTACTCATATGTTTGCAATTATATTTTTGTCTGTGATAAAAACATCTGTCAAACACACACATAAAAACCAGAGGGCAGCAGATCATGTGAAAATATAATATTTGTGTCATTCTCAAAACTTTTGGCCATGACTGTATACCTGATTACACTTTGTATATAGTGGGGTCCATGACCACAGACTCTTGACTTCAATGTATCATTAGTAGGGTTGAGCATTCCGATACTGCAAATATCGGGTATCGGCCGATATTGGCTGTATCGGCATTCCGATTCAGAGTACCGATATTTTCGTCATATCGGATACCGGAATCGGAATTGTCACTGTCACTGTCCGTCGGTCGGGTCTGTCAGGAGTCAGCGGCACTTACCCGGCAGAAGATCTCCGGCGGTCACATCCCGGACTGCTTAATGGCCACCATCCTCTTCTCCCCGGCGGTCACATGCAGTTTCTCGCGATAACTGCAGTGACTGCTGGGTAATCGCGGCCGTAAAGCAGTCCGATGACGTCACCGCCGGGGAAGCTGGTAAGCAGCTGTGCTGCGCCGGGATGTCAGGCTCTGCCTGTCATTCCGATGTAGCAGAGCTGGATCGTCGTGGGACTGTCGTTATGGACTGCGTCGGACAGGTGGTATACTGTTGGTTTGTTTTTTTTATTTTTTTACAGGAGATCGATGGCGTCGCAGGAATGAGAGAGTAATAAAAAAAATGAAAACTGTGTTGTCTCTTATTTCATTAAAAGACTTTTTTCTTGCTGTGTCTTTTTTTTACACATTTAAAAACTTTGGGATTAATAATGGATCGGTGTCTTATTGACACCTCTCCATTATTAACCGGGCTTATTGTCACCGTGCAATCAACGGTGACATTAACCCCTTATTACCCCGCTTGCCACCGCTACAGGGCAAGTGGGAAGAGCCGGGTAAAGTGCCACAATTGGCACATCTTTTGATGCGCCAAATGTGGGGCTGCTGTAGCCTGGTATTATCAGGCTGTTGAGGGCCAAAATCCATGGGCCTTGACAGTCTTTTAATACCAGGCCGCAGCAGTCTGCATTTTACTTGGCTGGTTAACAAAAATAGGGGGGACCCCACGCCAATTTTTTTCGAGGGGATCCCCTATTTTTGTTAATCAGCCAAGATATGCAGACTGCTGTGGCCTGGTATTATCAGGCTGGCAAGGTCCATGGATCTTGGCTCCTTAACAGCCTGAAAAACCAGGCCTCAGCAGTCTGCTTCATCTGGCTGGTTAACAAAAATAGGGGGGACCCCACGCCATTTTTTTTTCGAAGGGAACCCCTATTTTTGTTAACCAGTTCCCTCTGACGTCACTGATTGTGTCCCTGGCTGACCTGAAGTGAAAGTGGAAAGCAATCAATTAAGCTTTCCACTTCCTCTCCTGTCAGCCAGGAGAGGAGCTCATTCATTTGGGGGTTTACTGTGAGGCTGCAGCATTAGCTGCGGTCCCTGCAGTAAACATTAACCCTTTCTGAAGGATTACACCGTGGGACCTGACTGTGCATCGGATTGGTAAGAATAATTTTGCTTTATTATTTTATTTTTATTACAGGAAATGGTTTTAGCAGGTAAATAAAATATGGTCAAAATCTGTGTGATTATTTCATTAAACTTCTTTTTTATTAAAGTGTGTGTGTTTGATTTTTCTTTCATACAATAGGATTAATAATTGATAGTTGTCTAATTGACAGCTCTCAATTATTAACCTGGCTTAAAGTGACCTTTCAATTGCAAGGTCATTTTAACCCCTTATTAACCCATTCGCCACCGCTACAGGGCAATGGGAATAGACGGGCAAAGTGCCAGAAAGGGCAAATCTAATTAGAGATTTGCCCTTTCTGGGGTGTCTGGGGGCAGATGTTAAGTAGCCGGGGGGGGCCAAAAAAAATGGTCCCTCTCTGGGCTATTATTATCTGCCCCCACTCACTGGCTTTGTCTGTCTGGTTGCGAAAATAGGGCGGGAGCCCACGCATTTTTTTTCAGCAATTTTACACCTCATATATATATATATATACATGTCATTGAATTTGTGACACATATATATATATATATTTATAGTTCATACACTTCTACATAGTATAATAGCCGCTAATTTAATTGCCGGCTTTTGTGAAAATGCAGAACCCGACATGAAATGACACTTGGTGTACATAGGGTTAACCATGTCTTTTCATGTAGTTTGATATCTGATTTGCACAAACAATTACATGAGTGTAAGTGTTCAAAATTTCACACCTGTAGGGGTTAATTAAAGGTGTAAATTCGTAGCAAAAAAGTCCGTTTTTTTTACAACGAATTTACACCTTTAATTAACCCCTACAGGTGTGAAATTTTGCACACAGACTGATGTAATTGTTTGTGCAAATTAGATAGCAAAGGACATGAAAAGACATGGTTAACCCTATGTACACCAAGTGTCATTTCATGTCGGGTGCTTCTGTCTTTTCACAGATGCCGGCTTTACCCGGCAATTGAATCAGAGGATATTTTACTATGTAGAAGTGTATAAACTATACATATATGTATATATACATGTCACAATGACATGTATATATATATATATATATGTATTCTATGTGTGTATATTTAGTGTTTACAAGGAAAGAAAGAGGTTTTTTTAGTTGCGATATTTTGTTCCCATAGACTTACATGGGACTTCCGGTATCGGTATCGGGTATCGCCGATATTTTAGTGATATCGGCGATACCATTCCGATTCCGATACTTTTGGATATCGGAAAGTATCGCTCAACTCTAATCATTAGTGTAAAAATTGTTTCAGAAAATTATCACATATCACCCCAGCTTACTGTATCACATCACATTTTGGATTTTTGGATAATTTCCCCTTTAATAAACATGGCATTTGATTTATCACTTGCAATCCAGGGTAACATATGGGAGTTTGTCCTTCTGAGCTGGAGTCTTAGTTATTTACATATTTGCATTTATTATTACAATTGGCAACTAACGAGCTACTTGGAAGACTGTGAATTTGGCATCATTGAGCTGTAAACTTATGAACAAAACATATTCTCATATTTAAAGAGCCTCTCAATTCTCACCATGGAAATCGGTGTTAACAATAGAGCAGCAGTGGTGGCAGAACCGCAGGCAGGATGGCTACCTGGGCGCTATGTTATGACCCACATGTGGGGTAGGGGCTGTGGAGGTGTCGAATAATTTTTTATTACAATTACTACTTTTATTGGAGAAAATTTAGGAATAAGGGACTGTAGTGCAGCAGTGTTCAGACCATGCAGTAATGAGGCTCTGACCCAGGAAAGTTCAAAGCAAAATGTATTTAATGTCAAAAACTCACAAAATTAACAGCACACGGCAGGGCCGGCGTCAGCATCCGGCACACCCGGGCAAGTGCCGGGGCCCTGAGCAGGCGGGGGGGCCCATCGCCCCGTCGAGCACCCCGGCGCCCGTTAGCGGTGCCAGCGCCGCCACTGGGCCCCCCCCACTTGCTCAGGGCCCAGCAGCAGCCGGCGCAATACTCACCTCTCCCCGTGCCTCCGCTGCCACAGCTCCGGGCTCCAGGGGGCGCCTGCGCTTCCTCTCTCACAGCAGCGCCACTGAATGACGTCATCATTCAGCGGCCGGCTGTGGCAGAGAAGAAGCGGACGCCGGACAGGTGAGAGGTGTGTGTGTGCTGCGGTTGTGTGGCCCAGCTGCGCTTGGTACACATGTTCCAGGAGTATGTGCTGAAAGGTAACTGCAAAATCTGATATTCATTCACACTTCACATTTCCCAGGAGCCACCAGAGGGAGCCCCTTAGATTCAGGTATTTAGGGGCGTGGAGAAATGCAGCAGTAGGCATTCTAGCCAGACAGCTATTCTAGTTGTTGGTTGTACCTCAGACAGATCAGTTCTCCTCAGGACACCAGAGTGAGAGGATTCCTGTCAGAGCTCAGTCTGAGCTAGAGAGAGGAGAGACAGAAGACAGGGAAGGAAAGATTGCAAGCTGATATCTCAGAACAGACAGATTGCTAGTACCCTATGTATGTGGAAAGTGACTCTCGGAGCAAGCGTGTATTCAGTCTGACGAAACGTCCTGAGAGCTGCTCTGGACAGAGTCTTTGAAGGAAAGAAGGAAGGGGACTACAGTTTGCAGAACATCGAGTGAACTGAGAATCAGTCAGCGAGCTTGGAAAGGAAGAAAGCTAACAACGGAACCTACTGCTGCCCTGTGCTTATGTTAAGGATGAAAGTAGGGCGACGGGCGAGTGGTGACCCAAGAAAGGAGTGATTTCGGTGACAGATCACCTTCACTCGACTAACCGGACACCGGGTCCGAAGCCTTGCTAGAACCTTCACGGCTAGTAGGAGAAAACCGGAATCCTTGCTGGACTTCAAGTCACAGAAGGTAGCCCTAAGTGCCGATACGTAACCGGGGTCAGGCAGAACAGGAGTCTGGCAGGTACTGCCACATAGACTTAGTTCTTGTCACCAGAAGACTTCCACCACAATGTTGGCCGGGCGAAGCTATGCTATTCAGAGTTAAACTTGACTTCACGCAAGTTAGGACTCATACACTTTAAAGGGAAAGGAGGCCTTAAAACCTACTCAGCAGTTACCTGGATGTGCATACTCCACCCTGAGCAGCTTCCCGGGACATACCTGCCACCATCACCAGTAAAGGTATGGAAAGGGAACAACTTGTGTGTGACTGACTTATTATCTGCACCCTGCATCGCCATATCACCCTGAGGGATCCATCCAGTCTCGCCTGTGGGAGACTTAACACCTTGCTGCCCCAACCCTCAGAGGATTCACCCTGCAGCGCTGGTCACCCTGATCAGAAACCACAGGTGGCGTCACGAACTATTACTACAATCCCCTGTAAATATCCCCCTTTGAATGAGCGCCCAGGGCAACGGACCGAGCTGTGCTACTTGTGACATTCCCCATAGACTTCAACTCGGTGCCGAGTACCCATAACCCTGGTGTTGTGCGACTCACGGTGCTGTATGTGTAATGGTGGTGGGGGTGGCAGTGATGGTGGTGATGATGATGGGGAGGCAATGATGATGGGGAGGCAATGATGATGATGATGGGGAGACAATGATGATGGGGAGATGATGATGATATTAATGGGGAGGCAATGATGATGATGGGGAGGCAATGATAATGGGGAGGCAATGATGATGATGATATTAATGGGGAGGCAATGATGATGATGATGATGATAGGGAGGCAATGATGATGGGAGATGATGATGATGATATTAATGGGGAGGCAATGATGATGATGATGGGGAGGCAATGATAATGGGGAGGCAATGATGATGATGATATTAATGGGGAGGCAATGATGATGATGAGGAGGAGGCTATGATGATGGGGAGGCAATGATGATGATGGGGAGACAATGATGATGATGATAGGGAGCCAATGATGATGATGATAGGGAGGTTATGATGATGGGGAGGCAATGATGATAATGATGATGGGTAGGCAATGATGATGATAATGGGCAGGCAATGATGATGATAATGGGGAGTCTTTCTGCAGCACCCTTTCCTGAGCCGTAACAGTGCAAAACGCAGCACAGTGTAGAGGAGAGCTCCATATTTTGTATGGAGCATTATATGTCGTCCAGTATTCTGTATGGAGCATTATATTGGGTCCAGTATTCTGTATGGAGCATTATATGGGGGTGGGGGGTGACATCCTGCATGGGGTATTATATGGGTGATGAGGGGGAGACTATGTGGTGCCCATAATATTGTATTAAGGACTGTACTGTCCAGTCTGTACTGTGCGCTGTGAGAATTTGGCGTTTTTTGAGCTACTGCACATTTTACAATAGATATCACTCATGTAATGGAAGAAGAGAAGTGTTTGGCATTGTACTATACCTATATTTCTCTGCAGTATCTGTGCATCATGAATCGTGGTCTGTGTTAAGGGGGCCCACTGAGACTCTTTCGCCCGGGGCCCATAAAAACCTGGAGCCGGCCCTGGCACACGGTATACTCTGGATCACAGCCGGGGGGTCAAAACAGTCCATATCTGAGATCGGTTGCGAAGGGCGACTGCACCACCGTGTCATGCTGAGGGGTGCCAGGTGTTCGCTGCTCTTGGCTCTGTTACCTCACACAAGCCGGCTGTTGCAGAGCCACCTGCTCTGCCACTTGCAAACAAACACTGACTCACCCAAACCCTTTACTGCATGGTTTTTAAATGGAATCTGTGGCCTGGGCCACTTGTAAGACCCAGATGGAGGGAGCGAACCGCCCCACTATCATCCTGTAGTTCACTCCAAAAATAAAAGCCCATGCCGGGTTTTCTTAAATCTGCCTTGGGCAAATAGCTTGTCCACGGCCACATTTACTTTTAGGGTATGTGCACACGTTGCGGATTCAGCTGTGGAGTTTTCCATGCAGATTTTGCTAAATCCGCAGGTAAAATGACCTGTGTTTTACCTGCAGATTTACTGCAGTTTTTGTGCAGATTTCCCCTGCGTTTTGAGACCTGCGGATTCCTATAATGGAGCAGGCCTCAAAACGCTGTGGATCTGAACAAAAGAAGTGACATGCTGCAGTTTTAAATCCGCAGCAAATCTGCGCTTTTTTGATTTCCATTGACTAGAATGGTACTGTACATCACTTGCAGTTCTGCTGCGGATCCGCAGGGCCAAATCCGCTGCGGATCCGCAGCAGAATCCGCAACATGTGCACATACCCTATTCTGCATTGCAACCACAGCTATGTCTGTGACTGCAATGCACTCCAGCGGCTTTAACCCCTTACTGCCATCGGACGTACTATCCCGTCCATGGTACCTGGGCCCGTATGACTGGGGACGGGATAGTACGTCTCGTGCGATCGGGGGGAGCGCAACCGATCGCGGCCGGGTGTCAGCTGATTATCACAGCTGACACCCATGGCTCCCGGCACATTAACCCCTTGCACTGGGGGCACAGGGGAGGATCGCGCAGGGTGGGGGCTCCCTGCGCGCCCCCCTGAGACCCTCAGAGCAGCGCGATGTGATCGCGCTGTTCTGAGGGCTTCCTCCCTCCCCGGACCCAAGATGGCGCCGGGGTCCTGGAGGGAGGCGGCTACCTCAGTGCCTGCCGAGAGCAGGCACTGAGAAGCCTGCTGCACTGCCTGAGCGATCGCTGGTGTGACAGAGTGCTGTGCACACTGTCACACCAGCGATCTGATAAAATACAGTGATGTCCCACCCTGGGACAAAGTAAAAAAGTTAAAGAATAAAAATAAACATGTTTTAAAAAAAAATCCAAAATAAAAAAAATATATATATATTCCCCAATAAATTCATTCTTCCTGTAAATAAAAAAAACAAAGCAATAAAAGTACACATATTTGGTATCGCCGCGTCCGTAACGACCCCCCTATAAAATTGTCCCACTAGTTAACCCCTTTAGTGAACCCCTTAAAAAAAAAAAAAAAAAACGAAGCAAAAAATCAATGCTTTATCATCATACCGCCGAACAAAAAGTGGAATAACACGCGATCAAAAAGACCGATATAAAAAAACATGGTACTGCTAAAAAACGTCATCTTGTCCCGCAAAAAACGAGCCGTAAGACAGCATCATCAGCGAAAAAATAAAAAAGTTATAGCTCGCAGAATAAAGCGATGCAAAAATAATTATTTTTTATATAAAATTGTTTTTATTCTATAAAAGCGCCAAAACATGAAAAAATGATATAAATGAGGTATCGCCATAATCGTACTGACCCGAAGAATAAAACTGCTTTATCAATTTTACCACACGCGGAACGGTATAAACGCCTCCCCCAAAAGAAATTCATGAATTGCTGATTTTTGTTCATTCTAACCTCCCAAAAATCGAAATAAAAAGCGATCAAAAAACGTCACGTGCTCAAAAATGGTACCAATAAAAACGTCAACTCATCCCGCAAAAAATAAGACCTCACATGACTCTGTGGGCCAAAATATGCAAAAATTATAGCTCTCAAAATGTGATGATGCAAAAACTATTTTTGCAATAAAAAGCGTCTTTTAGCGTGACAGCTGCCAATCATAAAAACCCGCTATAAATAGTAAATCAAACCCCCCTTTATCACCCCCTTAGTAAGGGAAAAATAATAAAATTAAAAAAAAGTATTTATTTCCATTTTCCCATTAGGGTTAGGTTTAGGGTTGCGGCTAAAGTTAGGGTTAGGGTTGGCGCTAAAGTTAGGATTAGGGTTAGGGTTGGGATTAGGGGTGTGTTAGGGTTAGGTTTGTGGTTAGGGTTGGGACTAGGGTTAGGGGTGTGTTGGGGTTAGGGTTGGAGTTAGAATTGGGGGGTTTCCGCTGTTTAGGCACATCAGGGGCTCTCCAAATGTGACATGGCGTCTGATCTCAATTCCAGCCAATTCTGCGTTGAAAAAGTCAAACGGTGCTCCTTCACTTCTGAGCTCTGCCATGCGTCCAAACAGTAGTTTATCCCCACATATGGGGTATCAGCGTACTCTGGACCCCAAGAGTTATTGTGCAATTTGTCCTATTTCTTCTGTTACCCTTGGGAAAATAAAAAACGGGGCGAAAATATCATTTTTGTACAAAAAAAATAATTTTTTTTTGTTTTTACGGTTGTACATTATAAACTTCTGTGAAGCACTTGGGGCTTCATAGCGCTCACCACACATCTAGATAAGTTCCTTGTGGGGTCTATTTTCCAAAATGGGGTCACTTGTTGGGGATTTCCACTGTTTAGGCGCATCAGGGGCTCTCCAAATGCGACATGACGCCCCCAGACCATTCCATCAAAGTCTGCAATCCAAAACGTCACTACTTCCCTTCCGAGCCCCAACGTGTACCCATACAGTAGTTTTCTCCCACATATTGGATATCAGCGTACTCAGGACAAATTGGACAACAACTTTTGGGGTCCAATTTCTCCTGTTACCCTTGTAAAAATAAAATATTGGGGCAAAAAATCATTTTTGCAAAAAAAAAAGGATTTTTTATTTTTACGGCTGTGCGTTATAAACTTCTGTGAAGCACTTCGGGGTTCAAAGTGCTCACCACACATCTAGATAAGTTCCTTGTGGGGTCTATTTGCCAAAATGGGGTCACTTGTGGGGGTTTCCACTGTATAGGTGCATCAGGGGCTCTCCAAATGTGACATGACGCCCCCAGACCATTCCATCAAAGTCTGCAATCCAAAACGTCACTACTTCCCTTCCGAGCCCTGACGTGCGCCCATACAGTAGTTTTCTCCCACATATTGGGTATCAGCATACTCAGGACAAATTGGACAACAACTTTTGGGTTCCAATTTCTTCTGTTACCCTTGTGAAAATAAAATATTGGGGGCGAAAAATCATTTTTGTAAAAAAAGAAAAGATTTTTTATTTACGGCTGTACGTTATAAACTTTAGTGAAACACCTGGGGGTTAAAAGTTCTCACCACACATCTAGATAAGTTCCTTGAGGGGTCTAGTTTCCAAAATGGTGTCATTTATGGGGGTTTCCACTGTTTAGGCAGATCAGGAGCTCTCCAAACACGACATGGCGTCCAGCCAATTCTGCGTTGAAAAAGTCAGACGGCGCTCCTTCCCTTCCAAACTCTGCCATGCACTCAAACAGTGGTTTACCCCCACATATGGGGTATCAGCGCACTCAGGACAAATTGCACAATAACTTTTGGAGTCTTGTTACCCTTGGAAAAATAAAAATTGGGGTGAAAAGATCATTTTTGTGGAAAAAATATGATTTTTAAATTTTACGGCTCTACGTTATAAACTTGTGTGAAGCACTTGGGGGTTCAAATTGCTCACCAAAGATCTAGAAAAGTTCCTTAGGGGGTCTAGTTTCCCAAATGGGGTCATTTGTGGGGGTTTCCACTGTTTAGGCACATCAGGGGCTCTCCAAATGCAACATGGCATCCAATCTCAATTCCAGCCAATTTTGGTTGGAAAAAGTCAAATGGTGCTCCTTCGATTCCGAGCTCTGCCGTGCGCCCAAACAGTGGTTCCCCCCCACATATGGGGTATCAGCGTACTCAGGACAAATTGGACAACAACTTATGTGGTCCAATTTCTCCTGTTACCCTTGGGAAAATAAAAAATTAGTGACTAAAAGATAATTTTTGTGGGAAAAAAATAGGATTTTTTATTTTCATGCCCGGGCATTATAAACTTGTGTGAAGCACTTGGGGCTTCAAAGTGCTCACCAAAGATCTAGATAAGTTCCTTAGGGGGTCTAGTTTCCAAAATGTGGTCACTTGTGGGGGGTTTCCACTGTTTAGGCTCATCTGGGGCACTGCAAACGGAACATGACCCCCATCAACGTCTGCATTCCAAAACGTTACTACTTCCTTTCCAAGCCCTGCCGTGCACCCAAACAGTTCCCCCCCCCCACATATGGGGTATCAGCGTACTCAGGACAAATTGGACAACAACTTTTGGGGTCCAATTTCCTTGGGAAAATTCAAAAATTTGGGACTAAAAAATAATTTTTGTGGAAAATTGTTTTTTTTTTTTTTCTTCACACCCAGGCATTATAAGCTTTTGTGAAACACTTGGGGTTCAAAGTGCTCACAACAGATCTAGATAAGTACCTTAGGGGGTCTAGTTTCCAAAATGGTGTCACTTGTGGGGGTTTCCACTGTTTAGGCGCATCAGGGGCTCTCCAAACACGACATGGCGTCCAATCTCAATTCCCGCCAATTTTAGTTTGAAAAAGTCAAACGGCGCTCCTTCCCTTACGAGCTCTGCCGTGTGCCCAAACAGTGGTTTTCCCCCACATATTGGGTATTGGCGTACTCAGGAGAAATTGCATAACAACCTTATCTGTCCATTTTCTCCTTTTACCCTTGTGAAAATAAAAAAAAAGTTTGTAAAAGATCATTTTTGTGGCTAAAAAGTTAAATATTCATTTTTTCCTTCCACGTTGCTTTAGTTCCTGTGAAGCACCTGAAGGGTTAATAATCTTCTTGAATGTGGTTTTGAGTACCTTGAGGGGTGCAGTTTTTAGAATGGTGTCACTTTTGGGTATTTTCTGCTATATAGACCCCTCAAAGTGATTTCAAATGTGAGGTGGTCCCTAAAAAAAATGGCTTTGTAAATTTTGTTGTAAAAATGAGAAATCGCTGGTCAACTTTTAACCCTTATAACTTCCTAACAAAAAAAAATTTTGGTTCCAAAATTGTGCTGATGTAAAGTAGACATGTGGGAAATGTTATTTCTTAACTATTTTGTGTGATATATTTCTCTGTTTTAAGGGAATAAAAATTCAAAGTTTGAAAATTGCAAAATTTTAAAAATTTTCGCCATATTTGCGTTTTTTTCAAAAATAAACGCAAGTTATATCAAAGAAATTTTACTTCTAACGTGAAGTACAATATGTCACGAGAAAACAGTCTCAGAATCGCGAAGATCCGTTGAAGCGTTCCAGAGTTATAACCTCATAAAGAGACAGTGGTCAGAATTGTAAAAATTGGCCCGGTCATTAACGTGCAAACCACCTTGGGGGTGAAGGGGTTAATACGCTTCTATGAGCATCCTGGGGGATATATAGCATCTCTCGCATACAATACCCGTCACTGCCTCAAATATCCCCCCTCTGTTCAAACTTGTGGGGTTGAACATTTGTCACCATAGAGAGTGCCCGTGACAGGGCATCCGCATTTCTCTGCAACTTCCCCGCCTGATGTTACACAGAAAAACTAAAATTTTGTAGGGACAGGAACAATCTGGTGACTGGCGCATTCCTCTCTTTTGCATTACTCATTCAGATGAGGGGGGAATGATGTGTTACCAATCGAAACTGACTCCTGAGCAAATAGTAGCGTAGGGACTCCAAAGCCCACTTAATCGCCAAGCACTTCTCCACTACGCTATAATTTTCCTCTGCCGGGGTCAGATTACTGCTCAAGTAGGTGACTCGATGTTCATCCCCATTCACCTCTTGTGACAGTACCGCACCTAGGCCTACCTCTGAGGCATCTGTTTGTACTATAAAGGTTTTCCTGAAGTGGAGACTGATGATGACTGACTGTCCACACAACGCCGACTTTATGGATTGGAATGCCTCCTCCACCTTAGGGTTCCACCATACCATAACCTACTTTTTACCTTTTAACAAATTGCTTAGGGGTGTCAATCTCCAAGCATATTTGGGTATAAACCGGCGGTAGTACCCAATGACGCCGAGGAACACCCTCGCCTGTTTCATACTTAAAAGTTTGGGCAAGTTGTGGACGGCCTCAATCTTATTTATTTGGGGTTTGATAACCCCGCTGCCAATCATGTACCCTAAGTACCGTGCTTCCGTGAGATCTATTGCACATTTTTTGGAGTTTGCTATTAATCCCGCAATTCTGAGTGAATCCAGTGCTGCTTGTACTTGAGATAGGTGAGAATGTCAGTCAGTACTAAAGATGACGATATCATCTAAATAGGCTGATGTGTACTTCTGGTGAGGCTCTAACACTATGTCCATCAGCATGTGGAATGTAGCCGGAGCCCTATGTAATCCAAAATGCAAGATGACATAGTGATAGAGACTCTCTGGAGTGATAAAGGCAATCTTTTCTTTTGCCGATTCTGTCAATGGTACTTGCCAGTAACCTTTGGTAAGATTGAATGTGGTAAAGTACTGAGCCTCCCCCAATCTCTCAATTAGCTTGTTCACCTGGAGCATTGGAAAAAGGTCAAACTTTGACACTTAATTCAATTTCCAGAAGTCATTACAGAATCGTAATGACTCATCTGGCTTCAGAATCAGCACAATGGGGCTAGCCCACTCACTCTGGGACTCCTAGCTGACTCCCAACTGAAGCATTTGCTTCACTTCCGCCATGATGGCTTTCCTCTGGCTTCTGGCACTCGGTACAGTTTCATCCATACCCTTACCCGGGGCTCGGTAAAAATGTCATGCTGGATCACTGAGGTCCACCCCGGCAGCTCTGATAATACGTCCATATTATGTTGCACCAGAACTCGAGCCTTCCGTTGCTGATGTTTTGTGAGAGCGTCATTTATCGTCCTTGACCGGCGACAGAGGGTTCCCTTTTGGTATGACCGGAGTCGCCTCCATGACCTAACACTCCCGGTCCTTCCAGGCTTTCAGCAGGTTCACATGGTACAGTTGTTCTGCTTTTCTCTTTCGGGCTTCTACACCCTAAAATTCACTTTTCTCACCTTTCCCCTATATCTCATATGGCCCTTGCCACTTGGCCATGAGTTTACTCTCTGTGGTGGGCCACTAGCACCAACACCCGGTCCCCTTCTTTAAAGGTCCTGACCGTGGCTCTTTTATTATATGTGCGGCTCTGCGCAGCCTGGGAATCCATCAGATGCTCCTTCACTATGGGCCTGACTGCCGCAATCCGGTCCTGCGTGCTTGCTACGTGCTCGATCACACTCCAATGTGGAGTTGGCTCCTGTTCCCATGTCTCCTTGGCTACGTTCAACAACCCCCTGCCGTACAATAGCTCAAAAGGGAAGAAACCCATGGAAGCCTGTGGTACCTCACGGATAGCAAACATCAGATAGGGCAATAACATATGCCAATCCTTACTGTCCTTGGAGACCACCTTTTTGAGCATGGACTTGAGGGTTTTGTTAAAACTTTCCACCAACCCGTCGGTTTGTGGGAGGTACACCGACGTACATAGCTGTTTACTCTGGAGCAGCTTATATAGCTCCCGGGTCACCTTGGACATTCCCCTGATCGGAAGGATCTCCTTTGGTAGCCCAACGTGACAAAACATTGCAAATAGCTTCAGGGCGATTAGTTTTGCCGACGTGTCACGAAGTGGTATTGCCTCTGGATACTGCGTGGCGTAGTCCACTATGACCAGCATATGTTGATGGCCACGGGCGGACTTTACTATAGGCTCCACCAGATCCATTGGTATCCGCTCAAATGGTACCTCTATAATGGGTAGAGGCACCAATGGGCTCCAGAAATTTGCAATGGGTATAGTAAGTTGGCACTCTGGACAAGACTCACAATACCTTTGGACCTCAAGATAAATCCCGGGCCAAAAGAACCGCTGCAGTATTTGTTCTTGGGTTTTCTTTATCCCTAAGTGTCTACTCAGCATGTGTGTTTGTGCCATCTCTAGCACGGCCCAATTGGTACGACTGGGGCATCATCAGCTTTTCTACCACTTCATCTCGGATTTTATCAACCCTATACAGCAAGTTTTGGTTGACAGCCATGTGGGGAAAAACTGTTTCTGCCCCTGGGTGCTGAGCCACCCCATTTATTTCCACCACCCTTTCTCATGCATGGGCCAGGGTGGGATTCTGGAGCTGAATTGTCCCAAACATACCAGGTGACTCTTCCAGCTTGGGAATTATTGGGGTCTCCACTACCTCACCTGCCAATATCTCTAGGGGAAACTTATCGGGGTTACACTCTGTCCCTAGGTTGGCGACCCCTACGGCAAGTATCCCCGACTCCTGATCTTCTTGTTCCGCACCCAGAATACCATTTACCTTGGGAGGGTTAACTCTGGTCTCCCACGGGACCAAAACAGGGGCAAGCCTCTTCCCATCACAGTCCCATATGGATGGGTCTTCACCACTCCCACTACGTTTCACTTCTCCACATGGGGTGTAAAAAGTAACCTCTGTGGTCGGGTACCCTCAGAGTTCCCCATGTATACACACCACCCCCAATTTCTGATCATTGGGGTTGCTCTGGCAACTAGTGACTAATGGACCAGAGTCACTAAGCTCCCTGAGTCAAAGAGAGCTTCTGTCTGGTACCCGTTGAGTACCTTGCACAGTTGGGGTTCGCTGTACAGTGCCTGTAGATGCAGTGCAGACTGACATGGAGACCCTGCGCATAAACCCTCAGTCCATAGGTTCAGTCGTCAGTGTGAAGTTGGCAGCCCACATGTCCGGGCCCTTGGCATTGCCAGCACCTGATATTCGAGGCACTGTTAGTCTTTGAGACCGTTTTGGGGAAACTGGTCTCTTGCCACTCTCACTCTGGGGTACCCCCTCAGTATGGACTCAGGGCTGACTGTTCCCAGCAGGGAACACAACCTTTTCCCCAGCGAGTGGGCTTGCAGGGTCCGGTGTGACAGCCGTAATGGGACAGAGTCTAGTATAAAGTCCTGAGTGGCTGTGTACCACTCAATCAGTCTAATTACCTTATCTAGAGTGCCTGGTTCTGTTGCCCCATTCAACGCTGTATGGCTGCTGGCAGAGCTTTCACCAGCCAGTCGACCACCACCCTCTCCGCCATCTGGGCCAGAGTCAAGGTCTTAGGTTGGATCCACCTTTTCACAAGCTGCAGTGAATCATAAACCTGACTCCGGGCGGGCTGGCCTCCACAAAAGTCCATGAAAACACCCGTTGGGCTCTCACATAGGTATTAACCCCCTGTCGGACAAGGATCTCACCTTTTAGCTTGGCATAGTCCTGGGCATCCTTCTGAATGAGGTCAAAGTAGGCCTTTAGCGCATCACCCCTCAGGAATGAAGCCACCACTTTTGCCCACTGGGAAAACTGGCAGGTTTTCCCGCTCTGCAGTGCGCTAATAGGTGGTGAGGAAAACTTCCACATCGTCTTCTGGACTTAGCTTCCTCAAAGCAGAACGGACCTTGTCCCGGGCACGACATTCCGTGGTCAGTGCTGGAGGGGCCTCAGGCAGGGCCGCAATCTGCTGCAGCAACAGGTTATTAGTCTGTTGTTGTGTGAGGACCAGCCGTCTCAGGATTTCCTCCATTTTGTGCACAGGCCTGGGTTGCAGTGTGGCAGGCCAAATAACAGACATGCAGCTGGCGTTGGGGTATGCCTCAATTCACACTGCCCGTATTCTCCAACCAAATGTAGTGCAGCAGTGTTCACACCGTGCAGTAATGAGGCAGTGACCCAGGAAAGTTCAAAGCAAAACATATTTGATGTCCAAAAACTCACAAAATGAACAGCACATGCGGATCGCAGCCGGGGTGTCAAAACAGTCCGTATCCATATCCGAGACCGGTTGCCGAGTGCGACTGCACGACCATGTCACACTGAGGGGTTCTAGGTGTTCACTTCTCTTGGCTCTGTGGTATCTCACACAAGCTGGATGTTGCAGAGCCAACTACTCTGCTACTTGCAAACAAACACTGACATACCCAACCCTTTACTGCAGGGTTTTTAAATGGAATCTGTTGCCATGAGCCACTTGTAAGACCCGGCTGGAGGGAGCGAACCACCCCACTATCATCCTGTAGTTCGCTCCAAATATTAAAACCCATGCTGGGTTTTTATAAATCTGCCTTGGGCAGTAGCTTGTCCAAAACCAAACTTACTTTTATTCTTCATTGCAACCACAGCTACACATGTGACTGCAATGCACTCCAGCGGTCTTAATACGCTTCTGTACGCATCCTGGGGATACATACGTCCCTCGCATATAATACCCGTCACTGCCTCACAGGACACATATGGGTTTGTCTATAAGCCTATCCCACAAGAGGCTGCGGGTCTTACAAGCAAAGTACTGGTTGCCAGCAAAGGTGCCAATATGACAGTCTACCTTGACCAGTGTATGTAGACACAGCGAATATACAGGAGTTGGATAATGGAAACACCTAACATTTTGGCATCATAATCTTCGAACATGTTATAAACATGCAAACCGTGACATATGGTAATGTTTTGTAGTTGATTATTTCTGTTATGTGATGTAAATTAACTGTTTGTTTTGCATAATTGTAAGAACATTGATGAGAACCTGATACCAATGGCAGACCTCTCGGATTTTCAAAGAGGCCAAATTGTTGATGCTGGTATGGCAGCCGCTTGTGTAACCGAAAGTGCCCGAATGCTTGGCGTGTCAAGAGGTTCTGTCTCCAAAGTAATGACTGCGTTTGAAAGAGAAGGAAAAACGTCCGCAGCAAAGCACAGGTCCGGCCGAAAGTCGAAGTTGACTGAGAGACCGTCGGACACTAAAGCGAATTGTGAGAGAGGATCGCAAGACCATGGCTCTGAAAATCACTGCTGAACTCAATGAACACCTACAGAACCCAGTTTCCACAAAAACTGTTCATCGGGAGCTGAACAAATCTGGATTCCACGGAAGAGCTGCAATTCCAAAACCGCTGCTCTCAATGACAAATGTTTCCAAGCGTTTAGAGTGGTGAAGAAACCTCCAGAATTGGTCCCTCGAGCAGTGGAAACGTGATATTCTCAGACAAATCATCGTTTACCCTATTTCCGACCTCCAGCCGTGTGTATGTTTGGAGACAGCCGAAAGAAGCATTCCATCCAAACTGCCTTCTCCCAACCGTAAAACATGGCGGAGGTTCTGTGATGATCTGGGGTGCTATTTCGTGGAGATCCGCCGAGCCAATGATATCCCTTCATGGAAGAATTAACAGCCGCGATTATTTAGGCATTTTGGGCGACCAAGTGCATCCTATGGTTCAAGCACTGTTCCCGGAGGGGAACGCCATCTTTCAGGATGATAATGCATCAATTCATACAGCTAGAATCGTTAAATCATAGCACAAAGAACATACTAATGAAGTTGAGCATCTCATCTGGCCCCCACAATCCCCAGACCTCAACATTATTGAGCATTTATGGTCGATTTTAGAGATTCAAGTTAGATGTCGATTTCCGCCGCCATCGTCGCTCAAAGAACTGGAGGGTGTTTTAACTGAAGAATGGGCTAAAATTCCTTTGGAAACAATTCACACCTTGTTTGAATCCATACCTCGGAGAATTGAGGCTGTAATCACCGCAAAAGGTGGACCTACACCATATTAAACTAACATTTGTTGATGTTTCCATTATTTTGTCCAACCCTGTAGATACACTTATTTCTTTGCCGCAGAGTCTAACTATAAGTTTGCTGCTCTCCATCAGCACAGATAGAGATCCAATGACTTTCCATTCCAGCTGCCCAATGCCTGAACCAGTAGGTGGCTCTATATGACATAAAAGAAAGCTCTATATTTATTATTGCTCGATACTTTGTAGACTCACGTCATTCTACACATTAACGTGACATCGCGCCCATTGATTGGAGGGGTTACCTGATATTCTAGTACTGGAAACTATAAGTATCACCTCTATTAGTGGGAATTTGTACGTGATTATTTTTTTTTTTCTGAGTATCTGCAGAGTTTGTCATTACAAGGTTTCTTGGTTCAGATTACTGGTCCTCCTTGGATCCACCATAATCCATGATGATCATTTCACCTTGACAATCAATGAGTTGCTCAATGACTTTGGAGTGAACTTATCTTGCACTTGATCATCTCTCCGGCTGAGTGAACAAGCCCAATTTACGATATATCAAAGGTGCTAGAACAATATGGGTTCACCTGCGCTGCTGTGAGTAGACGACAAGAAGACACGAATCCGAAAATCAATTGCAGCGGTTTATTGGTCAATGCGTTTCAAAGTTTCAAGCTTCTTCATCAGAATAAAAACAATTAAATTTGAAACTTCGAAACGCGTTGACCAATAAACCGCAGCAATTGATTTTCGTATTCCTGTCTTCTTATTGTCTACTGATGACAGCGCAGGTGAAGCCATACTGTTCTAGCACCCTTGATTCCTTCCTCGTGGGTCTGCAGACGCCTAAGCTTCTTTCAGTGGTTGTGTGCACACAACCTCATCAGTTGAGTGCGAGTGCGTGTTCTCCTCCACACGGTCTATCCACATAAGACCTATTGTGCTTTCTGTCCTTCCGGGTTTATTCAGAATCTATGATATATGGCAGCTATGAGATGCTCTGACATTAGGATGTGCAAACATGGCAGATATCACACATAGAAGAGAATGACCGCACAGTGAGGACAACGTCCTGCCCACAGGTTTTATATGGCACCATCTACTCAGTGCCCCAGATGTAATAAGTCTCCAAAGTCTTGTTTCTTGATATTACAGTGTTAGGCCTCTTTCACACGTCAGTCGTACGATGTCAGTTAAAATCCGCCAATGGGTGAAAAAAGCGGATCCTTTGTAAAATGGAAAAAACGGATGCAAACGGATCCGTTTTCCGACGGATCCGTCATGAACTTTTCACCCGGAAAATCCATTGTACGCATGTCTGGCATGGAGGAGAGAGAGACTCCAGAATGGATTTTCCTATTTTTGGCAGAGAACGGTTCCGCTGGCGGATTCCGCCAAAAACGGATCAAGACGGATCCGCCACCCATAGGCGTTCATTATGCAAATCGGCGCACGCGGCGGATCCGCCGTTTCGACGCACAAAAAAAAATTGCAGTTGACGTTTTCAGAAACCGACGGACGCCAAAATAATGGCGGATCCGTCATTTGACTTATCTAAAGGACGACCATCCGTCAAAATCCGTCACTAATGTAAGTCAATGGGAAAAAAGCGGATCCGCAAAAAAAAAAATGGCGGATCCTTTTTTTTGACGCTTTGACGGATTTTGACTGACGTCGCACGACTGAAGTGTGAAAGAGGCCTTATTTGTGTATACTAAATACAAGAATATATGAAGACAAAGCATTGTAGTCACTGACAGGATCTGTATCATCATAGGACCGAGTGATAAATGAAATGTAAGTCTTTCTGAAATGTTACCGTTATCACTCAGAGTCTAATAATAGGATGAGACCTTCCATATAGATCACTTAGCAATTATCTCATTATCATCACAGAGCTGACAGCAATATTACCTCTATATACAGCAGATGACATTCGATCCACCATTCACAATAGGTGATGTCACAGCTCACCTCCTCCCCCTCCTGTACAATGACTGATAACACCTCTATATACAGCAGATAACACAAGATCTACCATTCATAATAGGTGATGTCACAGCTCACCTCCTCCTCCTATTCAATCACTGATAACACCTCTATATACAGCAGATAACACAAGATCTACCATTCATAATAGGTGATGTCACAGCTCACCTCCTCCTGTACAATGATTGATAACACCTCTATATACAGTAGAGAATACAGTATCCACCATTCACGATAGGTGACATCACAGCTCACCTCCTCCCCCTCCACTACAATTACTGATATCACCTCTATGTACAGGAAATAACACAGGATTCACCATTCACAATTGGTGATGTCACAGCTCACCTCCTCCTCCTCCTGTACAATGACTGATAACACCTCTATATACAGCTGATAACACAAGATTCATAATAGATGATGTCACAGCTCACCTCCTCCCTTCACAATGATTGATAACACCTCTATATACAGTAGAGAATACAGTATCCACCATTCACAATAGGTGATGTCACAGCTCACCTCCTCCTCCCTTCACAATTATTATTAACACCTCTATATACAGTAGATAACACAAGATCCACCATTCACAATAGGTGATGTCACAGCTCACCTCCTCCTCCTGTATAATGACAGATATCACCTCTATATACAGTAGATAACACAGGATCCACCTGTCATGTATAGTGTACAGTTCCTATAGCGTCTTGTGCTTGGGTGCGAGGAAAACACAGGAGACATAGGTTGAAATGAAATGACTTGTATTACTTCATACAAGCATGCTGAAAAGTTCACACAGTTTGCAGGAACAGCGACAGGAGACACAGCAGGCCAGAGTAACTTCAAGCACTACAATAAATCTCCAAAGCAGGTTCAGGATCTCTTCTCTGTACCGTAATTCCTCTGCAAACATGGATTCACCAAACAGCAGGTTTCCAGAGTCCAAAAGTGTTCCAAGGTTCCTCAGTAGGGAATAGCTGGAGTACAAGTCTAAGGCTTCCAGGAGTCAGGTCAAAGACTGACTGAGGCTTGATTCAGGAGCACTGATTGTTCAGCTGAGGCTGCTTAAGAAGCAAGAGGGAAGAATCAGGGCGGGAACATGAAAACTGGAAACTTCATATTAACTGAGGGCAAGAGCTGCAGAAAGACAGAAAGCAAAATGGCCGACGGAAAACTGAGTTTCAAGGAACATGTCAACAGAGACAAAGAACCTTACATTACTCCCCCCTTAGGGACAACCTCCGGATGACCTCAGACCAGGCTTGTCAGGGTACCTCTGATGAAACTGGCGGAGCAGGCGAGGAGCATTTACATTATTGACTGGTTCCCATGAGTTGTCCTCCACTGGGTAGCCCTGCCATTTAATCAAATATTGCAACTGCTTTCTGTACAACCTGGAATCTAGAATCCTTTCCACCATAAACTCTTCCTGACCATCGACCAGCACTGGGTCAGGGCAAGGAGAAGAACGTCCAGGAAACGTATTGGGTGTTGCAGCATTTAGTAGGGATACATGAAAGACAGGGTGGATTCTCATAGTTCTGGGCAGTTGAAGACGACAAGCAACAGCACTTATAATCTTATTGATCTTATAAGGTCCAATGTACTTATGTCCCAATTTAGACGATGGAATCTTTAATTTAAGATTTCTGGTTGACAGCCAGACCAAATCTCCTACCTTGAAAGCTGGTGCAGGTTTACGAAATTTATCTGCTGCTTTCTTGTACCTTTCCTGAGCCAATTCTAGATTTTCCTTTAGAAGATCCATATTCTTTTGTAAAGAAGTGATTCTTTCAGCCTCTGCCGGCAAGGGCGTATCTATGGGAAATCGAGGAAGAATGTTAGGATGATAACCTAGATTGGAGTAAAAAGGAGACTGCTTAGTGGAGGCGCTCTGAGAGTTGTTATAAGAGAACTCAGCCAGTGGAAGTAGATCCACCCAATCATCCTGTAGGTGGCAGATAAAACAGCGGAGATACTGCTCCAGGGTCTGATTGGTTCGTTCTGTCTGTCCATTAGTCTGGGGATGAAAAGCAGAAGAAAGGTTTACTTTAATGTCCAATGCTGCACAGAAATTTTGCCAAAACCTTGAAGTGAATTGCACTCCTCGATCCGAAATGACCTCATCCGGTACTCCATGTAAGCGAAACACATTCTTAATCATCAAGTCTGATGTCTGTTTTGCAGTGGGTAAGCCGACACAAGGGATAAAATGAGCTGCCTTTGTTAGACGGTCAACCACCACTAGAATGGTGTTCTTCCCTTGAGAGGTTGGTAACTCCACAATGAAGTCCATAGAAATGGATCCCCACGGGCGGGACGGGGTGGGAAGAGGTTGCAACAGACCAGTTGGTGAGGAGCGAGGTGTTTTGCATCTTGCACAGACTTCACATGAAGTGACATAGTTTAAGACATCTTTCCTGTAAGTGGGCCACCAAAAGAAACGAGAAAGAAATTCTTGTGTCTTTAGAATTCCCCTATGCCCGGCTATCTTGGAATCGTGGATGAGTTGCAATACTCTCAATCTGACTGTTTCAGGTATATACAGACGTTGTCCCTGAATCCACACACCATTCTTAAAGACAAGACTTACGTCCCTTGGGGGTTGAGCCAACAAAGAATCCGCATGGTATGCTTCCTTGATGTCCTTAAGTAGGTCTTGATTATGAATCACTCCCAGGAATCTAGAGTCAGGAAGAATAGTCTTAGGAGGAGGAGTAAGTCTCTGCTGAATGAATCCTAGAGAGTGCATCAGCCTTTCCATTGCGCGATCCTGGTCTATAAGAAATGACAAAATTAAATTGGTTTAGGAAAAGATTCCAGCGAGCCTGGCGAGGAGTCAGGCATTTAGCCGACCTGATAAATTCAAGGTTACGATGGTCTGTCAGGACGACTATTTGCTGTGCAGCTCCCTGAAGAAGGTGTCTCCATTCCTTGAAGGCGGCAATAATGGCCAACAATTCTCTATTGCCCACATCGTAGTTCCTCTCAGCCGAAGACAACTGCTGGGAAAAGAAGGCACAGGGATGCAAGACATTCTTCTCACCTGTTCTCTGAGAGAGTATAGCTCCAACGGCACAGTCTGAAGCATCCACCTCTATTATGAAGGCAAGCTCGGGGTTGGGATGTACTAAGATAGGTGCGGTGGTAAATTTATCCTTTAAACAGGAAAATGCTTCCTGAGCTTGCGGGGTCCAGGAGAACCTAGACTGTTTCCGGGTAAGTTGGGTGATAGGTGACACTACCTCAGAAAAATTCTTAATGAAACGTCTATAGAAGTTGGCAAACCCGATGAAACGCTGCACCTCCTTCACATTTCTAGGAATTGGCCAATCCTTGATGGCTTGGGTCTTGCTTCCATCCATACTAATCCCTTGCGTAGATAGTACATACCCCAGAAATTGAATTTCGGTCCTATGGAATTCACATTTTTCAAGTTTGATGTAGAGATGGTTTTGTCTTAGGCGTTCTAAGACCATTCTCACATGTCCATGATGTTCCTCTGTGGAGTTAGAAAAAATTAGAATATCATCCAGATAAATCACCACAAATGTATCTAGGAGATCCCTGAAGATATCATTCACGAAGTGTTGGAAAGTGGCTGGGGCGGTACTCAGACCAAAAGGCATAACTAGATATTCAAAGTGTCCATAGCGTGACCTGAAAGCAGTCTTCCATTCATCCCCAGGTCTAATACGGACTAAGTTATAGGCCCCACGGAGATCCAGTTTAGAGAAAATTTTGGCATGCCGCACTCTCTCCAACAACTCAGGGATTAAAGGCAATGGATAACGGTTTCTAATAGTAACCTTATTGAGTTCCCTATAGTCTATGCAGGGTCTCAGAGATCCATCTTTCTTCTTCACAAAGAAGATGGGTGCACCTGCGGGAGATGAAGAGGGGCGTATGAAGCCCTTGGCTAAATTTTCGTCTATATAATCCTTCAAAGCTTTTAGCTCGGGCCCCGCTAGGGGGTAGATCTTACCAAAAGGTATCTCGACTCCAGGCAATAATTCAATTGGACAATCATATGGACGGTGAGGAGGAAGCTGATCAGCGTTCTTCTTGTCACATAAATCCACATAGTCCTGGTATACAGCTGGTAGTTCAGGGACTGACATGGTTCCTTTAGGAACAGAGCAAGCTGAAACTCCTTGACTCATCTGTTTCTCCAGAAAGTGTAATTCCTTGGTCTCCCAGTTAATCGTAGGATTCTGCGACTGCAGCCATGGTAGCCCTAGAATAATGGGAAAGTGGGGAGAAGAGATAAGCATAAAAGACATTTTCTCCTGATGATCTTTACCCATAAGGACCCTCAAAGGCTCTGTTTCTTGATCCACTGGTCCAGAAGTCAGTAGAGAGCCATCCACAGTCTCCATCTGTACTGGAGTAGCCTTCTTCACTGAACGTATCCCGTTTCAGAGCAAAGGAGATATCCATAAAATTTCCACTTGCTCCTGAGTCGATCATAGCAGAGCTAGACACCCAGACTGAGTCAACCCAGAGTTTGATGGAAAGGAAGCAATGAGAATTGTTTCTTTTACAACTCAGCTGGGACACCGCTGAGGAAACTTGAAAAATTGCAGCGTTTAAACCGTCATCGTCCCCAGAACTAACAGAGTTTAAGTCCGAGAAATCAAGATCTCTTGCAGCAGATCTCTCTGGAGCCTGAGGCTCGGACATGACAGAGCTCCTCTCGCAACACTCACAGTGAATGACTGCTGCAGTAGTCTTACGAGAACGGCTGGGGCAGTTTATAATGAAGTGCCCTGACTTACCACAGTAGAAACATAGATTTTCCTTTATACGATGTTCTTTGCGTGCATCACTAACCCGTCTTTGTAAAGAGTCCACCTGCATGGGTTCAGGTTCTGGTTCCCTTGTGATCCTACTCAAAGGTTCCTTAGCTGAGGAGGGAGGTAGTAAAAGGTTAGTGCGATTATTTTCGAACCATCTCTCTTGTCTGCGTTCAGTCAGACGAGCATCAATACGGATACAATAGTTAATAAAGTCACCTAACGCAGTGGGAGGGTCGGCACGAGCAAGTTTATCCTTAATCGGTGGAGACAACCCTTTCCGAAAAATAGATTTTTTAGCGGAAGTGTCCCAAGTGGTATCAAGAGCCCATCTCCTGAAATCCAGGGCATATTCGGCTACTGAACGCTTACCTTGGCGCAAAGTTAACATGGCTGCTTCAGCTGTTGCACCTCGATTGGGGTCATCAAACACCTGCCCCATGGCTGAAATAAAAGCATCAAGGTGATTCAAACAATCATCCTCAGTCTCAATCAGAGGGTTTGCCCACATCAAAGCCTTATTGGTAAGCAACATGATTATAGTAAGCACTTTGGATCGTTCAGTGGGAAATTGTGAAGCATGTGCAGAGAAAAATAAATTGCATTGATTAATAAATCCCCTGAATTTCTCACGTTCACCGCCAAAACGAAAAGGAGGTAATTTGGGGATCCCAGAACTTGGGGTTATGGCAGGAGCCTGGGCTCGTTCCTCTAGAGCCTCAATCCTGGCTCGCAATTCCTGGGTAGTCTGTCCAAACACTTGCAAATTATGATTAGAGAGGTCCTGTAGGCTTGCAAAACGGGTTTTTAAAGTCTGTACATCTGAAAGGATTGTATCAGTCACTCCACAAAGTTCCTTTATGCGGGCCTCCATCTTCCAGATCTTTTAAGGCAGAAGTGCTGGAAGGAGAAGAGGAAAGGAAAAAAAAAAAACAATAGTGTTTACCTGTGGTAACACTCCAGAGTAAAATTTTAAGGGAATGCGCTCACCTGGAATGGTTGTGAGAAGTCACAACCACTGTCATCACATAAGGTATTAAACGGACATCTGATATCCACAGTCACAGCAGACACGGCTTTCCCAGACCCAGCAGACACTAAACATTGGCTCCTGAATCTTGTCATGCATAGTGTACAGTTCCTATAGCGTCTTGTGCTTGGGTGCGAGGAAAACACAGGAGACATAGGTTGAAATGAAATGACTTGTATTACTTCATACAAGCATGCTGAAAAGTTCACACAGTTTGCAGGAACAGCGACAGGAGACACAGCAGGCCAGAGTAACTTCAAGCACTACAATAAATCTCCAAAGCAGGTTCAGGATCTCTTCTCTGTACCGTAATTCCTCTGCAAACATGGATTCACCAAACAGCAGGTTTCCAGAGTCCAAAAGTGTTCCAAGGTTCCTCAGTAGGGAATAGCTGGAGTACAAGTCCAAGGCTTCCAGGAGTCAGGTCACAGACTGACTGAGGCTTGATTCAGGAGCACTGATTGTTCAGCTGAGGCTGCTTAAGAAGCAAGAGGGAAGAATCAGGGCGGGAACATGAAAACTGGAAACTCCATATTAACTGAGGGCAAGAGCTGCAGAAAGACAGAAAGCAAAATGGCCGACGGAAAACTGAGTTTCAAGGAACATGTCAACAGAGACAAAGAACCTTACACCACCATTCACAATAGGTGATGTCACACTCACCTCCTCCTCCTGTACAATGACTGATAACACCTCTATATACAGCTGATAACACAAGATTCATAATAGATGATGTCACAGCTCACCTCCTCCCTTCACAATGATTGATAACACCTCTATATACAGTAGAGAATACAGTATCCACCATTCACAATAGGTGATGTCACAGCTCACCTCCTCCTCCCTTCACAATTATTGATAACACCTCTATATACAGTAGATAACACAGGATCCACCATTCACAATAGGTGATATCACAGCTCATCTCCTTCTCCTGTACAATGACAGATATCACCTCTATATACAGTAGATAACACAGGATCCACCATTCACAATAGGTGATATCACAGCTCACCTTCTCCTCCTGTACAATGACTGATAACAACTCTATATACAGTAGATAACACAGGATCCACCATACACAATAGGTGATGTCACAGATCACCTCCTCCTCCTGTACAATGACTGATAACACTTCTATATACAGTAATAAACACAGGATCCACCATTCACAATAGGTGATGTCACAGCTCACCTCCTCCTCCTGTACAATGACTGATATCACCTCTATATACAGCAGATAATACCAGATCTACCATTCACAATAGGTGATGTCACAGCTCATCTTCTCCTCCTATATAATGAAGAATAACACCTCTATAAACAGAAGTTAATATAGGATCCACCATTTGGAATAGGGAATGTCACAGCTCACCTCCTCCTCCTTTGCAATGACTGATAACACCTCTATATACAGCAGATATCACAGGATCCACCATTCACAATAGATGATGTCACAGCTCACCTCCTCCTCCTGTACTATGACTGATAACACCTTTATATACAGTAGATAACACAGGATCCACCATTCACAATAGATGATGTCACAGCTCACCTCCTCCTCCTGCACCATTCACAATAGGTGATGTTACAGCTCACCTCCTCCTCCTGTACAATGACTAATAACACCTCTATATACAGTAGATAACACAGGATTCACCATTCACAATAAGTGATGTCACAGCTCACCTCCACCTCCTGTACAATGACTGATATCACCTCTATATACAGCAGATAACACAGGATCCACCATTCACAATAGGTGATGTCACAGCTCACCTCCTCCTCTGTACAATGACTGATAATACCTCTATATACAGTAGATAACACAGGATCCACCATTCACAATAGGTGATGTCACAGCTCGCCTCCTCCTCCTGTACAATGACTGGTAACACTTTTATATACAGCAGATAACACAGGATCCACCATTCACAATAGGCGACCTCACATCTCAACCTTTTCCACTTCCTGGGCACAGGTCATTCCCTCAACAGTTTTCTGTAGGATAGCACAGCTCACTTCCTCCCCCTCCAATATGATTACTGTAAAAATTGCATAGTATGCCCATAGCTCCTTCTCTCAAGGAAATTACTATGATGCCAAAGTTTTTCTGCATTCCCTCCCTTGATCACCGCATAAGTTATAGAGCATTTCCACAACAGTCTCATATACAAGACACCACTTCTCCCTCTCTGCACAGTGACTTCTGCACAGGCTGCACAGTATGCCCCTAACACTCTCATAGAAATCCATCCAGGTGGCCAATGTAAAGCCTATGTCTACCTGCGGGTTACAGAAGCTCATACAAGATGACCGCCCATAATCAAGTAGACAAAATAGAGTGAAAACTTCAACAATCAGAAAACAAAAAAAGATTGGAAAGATCAATATATAAGATAATACGACTCACATATTCTCATTCTGTTATGAAAAGTTCTGCAACTTTCTAGTATGTTTTTTTTAATTCCCATTTTTAAAATTCCCACTTGCTGTCAGTGAATGAGAAATTTCTTGTTTCCATCAAAGACTTGACTCTTTTCCTTACCTTGTCATCTTCAGAACCGATGGGATTGCTACAAAGTATCATTGAAGGACAGCTCTGAGCCTGGAGAGATTTGTGTTTATCTGCAGTGATACATTGTAACAAACTCTTGTTTGAAATAATAAGCAGAATGTAGCGAGTGAAACCATGGTCACACGCTCAGTATTTGGACAGTATTTCACATCAGTATTTGTAGCGAGAACCAGGAGAGGGTGATAATACAGAAGTGGTGACGTGTTTCTATTATACTTTTCCTCTGATTGTTCCTCTCCTGGTTTTGGCTACAAATACTGATGGAAAATACTGACCAAATACTGATCATGTGAACGAGGTCTAATAAGAGGGATGACCTCATATAGAATATTCTGCGATATGAAAGCTGCTAGGGGTGCGATCTGAGGAGGAGTTCTTCTCTAGGATCCCCAGACTTCCAGATATCAAATTATTCTATAACTGGAACATTACACATTTCTACTGCCTCCTCTCCTCCAGAATAGTCACTGGGATGATAGCGAGAGTGCCCAGCAATAAATATAGGAAAGATGTATATCTTCATACCGTGTTAGCAATAAATAGGGACATAGGGAGTGTGCTACATGGCAAATCCAGCCTATTGTATCACGGCTAACCTTAAAGGAGTTGTCCAGAGTAGTAAAAATGTGGTTCATTTCTTATTAAAACAGCGCCACGCATCCATACAGGTTGTATATGGTATTGCAGCACTTTCCCAGTCACTTCAATGGAGCTGATCTGCAATTGCACAAGCAACCAGTAGACAGGAGTGGCACTGTTTTATGGAATATAGTAGCCAGATTTGTCTAATCTTGGACAACCCCTCAGGTTTCCTTTGGTTGCTCTATGGTCAATGGTTCACCCAATAATAACCCTTGGATACATTGAGTTACACATTTACTATGTTCTAATTTAGATCCCAAGTCTCAGCTGTTGATGTATTTCTGTCTTAGAGGAACCTGTATCTATGTAACTGTTGAAAAATTCCATCTCCGATCTGTCAGAGAATACAAGGAGTAGTAGTTTCTCAGCAGGACAGACGCGGTTGCAGACCTTTGCCAAGTTTTACAGTGTACAGTGAGACATTTAAGCTGGGCCCCAATGCACCAGCATGTTGGTCACATGTATGGGCCCTTGTAGATTTATAGATCCTATAAAGACATATGTGTTCATCCCCCATATAATGATGTCCCCCATCCTAGTACCTTCCAGTAAAAATGTTCCTGTACTCATGGCTTCATGTTATAATTCCCCCATCCTAGGCCCTTTCCTGGTATAATGTCCCACATACCAAGCACCTTCCTATAATAATGTTCCCCATCCTGGTCCCTTCCTGGTATAATGTCCTCCATCCTGGGCTCCTTCCTATAATAATGTTTCTCATTCTGGTCCCTTCCTGGTATAATGTCCTCCATCCTGGGCCCCTTTCTGTAATAATGTTCCTCATCCTGGTTCCTTCCTGGTATAATGTCCTCCATCCTGGGCCGCTTCCTGGTATAATGCTTTCCATCCTGGGTCCCTTCCTGGTATAATGTCCTCTATCTTGGGCCCCTTCCTGGTATAATGTCCTCTGTTCTGGTCCTTTCCTAGTATAATATCCTCCATCTTGGGCCCCTTCCTGATATATTGATATAATGTCCCCCATCCTGGGCCCCTTCCTGGTATAATGTCCTCTGTTCTGGTCCTTTTCTAGTATAATGTCCTCCATCTTGGGCCCCTTACTGATATATTGATATAATGTCCCCCATCCTGGGCCCCTTCCTGGTATAATGTCCTCTGTTCTGGTCCTTTCCTAGTATAATGTCCTCCATCTTGGGCCCCTTCCTGATATATTGATATAATGTCCCCCATCCTGGGCCCCTTCCAGGTATAATGTCCTCTGTTCTGGTCCTTTCCTAGTATAATGTCCTCCATCTTGGGCCCCTTCCTGATATATTGATATAATGTCCCCCATCCTGGGCCCCTTCCTGGTATAATGTCCTCTGTTCTGGTCCTTTCCTAGTATAATGTCCTCCATCTTGGGCCCCTTCCTGATATATTGATATAATGTCCCCCATCCTGGGCCCCTTCCTGGTATAATGTCCTCTATTCTGGTCCTTTCCTGGTATAATGTCCTCCATCTTGGGCCCCTTCCTGATATATTGATATAATGTCCCCCATCCTGGGCCCCTTCCTGGTATAATGTCCTCGATTCTGGTCCCTTCCAGTAATATTCATTGTTCTAATTCAAGAAGTTTTAAAATAAATAAAGGACTCCTCTCACCTCCCCCACCCCTGCTGCCACAACACCAGCGTTCTCTTCCATTGCCAGCGCATGACTTCGGTTTTCCTGGTTAATGAGGTCACTGCCATTTTCCGCCAGTGACGTGCACCCCGACGTCAGCTGCCGGATTCTGATTGGCTGGTGGCATGTATAGCAGGGTAGAGAGCTGGCATCACTATACATGTCAGCTGAATGTGCAGCCGAGGACACACATCAATCTGAATTAGGTGCTGGTGTCGTGGGACCCCCTCTCACATGGGCCCAGATGTGGTCGCACCCTCTGCAACCTCAAAGGTTACGCCCTTAACTAAAGTCTTGATTAAAAATGTACTGCCGTTTTGTGTATGCAGCTCCTACGCAGACCTATGTATATTACAGATTGAAACGCTTAGCTATCTTATCTTGCAAAACATAAGATGCAATAGCAGTTTAAGGTAAGAAATCCCCCCCGTGTGACTCGCTCAGCTCTGCTACAACCGCACAAATGTAGCACAGATAACAATGCAGCGTACTGTAGGATGTCATGGAGAAGAGTTGGCTGCGGAGGACATGGCAGCTCTTGCTCCATCTGTTCCTCAGTCTTCAGTACTGTAACATGTCTCCAGGCAATTTTAGGTTCCACTTAGGTTGGCATATGGGAGTCTGGGCCTTCCAGGTAGCACACGCTGAGATACAGGACGGCTCTGTATAGTTTGCAGGACCCTTTGCCATTCTCCGGCAATGCACGCTGCGCCTATTTATTCTGCAGCAGCTTGAGACCCTCAGGAATCTTATACATTACATGCAATATTCAGCATATACTGACAAGACCGATCTCAATTCTGCTCGACGCGTTTCAAGGCCTGCCTTGTGTTATGGCAGATTTATGGGAACCCAAGCGAGCAATGTCATGTAATATTAACAGAGGAGTCAAATCGGGCATTTAGCCTTTCAAATCCTATGTACAAAGATTTACTACATAGAGGAATAGGGTTAGTTCACATCATTATAATTGTCCGCAATAAATTGAACTTTCATTGCCCAAAATATTAACAAAATATATTTTTCTGTCATATATTTTGTAAAAAAGCCTTACAGAGTATTGTATTTCTACTCATCTCAAGGGGGCTGAACTGCAATACCGTCCATGACCTATGGACAAGTGTGGCGCTATTTCTGAAATTATGCAGCCCTGTCTGCACCTTTGATTCATTCCTAAATTATGTAAACATCTCAAAATGTGCAGTTTCTGAAGTCACAGGAGATATGTTGTAATGTAATGCTCAAATAACTACATCACATCATTACCAAGTAGCTCCACCAAGTATGGGGCAACAGGAAAATTTCAGGTGCACAATGCCACAAATAAAAGGAGAAATATATTTACATAGAAATGGAACAACAGAATAAAAATGTATATGAATTTCTGGCTCAAAAGCTGCTGAGATTGAAACGCGTGGGTGTCCTGCTACGACTAAGGTATACGGAACCTGATAATTGTAGGGATCCAGTAGGAAATTCCTCCAGCCACGTGACCAGATTAAAAATTATAACTTTACTCCAAAACGATTTAAA
>JARQOD010000001.1:383188723-383229647 GCA_033576555.1 Oophaga sylvatica | reverse complement strand
GCCCCTGGTGGTTACAAACAGTACTGAACTATCCAATGAAGATTGTGAAGATTGGCGATCAGGTGTTTACTGACTGGTTTTTTAAAGGGAGGTTCCCTCCCTCAGGGTTGCGGTGATCAATTGTTTCTGGTCTTCATCTTTGATTCCTGTTCACTTTGTAGCTTGCTGTTTTTGTGCCTGCATCTTCTGCTAACAGAAAGACTTTTCTTCTTTTAGTTTTTTGTGCTTGCTTTTTGCATTTTGTCCTGCACTTCTGTGGGGGTCTGCCGGTCCCCTCCGGGGGCTTGTGCTCCTCTCAGTTTAGTTCAGGCCACGTGTTTGTTCATTTGCCTTTTCCAGTTTTTTCAGGCTGCTGTTTAGTTTTGTTACACCAAGAACTAATTTAGGTGGTAGAGGTCGTGTGATCTCAGGTGTTTTTGTAATTATAGAGTTGGTACTTTTCAGGGTTTTTTGGGATTGCAGTAAGTGTCCTTCCTATCCTTTTCTATTTAGGAAGTTTGGGCCCCAACGTTTGCTCATACTATTTTCTGTCTGTGTCTGTATTTTCCTCTTGTCTAACCGCCATTACATGTTTTGGGGGCTTTCTATGTTCTTTGGGGTTTCTGCCCCGGGGGAAAGATAGTTTTCCTCTTTCTGTCTTTAGGTGTAGTTAGCTTCTCAGGCTGTGACGAGGCGTCTAGGACCAACGTAGGTACGCTCCACGGATGCCTTTATTGTGGTGGTTAGTCAGGGTACTGCAATCCATAGATTCCAACCTCTCTGGTGTATTTCCTTTTTTGCCTGCTCTCCTCAGCTACCAAATCATAACACGTAGCCATACTGATGCGACCACTGGCTAAGGTCCTATGAATCGATCACTCATCATTGATCACAGTAGCATAGCTACCGGGATGGCAGAGGGGGCAGTCACCCCGAGCCATGCGCTTTGAAGGGGCCCACCCGGACCTATGCTAACGTAATTTGTATCGGCATGCACAGCGCCTCCACAGTTACACTTTGAATTGATCTCCCTGCTCTGCTACCTGGCCACTATGGTGCCCATGACCAGGGGGGGCCTGGTGCCAGCAGTGGTCCCCCCCCTTGTCATCAGCTGGGTGCCAATAAGTTTACCACATTGATGAGAGTGGAGAATTATGCTCCTCTCCCCTCATTCCCCCTGTCATGTCTGACGTCCCTGACACAGACACTGACAGTGAGCGCAATAACATCACTAGATGCTGTCTGGAGATGTGGGGTGATCGGAACAGTGGAGGAACAAGAAGGAGAGGTGAGTATTGTTCTATTGTTTTTTATGGAGTGCATTATACTATAGAGTCTGCCTATGAGGGGTGCATATACTATCTAGAGTCTGCTAGGGAAGGTGTATTATACTATATAGAGTCTGCTTATGAGGAGTGCATTATACTATAGGTTTGCCTAGGGGAGTACATTATACTATAGAGTCTTCCTATGGGTAGTGCATTATATATTGAGTCTGCCTATGAGGGGTGCATTATACAATATAGAGTCTGCTTGTGGGGGGTGCATTAAAATTATATAGAGTCTGCCTGTGGGGAGTGCATTATACTATATGCAGTCTGCCTATGGGAGTGCATTATACTATAGATCTGCCTATGGGGTAGTGGGTGCATATTCTATATATCTGCCTAAGGGGTGCATTATACTATAGAGCCTGCCTATGGGAGTGCAGTATACTGTGAAGTCTCCTAATAGGGGTTGCATTATATTATATAAGTCTGCCTATGTGGAGTGCAGTATATTATAGAGTCTGCTATGGGGGGTGCATTATACTGTAGAGTATAATATAATAAAAGTTCAGGGGCGCTAGCGCAAAGGGAGGATACCAGCTGCAAAAAATAGAAAACAGCACGCAGTTGTCCAAATATGAAAAATATAAAATAAACACTAATATACGCTAGAATGTATCCCCTATATTGATTGATGAAGACACTGGTTAAAAAAAAAGGTAATGCCAATCTTAGTAAAATATCATAGATATTATAGATATCATAAATACACATACAGTACAGACCAAAAGTTTGAACACACCTTCTTTATTAAAGATTTTCTGTATTTTCATGACTATGAAAATTGTACATTCACACTGAAGGCATTCAAAACAATGAATTAACACATGTGGAATTATAACTTAACAAAAAAGTGTGTAAACTGAAAATATGCCTTTATTCTAGGTTCTTCAAAGTACCACCTTTTGTTTTGATGACTGCTTTGCACACTCTTGGCATTCTCCCTTTATGAGCTTCAAGAGGTAGTCACCAAAAAATGGTTTTCCAACAATCTTGAAGGAGTTCCCAGAGATGCTTAGCACTTTTTGGCCCTTTTGCCTCACTCTGCAGTCCTGCTCACCCCAAACCATCTCGATTGGGTTCAGGTTGGGGACTGTGGAGGCCAGGTCATCTGGCGTAGCACCCCATAACTCTCCCTCTTGGTCAAATAGCCCTTACACAGCCTGGAGGTGTGTTTAAGGTCATTGTCCTGTTGAAAAATAAATGATGGTCCAACTAAACGCAAACCGTATGGAATAGCATGCCACTGCAAGATGCTGTGGTAGCCATGCTGGTTCAGTTTTGCATTCAATTTTTAATAAATCCCAACAGTGTCACCAGCAAAGCACCCCCACACCATCACACCTCCTCCTCCATGCTTCACGGTGGGAACCAGGCATGTAGAGTCCATCTGTTCACCTTTTCTGCGTCGCCCAAAGATACGGTGGTTGGAACCAAAGATCCAAATTTGGATTCATCAGACCAAGCACAGATTTCCACTGGTCTAATGTCCATTCCTTGTGTTCTTTAGCCCAACAAGTCTCTTCTGCTTGTTGCCTGTCCTTAGCAGTGGTTTCCTGGCAGCTATTATACCTTGAAGGCCTGCTGCACAAGTCTCCTCTTAACAGTTGTTGTAGAGATGTGTCTGCTGCTAGAACTCTGTGTGGCATTGACCTGGTCTATAATCGAGCTGCTGTAAACCTGCAATTTCTGAGGCTGGTGACCGGGTAAACTTATCCTCAGAAGCAGAGGTGACTCTTGGTCTTCATTTCCTGGGGCGGTACTCATTGAGCTAGTATCTTTGTAGCGCTTGATGGTTTTGCAACTGCCACTTGGGGACAAAGTTTTCCCAATTTTCGGACTGACTGACCTTCATTTCCTAAAGTAATGATGGCCACTTGTTTTTCTTTACTTAGCTGCTTTTTTCTTGCCATAATACAAATTCTAACAGTCTATTCAGTAGGACTATCAGCTGTGTATCCACCAGACTTCTGCACAACACAACTGATGGTCCCAACCCCATTTATAAGGCCAGAAATCCCACTTATTAAACCTGACAGGGCACACCTGTGAAGTGAAAACCATTTCCGGTGACTACCTCTTGAAGCTCATCAAGAGAATGCCAAGAGTGTGCAAAGCAGTCATCAAAGCAAAAGGTGGCTACTTTGAAGAACCTAGAATATAAGACATATTTTCAGTTGTTTCAAAACTTTTTTGTAAAGTGTAATGTATAATTCCACATGTGTTAATTCATAGTTTTGATGCCTTCAGTGTGAATGTACAATTTTCATAGTCATAAAAATACAGAAAAATCTTTCAATGAGAAAGTGTGTCCAAACTTTTGGTCTGTACTGTAGGTTGCTACAATCTCAATTCAAATGTGTGCAGAGTAGAAGGTCAGAGTAAAAAAATCAAACAGGATATGTACATAGGAGTTGGTAGTAAAGTTAGTACCTCAATGTAGCAGGTGAAAAAGCTATCCGATGTCCGATTTCTTATAGAAACAGCAGAAAATGTTGGTGGGTATTCCCCACAAGATACACGATAATTGCAGCTGAATATGGTGCTTTCCAAAGCGCTGTCCCGGCCAGTGACAGACGCTCCTGTCGCTCCTTTCTCCGGCGGTGCGCGAATGTAGGTAATTCACGATAATGACCTGCGGCGTGTGCAGAGCCGGCAGGACCTCAGCGATCAGGTGACAGTCACGTGACGGTGTACGAAGCGCGATATGGACCAATTCCTTCCAATGTGTTTCGGAAATGCTCGGTTTCCTTCGTCAGGGATGGTCAATCAGAGGGTAGAGCTTTTATCTAACAAAAATTGCATCATGTGATATGGAATTAATCAGCAAAAAGCAAAGAGTTCAACTTCACTGTTGAGGACTCTAGGTATTAAAGTGTCCAAGTCAACAGCACTCCGGAAGAGCACCATATTCAGCTGCAATTATCTTGTGGGGAATACCCACCATTTTCTATAAGACATTGGACACCGAAGGGGATACATTCTAGCGCAACTATATATATGTTTATTTTATACTGTAGAGTCTGCCTATGTGGAGTGCAGTATACTATAGAGGCTGCTTATGGGGGTGCATTATTTTATAGAGTCTGCCTATGGGGGGGTGCATTATACTATATACAGTCTGCCTATGGAGGGTGCATTATACTATATAAAGTCGGCCTATGGTGAGTGCATTATGCTATATAGAGTCTGACTATGGGGGGTGTATTATAGTATAGAATCTAACAATGGGGGAGCATTATACTATAGATTCTGCGTATGGGAGTGCATTATTACTATAGAGTCTGCCTATGGGGAATGCATTATACTATATAGAGTCTAACTATGGGGAGTGCATGATACTATATGGAGGCCTATGAAGAGTGTATTATACTATATGAAGGCCTATGAGGAGTGCGTTATGCTATATGGAGGCCTATGAGGAGTGCATTATACTATATGGAGGCTATCTAGGGGACAATCATACAGTGTGTAGATTACAGTGATGGGGCCATCATACAGTGTTGGAGCCATCAAACAGTTTGGGGGCTACTAAGGGGTCAGTATACTGTGTGAGTGGTACTGTACAGTGAGGGGGCATTATACTGTGTATAAGAGAGCATCATACAGTGTATAGGGGAGCTGTACGGGGGAGGCTCGGAACCTTATTAAATGTAAAGTGGGCTCTATTGTTATAGGTGAACTCAGGTTACTGTGACTGTCAAAGGGGCACACAGGGCATTATTATTTTCTAGAGGACTAAATGTGGGCACTGTTTCTATGGCACTTGCACCCGGCATTATTATATTCTAGAGGTTTATTTTACGGTATAAAAGGCACACAGTACGTGCAGTAATAGGGACACATAAGGCGGCAGCAGCTCATTATTGGGGCATCAGCAGGATGAGGAGTTTGTGCAGGTTGGGGAAATAAATGATGATGGGGCCGGAAATATGAGACATGAAATTTGTCTTTGTTGCAATCGCTACAGACGAGTCCTGGCTGGAGAAGTTGTCATGTCTGTCTGGGCCAGATGGAAAAGAATGTGAAAAGTGAATGACTCCACCAGAAAGAACGTCAGCAAGTCACCATCTATAACTGCAGTAACCTCTTATATGTTCTGTAAGTCTGGTATCTGCCACTGACTATGTGGTGGTAGTATCCATGTTGGTCTTGATATAGAGATTATTTTCAGTCATCTGCTGAGGTTCTCCTACATCCACTATTAGGATTCGTCACCCAGTATTAATTTAATGGCCAACTCAGAAATTTTGTATCCCCCTGAACAAAAACCCTAGTTATGCCTCTGGTCATAATATAAAAGTTCAATGACAATTAGAAAACCACAAAGTTCATGTGCAAAAAGTCTTTACACCCTACAGCCGATAACATAATAATAAAGCCCCAAACCAGCTGCGCAGCTAACCACGTCCGGGACTCATACCGTCTGCGTCACGTCAATGTAATTTAAAGACTTTTAGAACATTTTATAAACCTAACAACAAAATAAAATGTATCAGTGCCGGAAAACTCATCAAAACGTCTCCGTGTTTTAGCAAAAACTATTTTAATTTTATCATCATGAGTCGTGCTTCATATTTTCCCCAAGTTTAAAACAGGAAATAAAATTTAATCATGTTTTTTTTCATCTCTGCTGAGTTTTATTGGTATAATTTACAAATATCATAAAGAGCAAAGGAAAATAAACGGGAAAGAAAAGTGGAAATTTAAAAACCATGTTCCTTTCCTCAGACTAATTGTGATTTACTTTTTTTTTCTTCAGTTGTATCCAGAGCTGCAGGACACTAAAATACTTGGACCCCAGACCAGACCTCGTAATAAATTCAGACCCCCAAACAAACCTTTGCCTTCAGACCTCAGACCAGACCACTAAATAAATCGAGACCACAGACCAAACCCCTAAATTCAGACCCCAGACCAGACTTCCAAGTTAATGCAGACCCCAGACCATACCTCTAAATAAATTCAGACCCCAGACCAAGCCCCTAAATTAATGCAGTCCCAGACCAAACATCTAAATTCAGATCCCAAACCATACCCCTTAATAAAATCAGCCCACAAACTAAACTTTTAAATTTAGACCTCAGACCAAACCCCTAAGTTAATGCAGACCCCAGACTAAGCCTCCTAAATTAATGCAGTACCCAGACTAGATCTTTTAATAAATTAAGATCCCTAAATTAATGCAGTACCCAAATCAAAATTCTAAATTCAGACCCCAGACCAAACCACTAAATTAATACAGACCCCAGACCAGATCTCAAAATTTTGACCCCAGACCAAATCACTAATTTAATTCCGGTATCAGTGCAAACACTAAATGTAATGTAGCCTTTAAGTAGACTCTTAACTAATGTAATTAATGGAGACTTCAGACAAGAACCCTAATCTAATTTAACAATCCAGACCCAAGACCTGACTCCAGAGGCGTAGCTAGGGTTTCGGATTAGGGGGGGCGAAACATCTGAGTGGGCCCCTAACCAGAGAACCTCAGCAAATGACCACGCTGTTGCCAAAATTAATCTATATATAAAAAGACCAATATTGATATTACCGCCGTATGGTCAGTGGTAAATAATACCAGTCCTACAGAACATATAAGAGATCATAGCAGAGTTACAGATAATGACTTACCGCTGACGTTCTTTCTGATGGAATCGTTCACTTTTCATGTCTTTTCCATCTGGCCCAGACCGACATGACGACTCCTCCAGCCAGGACTCAAGTACAGAGAATACAACAAAGACACGTTTCACTTCTCATATTGTCAGCACCGTCACGGTCACCAATTGGACTATTCTCAACCTGCACAAACTCCTCATCCTGCTGATACCCCAATACTGAGCAGCTGCTGTCGTATGTGTCCCTATTACTACACCTGATACCCCAATACTGAGCCGCTGCTGCCGTATGTGTCCCTATTACTGCACCTGATACCCCAATACTGAGCCGCTGCTGCCGTATGTGCTCCTATTACTACACTTGGTACCCCAATACTGAGCCGCTGCTGCCGTATGTGTCCCTATTACTGCACCTGATACCCCAATACTGAGCCGCTGCTGCAGTATGTGCCCCTATTACTACACTTGGTACCCCAATACTGAGCCGCTGCTGCCGTATGTGTCCCTATTACTGCACCTGATACCCCAATACTGAGCCGCTGCTGCAGTATGTGCCCCTATTACTACACTTGGTACCCCAATACTGAGCCGCTGCTGCCGTATGTGTCCCTATTACTACACCTGATACCCCAATACTGAGCTGCTGCTGTCGTATGTGTCCCTATTACTACACCTGATACTCCAATACTGAGCCGCTGCTGCAGTATGTGCCCCTATTACTACACTTGGTACCCCAAAACTGAGCCGCTGCTGCCCTATGTGTCCCTATTACTGCACCTACTGTGTGGTTCTGTGTGACCTCTAAATTCTAAAGCACCCTCTATAATATAGTAATGCCAGGTGCATGGGCCCTAGAAAACAGTGCCCACATGTTGTCCCCTAGAATGTAATAATGCCCTGTGTGCCCCTTTGACAGTCACAGTAACCAGAGTTCCCCTATAACAATAAGTACCCACTTTACACTTAATGTCCCGAGTCTCCCCCCTGTACAGCTCCCCTATACACAATATGATGCCCCCTCACTGGATATATACTGACCCCTTAATATCCCCAAACTATTTAATGGCTCCAACACTGTATGATGGCCCCGCCACTGTAATCTCCACACTGTATGATGGCCCCCTAGATAGCCTCCATATGTATTGTAATGCACCCCCATAAGCAGCCTCTGTATTATAATGCACCCCAACAGACAGCCTCTATATTGTAATGCACTCCCCATAGGCAGTCTTATTTATAATGCACCCCATAGGCAGTCTTATTTATAAAGCACCCCATAGGCAGTCTTATTTATAATGCACCCCATAGGCAGCCTTATTTATAATGCACCCAATAGGCAGCCTTATTTATAATGCACCCAATATGCAGCCTTACTTATAATGCACCCCATATGCAGCCTTACTTATAATGCACCCCATATGCAGCCTTACTTATAATGCACCCCCATATGCAGCCGTACTTATAATGCACTCCCCCATATGCAGCCGTACTTATAATACACCCCATATGCAGCCGTACTTATAATGCACTCCCCCATATGCAGCCTTACTTATAATGCACCCCCATATGCAGCCTTACTTATAATTCACCCCATATGCAGCCTTACTTATAATGCACCCCCATATGCAGCCGTACTTATAATGCACCCCCATATGCAGTCGTACTTATAATGCACTCCCCATATGCAGCCGTACTTATAATGCACTCCCCCATATGCAGCCTTACTTATAATGCACCCCCATATGCAGCCGTACTTATAATGCACCCCCATATGCAGCCGTACTTATAATGCACTCCCCATATGCAGCCGTACTTATAATGCACTCCCCCATATGCAGCCTTACTTATAATGCACCCCATATGCAGCCGTACTTATAATTCACCCCATATGCAGCCTTACTTATAATGCACCCCCATATGCAGCCGTACTTATAATGCACCCCCATATGCAGCCGTACTTATAATGCACTCCCCATATGCAGCCGTACTTATAATGCACTCCCCCATATGCAGCCTTACTTATAATGCACCCCCATATGCAGCCGTACTTATAATGCACCCCATATGCAGCCTTACTTATAATGCACTCCCCATATGCAGCCGTACTTATAATGCACCCCATATGCAGCCGTACTTATAATGCACCCCCATATGCAGCCGTACTTATAATGCACCCCATATGCAGCCGTACTTATAATGCACCCCCATATGCAGCCGTACTTATAATGCACCCCATATGCAGCCGTACTTATAATGCACCTCCATATGCAGCCGTACTTATAATGCACCCCCATATGCAGCCGTACTTATAATGCACCCCATATGCAGCCTTACTTATAATGCACCCCCATATGCAGCCGTACTTATAATGCACCCCCATATGCAGCCGTACTTATAATGCACCCCCATATGCAGCCGTACTTATAATGCACCCCCATATGCAGCCTTACTTATAATGCACCCCCATATGCAGCCGTACTTATAATGCACCCCATATGCAGCCGTACTTATAATGCACTCCCCCATATGCAGCCGTACTTATAATGCACTCCCCATATGCAGCTGTACTTATAATGCACTCCCCCATATGCAGCCGTACTTATAATGCACCCCATATGCAGCCGTACTTATAATGCACCTCCATATGCAGCCTTACTTATAATGCACTCCCCCATATGCAGCTGTACTTATAATGCACTCCCCCATATGCAGCCTTACTTATAATGCACCCCCATATGCAGCCGTACTTATAATGCACTCCCCCATATGCAGCCGTACTTATAATGCACTCCCCCATATGCAGCCGTACTTATAATGCACCCCCATATGCAGCCGTACTTATAATGCACCCCCATATGCAGCCGTACTTATAATGCACTCCCCCATATGCAGCCTTACTTATAATGCACTCCCCCATATGCAGCTGTACTTATAATGCACTCCCCCATATGCAGCCTTACTTATAATGCACCCCCTTTACAAAAATAATAAATCCTGTACTCACCTCTCTTGCTCCCGGCTCCTGCGCTGCTCACTGCTCTCCCTCTCAGCGTCTGACTGCTGGCGCCGGGCAGTGACGTCATCGTGCCCGCTGTCAGACGCTGAGAGGGGGATTATGGGAGAGAAGGAGCGCTCGCTCCTTCTCTCTCAATGCGGTCAGCTGTATTGGCTGGATGCCGATTCAGCTGACCCTCCGATGACGGGCGGGGCCCACTGCTGGCACAGGGCCCCCCACCGCCTGCTCAGGGGCCCCATAGCGGCCGGCGGCAGAGCAGGGAGATCGATTCTCCCTGCTCTGCCCCAGAATGTAACTGTATCGGCGCGCTGTGCATGCCGATACAGTTACAGTAGTGTAGCTCCGGGTGGGCCCCCTCAGAGCGCGGGGCCCGGGGCCCCTCTGCCCCCCCGGTAGCTATGCTACTGCCTGACTCCTATATTTAGATCCTAGACTTGTACATTCATATAGACCTCAGACCAGACCTCTAAATTAATGCAGACCCCTGACCTGTCTTCTAGACCCCAGACCTCTACATTAATGTAGACCGCAGACCAGATCCCTGTATTAATCCAGACCCTTACATTAGTGCAGACCTTTGACAAGACCCTGATATAAATCCTATCCCAGACCAGGCTCTCTCAGTCTCCTCTTCATGACACATTGACACGTCTCTGGTTGCTGACACTGTCCTGGTGCTTGTTGGTGTCAGGGGCAATCCTATGAAAGTGGAATTGCAGTTCCATTCCCAGACACTACCTTAAATATAGCACTGTGCCTGCGTGAGCTCATCTCATTGATCAGTCGACCCTACAGATCAGATTCTGATGGAGAAGTCATGAATGTAACAGCCTTGAAAAACCCCTTGAAGCCTTTGGCTGACAGCTGGGCGTAGCTAAACTGTTCCAAGGGTAACCAGCAGGATTGTGATAGCAGCTCTGGATGTGACTAGAGCAGAAAACATCCTGTAAATGCAGACAGAGGTAATGCATGTTGTTCATGATTACTTGCAGATTTATGGAGACAGCCTGGCTTTCATCTCTGTGCCATTGTATGCAGGATGTCGCTTTGCTAATAGGAACATGTGTGGAAGTGAATTTATGCCCAGCTGCAATTTCAGTTTTCTTTTTAATATTTGCTGCATCAGTGACAATTTCCCTGAAAAACAGTGAGCGAGCGAATAAGTGAGCGTGCTCCTGTACAAGCGAGCAAATGAGCGAGTGTGCTCCTAAACCGCAAGCGAATGAGCGAGCATGCTCCTGAACAAAGACCGAGCAAATGAGCGAGTGTGCTCCTTAACCGCAAGCGAATGAGCGAGCATGCTCCTGAACCGCGAGCAAATGAGCGAGCGTGCTCCTGAACCGCAAACGAATGAGCTAGCGTGCTCCTGAACCGCGAGCGAATGAGCGTGCGTGCTCCTGAACGAGCGAGCAAATGAGCTCCTGAACAACGAGCGAGCGAATGAGTGAGCGTGCTCCTAATAACGCTTCTTAAATTGCATTTTGCATTACAGTTTGAAATGACGTGTGAACAGGACAAAGCTGGAAAAAGATTATATGGCTGCAAGTATTCACTGCTGTCTCCTGGTGATGCCGGGGTGCTCTGTATTCACTGCTGTCTCCTGGTGATGCCGGGGTGCACTGTATTCACTACGGTTTCCTGGTGATGCCGGGGTGCACTGTATTCACTGCTGTCTCCTGGTAATGCCGGGGTGCACTGTATTCACTGCTGTCTCCTGGTGATGCCGGGGTGCACTGTATTCACTGCTGTCTCCTGGTGATGCCGGGGTGCACTGTAGTCACTGCGGTCTCCTGGTGATGCCGGGGTGCACTGTAGTCACTGCGGTCTCCTGGTGATGCCGGGGTGCACTGTAGTCACTGCGGTCTCCTGGTGATGCCGGGGTGAACTGTAGTCACTGCGGTCTCCTGGTGATGCCGGGGTGCACTGTAGTCACTGCGGTCTCCTGGTGATGCCGGGGTGCACTGTATTCACTGCTGTCTCCTGGTGATGCCGGGGTGCACTGTATTCACTGCTGTCTCCTGGTGATGCCGGGGTGCACTGTAGTCACTGCTGTCTCCTGGTGATGCCGGGGTGCACTGTAGTCACTGTGGTCTCCTGGTGATGCCGGGGTGCACTGTAGTCACTGCGGTCTCCTGGTGATGCCGGGGTGCACTGTAGTCACTGCGGTCTCCTGGTGATGCCGGGGTGCACTGTAGTCACTGCGGTCTCCTGGTGATGCCGGGGTGCACTGTAGTCACTGCTGTCTCCTGGTGATGCCGGGGTGCACTGTAGTCACTGCTGTCTCCTGGTGATGCCGGGGTGCACTGTATTCACTGCTGTCTCCTGGTGATGCCGGGGTGCACTGTATTCACTGCTGTCTCCTGGTGATGCCGGGGTGCACTGTATTCACTGCTGTCTCCTGGTGATGCCGGGGTGCACTGTATTCACTGCTGTCTCCTGGTGATGCCGGGGTGCACTGTAGTCACTGCGGTCTCCTGGTGATGCCGGGGTGCACTGTAGTCACTGCTGTCGCCTGGTGATGCCGGGGTGTACTGTAGTCACTGCTGTCTCCTGGTGATGCCGGGATGCACTGTAGTCACTGCTGTCTCCTGGTGATGCCGGGGTGCACTGTATTCACTGCTGTCTCCTGGTGATGCCGGGGTGCACTGTATTCACTGCTGTCTCCTGGTGATGCCGGGGTGCACTGTAGTCACTACGGTCTCCTGGTGATGCCGGGGTGCACTGTAGTCACTGCGGTCTCCTGGTGATGCCGGGTGCACTGTATTCACTGCTGTCTCCTGGTGATGCCGGGGTGCACTGTATTCACTGCTGTCTCCTGGTGATGCCGGGGTGCACTGTATTCACTGCTGTCTCCTGGTGATGCCGGGGTGCACTGTATTCACTGCTGTCTCCTGGTGATGCCGGGGTGCACTGTAGTCACTGCGGTCTCCTGGTGATGCCGGGGTGCACTGTAGTCACTGCGGTCTCCTGGTGATGCCGGGGTGCACTGTAGTCACTGCGGTCTCCTGGTGATGCCGGGGTGCACTGTATTTACTGCTGTCTCCTGGTGATGCCGGGGTGCACTGTATTCACTGCTGTCTCCTGGTGATGCCGGGGTGCACTGTATTCACTGCTGTCTCCTGGTGATGCCGGGGTGCACTGTAGTCACTGCGGTCTCCCGGTGATGCCGGGGTGCACTGTAGTCACTGCTGTCGCCTGGTGATGCCGGGGTGTACTGTAGTCACTGCTGTCTCCTGGTGATGCCGGGGTGCACTGTAGTCACTGCTGTCTCCTGGTGATGCTGGGGTGCACTGTATTGACTGCTGTCTCCTGGTGATGCCGGGGTGCACTGTATTCACTGCTGTCTCCTGGTGATGCCGGGGTGCACTGTAGTCACTACGGTCTCCTGGTGATGCCGGGGTGCACTGTAGTCACTGCGGTCTCCTGGTGATGCCGGGGTGCACTGTATTCACTGCTGTCTCCTGGTGATGCCGGGGTGCACTGTATTCACTGCTGTCTACTGGTGATGCCGGGGTGCACTGTAGTCACTGCGGTCTCCTGGTGATGCCGGGGTGCACTGTAGTCACTGCTGTCGCCTGGTGATGCCGGGGTGTACTGTAGTCACTGCTGTCTCCTGGTGATGCCGGGGTGCACTGTAGTCACTGCTGTCTCCTGGTGATGCCGGGGTGCACTGTATTCACTGCTGTCTCCTGGTGATGCCGGGGTGCACTGTAGTCACTGCGGTCTCCTGGTGATGCCGTGGTGCACTGTAGTCACTGCGGTCTCCTGGTGATGCCGGGGTGCACTGTTGTCACTGCGGTCTCCTGGTGATGCCGTGGTGCACTGTAGTCACTGCTGTCTCCTGGTGATGCCGGGGTGCACTGTAGTCACTGCAGTCTCCTGGTGATGCCGGGGTGCACTGTATTCACTGCTGTCTCCTGGTGATGCCGGGGTGCACTGTATTCACTGCGGTCTCCTGGTGATGCCGGGGTGCACTGTAGTCACTGCTGTCTCCTGGTGATGCCGGGGTGCACTGTAGTCACTGCGGTCTCCTGGTGATGCCGGGGTGCACTGTAGTCACTGCGGTCTCCTGGTGATGCCGGGGTGCACTGTAGTCACTGCGGTCTCCTGGTGATGCCGGGGTGCACTATAGTCACTGCTGTCTCCTGGTGATGCCGGGGTGCACTGTAGTCACTGCGGTCTCCTGGTAGTGTGATGATATGTAATGCATCGGATTGTCCAGAAACACAGAGAGACCAATAGGCTTTTGATGAGCTTTACTTGTTACATACAAACACAGGTAAAACCAGACAGACGATGATACAGCAGAGATTCAATTCCAATGCAGCAAGCATAGTTATTTTCCAGCATAGTGAGAGAGAGAGAGAGAGACCTTGGTTTCCGGATCAGTTTTCTGACGGATTTGACAAAAGACTGATCCGGTTCCATAGACTTCTATTATTTCCGGCTGCCTGATGCACCGCTTCAGGCACTATCAGGCGGCTCCGGAAAAAACAAAACGTTGCAGCCAGCGTCTTGTCCGGCCGCCGGAATGTACATTTCCGACGGATCCGGCCAAAAACGGATACAACGCAATGACATCAGGCACGATCCGGCGCTAATGAAAGTCAATGGTAAAAAAACGCATCCGGTACCGGATGAGTTTTTTTAAAAACACGCCGGATCGCGCCTGACGTCAAAAGACTGATGTGTGAAAGCAGCCTTACACAAGATGTCTCCTTCTCTCTTCTGCTAAGCCCAGGACCTGGTCATGTGGTCTAACCATGTTACTTTATTGCCATATATGGAAAGCAGGGTTGACTTATTAACTCTTTAGTAATCAACTGTAGCAGGATATAATAAGTCCACCACTTTATGCATATTTAACCACTTCTATGTCCTGGATACTAAGTTACATTATCTGCAAAGGAAATGTGAACAATATGCAAACATAATGAGGTAGCTGCTAGCTCTGCTACTTCTTAAAGTTACATGCACAACAATTTTGGGGAATTACATACTCTTTAGCAGCCAAATTGCTCCATTTACATGCAGGATTAATATGAGAAATAGATGATAGTAACAATAACTGCTCTGAGTAATAAACGAGTTATCAGAGCTATGCATAGCTTCTGCACATTGTTGTGGAATTGTATTTTAAGCAATTGCCTCATTTAATTGTCCAGATGCTGGGGAGACTGTATGGATGATGTAGGGACATGTCATTCACGCAAAGCAAGGAGGACAGCATCACAAGAAGGGAGGTGCCAGACCAAGACCAGCGACACCCCCCAGACCAGACCACCCCGCAGGGGTGTGTAGCCCTGGTGGTAGGCACACGCAGTACCCTGGGGAGTGTATGGCGAGACGGCGGCTTAATGCTCAATATGCATTCATTCTACACACACTGGACACACCCTTGGGGTAGTGAAGTATACTCTAGGGAGTGGTCAAAGTAGTGGGTGTAGGGTGATTTTGAAAGGAGTCTAGTTCCTGTCTCCGGACAGAGAAGACGCATGAAGTGGAGCTTAGACCTCTGTGGAAAGAGGAGAGAGGAGTCTAGCCTGCTTCATAACCAGTTCAAATAGTGGAGTCCGGTATAGGTTTGGAAATATACCTTAGTCTGGTCAGAGCTGGATTATCTCTCAGCACACATTGAAGAAAGTAAGGAGTATCAGCACAGAAAGACTTCAGCGTTCCTGTCTAAGGACAGTATCAGGTACAGAGACGTGCTCCTGCCTGTGACAACTGAGCATCTGTGGCTGGCTTCATTGGAAGGAGAAAGATTGGAAGAGACTGCTCGACCCCTGGCTAGTGAGAATGTTTATGTTACCAGCGTGGACAAGGCGAAAGGCAAGTGGATTGTAGAATTGGTGCTAAAGGATTGCTTAAGTCCAGCACCCTGTTTACCGGTCACTGGGGACCGAAGAGTCGCTGTTGTTTCAGGCACAGAGGCAGAAAAACCAGGAATCTACCGGACCCTAGGTCGCGGCAGACAAGCCCCATATAGTCGGTACGTAGCTGGGGTCAGGGGAGTGAAGACTTTGGCGTTCTGCAGGACAAACATAAGTATTCAGCTCCTTCACAGGAAGGCCCCTAACACTAAGCTGACTGGGCAGTTACAGCTAAGATTAGCTGGAATCATAGAGGGAACTACGCTTCAGGCTGGTTGTACTCGTTCATTGGAGTTAAAGGAGGCCCCTAACTTGTCCAGCTGCCGTCTCAAAATACACTCTCCGTGGGACAGCCTCCCCGGGACCTGCCTTGACATTCAGCAAGTAAAGGTATGGAAAGACATTGACTGTGTGAGACTGTGTTATTTACCGGCACCCGACTTCACCATCTTAACAGACTTTGAGGGAAGAGTCCCACCTGTAGGGGACCTGACATCTAGCTGCCTCACCATCCCCTCAGAGATCTACAGCAGCGCTGGTACCCATTACCAGAATACTACAGGTGGCGTCACGAACTGTATATAGTTATCCCCTGTAAATATTCCCCAACAACATACGCCAGACCGCCAGGGCCACAGACCGAGCCACAGCTACCTGTGACAAAATCCCCATAGACTTCCATGGGCTCGGCTCTGAGTACCCCATTGCCCTGGTAACCCACAATTGTGGTGGCGGGTCGACACAACTAAACTTGGCGTCACGAACAGGATACCAAACTCGCGAAATTGCGAGCCCTGCGTGCCTAAGGACTTGTTTTTGTAAAAAGGACTGTTTGCACTTTTGGCGCCAAAATCGCCATTTTTGTCGCCATATTCGCGCCCTCAGGCGCTGGAGAAGAAGGTGGGCGTACCTTCGTGGGCGTCTACCCCCTGTGGCGCGAAGAAAATGCCTGTCCTCTCAAAGTGCTATTATAACATGCGGTCCTGCCCTACAGCAAAGGAGGTCCGCCTCCTCTTCACCTTCCCTGCGAGGAGGAGGAGACGCAAATCCCACCTCCACGGAAGAGACCGGATGTCTCCACAGAAAGAAAGAATCTTCTGGAGCGTGATGGAGGCAGGACGTGTGGAGCCGAGCGGAGCAGCGGAGGAAAGCAGGCCCCGTGCCCCAGCCAAGCTGCCACCAACGCCGGAGTTATCCGTGATCCTGCACCTGCAACAGGCGTTGTTAGAGGTGCGGGAGGAGAACTCACGCCTAAAGAAGTTGTTCCAACCTGGCCTGGAGGAGATAGAGAGACGCCGCTGTAACCTGCAGAAATGGCGGATGACGAACACGGCGTCTCCTCCCCTCAACGAACCCCCACGATTCAAAGTACCGAAAAGTCTGCTGCCCAAGGCGGAGGAGCAACCGGAGGCTGCCCCCGAAAGTACCGTTCCCGATCCCACTGGTGAAGCGGTGGATGCGGAGGAGGTTGAGGAGGTACAGCCAATCCCGGAACGCCCGCCCGGCCAGGAGGCCGCAGCAGATTATCAATCCCCGGCAGGGACACCGGAGGGGTCCTGTCCGTCACTACCAGATGTGGACTGGGACGAGATGGCGCGCCTGGATGACGTCGCCTACACCGCCCAGTGGGAGCAAGAATGGCGGAGTCGTGAGGAGACAAAGAGGCGCCAACAGGAGGAAGCGCGGGAAATCAAGAAGAACCGCCAGCGACAGTTTGCCGAGCTGATTGCTGATAAGGAGACTGTCCGTCGCGACAAAGGTACCTTACGGGAACCGCGGCGGCAGGGGTGTGTGACTGAGTTCCAGCTCCGGAAGGGCTGGGGCTTTATTCGTGAACCGGGCCTCTACCCAGCGGTCTTCGTCAGCAGGCGTGACGTGGAATCTCACCTGCCACAAGGCCATCCCGGGAGGGACTTAGTGAACGGCGACATAGTCACCTATACGCGGCATTGGGGAATGAAGGGGTGGTATGCCCTGAACGTCGCCATCGTCCGCGACCCCGTCCCAGACGCAGGTATCGTCACCATTACTGCAGCGTCCCCGTATCCAGCTTCAGCAGCATCCGGCTGTGCCCCAGCATCGCCCTCGTCAAAGTCATCGCAACATGCGACCCAAAGTCTATCGCAAGTGAAAGCCACTTCCATATCGCCAGATGCGACCCAGTCTAAATCGCAAACCCTGACGCGGTCTATATCATTAACAGTAATTGAGACGCAATCGGTGTCGTGTGAAGAAAGTGTACCGGTTGCGCCCCTAGAGGTTCAAACCAGAGATGTCGCAACCCAAACCCTGATCGCAGCACATGACTTGCTGGTCCTGGGATCAAGGGCCCATTGCGTTGTTCCAGCCCCCGGGGTGGAAAGCGTACTATTTGTTGAATAAATATATAGAAAGAATTGGTAAGGTCCATAAAGGATCTACCATCAGTCAAAGTTTGAAAAATGTTTATAAAGTTTTTGCACAAGTTTATATATAATGTATATATATATAGTCCTAATTATAGAATGCCCGGCTGGGTAAATGGTGAAAAGAACCATAAAAAGTTATTGCACTTTATCATAATGTGATTTGATATATGCCTTTGGTTTTGATATATGCCTTTGGTTTACAATGGACTCGTAGGTTGAGGACTGAGACAGCCTAAAAACTTTCTTGTACATAGTTGCGCTCCGGCGCCCTATCTTGGTTTTACATAAGCCATACATATCTACCTCTGAAAAACAAAACCCGTGTGGTGTGGCACTGAGTGAGGTCTGCACTTGGATGTCCTGCAGCCCACCCAGGACCCACGTTGAAGGTTTGGTGCGGGTCCTTCACAAGTATCTTGTAAATTTATTTATTGAAAATGACATTTGATACTATTTGTATTAAAGTTTGTAACGTTCAAAGTATTCTTACCTCCCGGATGGGAAGATGTTATTGTTCCAATGTTATTGCATAAACAAAATTTTTCTGTCTTTTGTATTTCACAGCCCGGGAGTGCTGTCATTTACCATGGGGGAATGTGTAGCCCTGGTGGTAGGCACACGCAGTACCCTGGGGAGTGTATGGCGAGACGGCGGCTTAATGCTCAATATGCATTCATTCTACACACACTGGACACACCCTTGGGGTAGTGAAGTATACTCTAGGGAGTGGTCAAAGTAGTGGGTGTAGGGTGATTTTGAAAGGAGTCTAGTTCCTGTCTCCGGACAGAGAAGACGCATGAAGTGGAGCTTAGACCTCTGTGGAAAGAGGAGAGAGGAGTCTAGCCTGCTTCATAACCAGTTCAAATAGTGGAGTCCGGTATAGGTTTGGAAATATACCTTAGTCTGGTCAGAGCTGGATTATCTCTCAGCACACATTGAAGAAAGTAAGGAGTATCAGCACAGAAAGACTTCAGCGTTCCTGTCTAAGGACAGTATCAGGTACAGAGACGTGCTCCTGCCTGTGACAACTGAGCATCTGTGGCTGGCTTCATTGGAAGGAGAAAGATTGGAAGAGACTGCTCGACCCCTGGCTAGTGAGAATGTTTATGTTACCAGCGTGGACAAGGCGAAAGGCAAGTGGATTGTAGAATTGGTGCTAAAGGATTGCTTAAGTCCAGCACCCTGTTTACCGGTCACTGGGGACCGAAGAGTCGCTGTTGTTTCAGGCACAGAGGCAGAAAAACCAGGAATCTACCGGACCCTAGGTCGCGGCAGACAAGCCCCATATAGTCGGTACGTAGCTGGGGTCAGGGGGAGTGAAGACTTTGGCGTTCTGCAGGACAAACATAAGTATTCAGCTCCTTCACAGGAAGGCCCCTAACACTAAGCTGACTGGGCAGTTACAGCTAAGATTAGCTGGAATCATAGAGGGAACTACGCTTCAGGCTGGTTGTACTCGTTCATTGGAGTTAAAGGAGGCCCCTAACTTGTCCAGCTGCCGTCTCAAAATACACTCTCCGTGGGACAGCCTCCCGGGACCTGCCTTGACATTCAGCAAGTAAAGGTATGGAAAGACATTGACTGTGTGAGACTGTGTTATTTACCGGCACCCGACTTCACCATCTTAACAGACTTTGAGGGAAGAGTCCCACCTGTAGGGGACCTGACATCTAGCTGCCTCACCATCCCCTCAGAGATCTACAGCAGCGCTGGTACCCATTACCAGAATACTACAGGTGGCGTCACGAACTGTATATAGTTATCCCCTGTAAATATTCCCCAACAACATACGCCAGACCGCCAGGGCCACAGACCGAGCCACAGCTACCTGTGACAAAATCCCCATAGACTTCCATGGGCTCGGCTCTGAGTACCCCATTGCCCTGGTAACCCACAATTGTGGTGGCGGGTCGACACAGGGGTGTATAGTAAAAGCTCTTTTTCTTGTCTTACAGGCTGGATCGGGGCAGATATACAGCATATTAGTATACTATATAAGAGGCCTATTCATGAATACAAGACTACGGTTTAAACACAATATAGTGACCGTAAAAAAGTGTTCCAGCAATATATTAAAAATACAAATTTATTGATAATCATATTAAAAATTACATACATAAAAAACAAAACAAAACAAGGAATACCCAGTAGGAGGGAAACAATCCTTAGATAAGGCGAATAATATCTAGCAAATCCAAGGCTACAATATTATTATGGGGTCCACATAACCTCAAGGTGAGGCAATTGCCTATCATTAACTACATACATATAAGAAGTATATTTATTTTACATGAAAATATGGATGTGTCATCGCTCTTTTTGTTTTATCTTTATGGTTATGTAATGGTCTGGATGTACATCCTTATTGATTTTGCATATTGTGATATTATTCCACATTGTCTATTTATCTGGTTAGTCCCATTACTTTGTTTTACTAAACTTTAGTGTTTATGTGATTTTTTTCTCCCTTCTGATGGAGCGCTGCATATATCGTGTGGCACTGGTTATTTCCGGGTGTGCTCCAATATTGAGCTGCATGCGTACTAGCGTGCGGTTCAGGGAGCGCATGTCCGGAAGTATTTTTCAACACAGTTGCACTGATGCACGCAAGCGCCGTAGTTATCAGAGGGATCATGGGAATTTCGTCACAATCTAGTCGCCACCTTCTTATTGGTGCTCGGTACTATTTAATTGAGAACCACCCAGGACTTAGACACGCCCCCGGAAGAAGCTATTGCGAAACGTGCGTTGGGGTGGAGGAGGGAACGCCAGACACGGTCACGCAGTCCTGCTACTAGGTATATTCATATGTCCACCTTAGCTATTTTTACCATGCGCCTTTAACAGGCAGATATTTCATCTAGGATGTTTGTATCCAGTTGTAGATGTGTCACTTCTCTGGCACTAGTGATAATTTATCCGGTGTTGTAACAGGGCATGATTTGACTTAGGATTTTTTCCATTTATGAATATGCAGCCTTGATTTAGCCCGTATGTATTTTTGTGCTAGTATGCTTGAGCGATGACACATCCATATTTTCATGTAAAATAAATATACTTCTTATATGTATGTAGTTAATGATAGGCAATTGCCTCACCTTGAGGTTATGTGGACCCCATAATAATATTGTAGCCTTGGATTTGCTAGATATTATTCGCCTTATCTAAGGATTGTTTCCCTCCTACTGGGTATTCCTTGTTTTGTTTTATTTTTTATGTATGTAATTTTTAATATGATTATCAATAAATTTGTATTTTTAATATATTGCTGGAACACTTTTTTACGGTCACTATATTGTGTTTAAAACCGTAGTCTTGTATTCATGAATATGCTTTTGAGTGTTAGCTCTAATAGTTTATATAGTTGTGGACTTCTTTTGGATATAATTATATAAGAGGCCTGAAAGGTGGTGATCATATATCGGCCAAACCTGGTGACAAGTTCCATTTAACCCCTGACATTACACGTACTATCCCATCCATGGGACCTGGGCCCGTATGACCATGGACGGATAGTACGTCACATGCGATCGGACGCTCTCACGGGGTGAGCGTGGCCGATCGCGGCCGGGTGTCAGCTGATTCTCACAGCTGACACCAGGCACTGAGTGTCAGGAGTGGTCATGGACCGCTCCCCAAACTTTAACCACAGGCACACCAAGATCAAACATGATTGCAGCGTTCCGGTGTTATAGGGAAGCATCGCGCAGGCAGGGGGCTCCCTGTGTGCTTTCCTGAGACCCTCAGAACAACGCGATGTGATCGCGTTGTTCTGAGGGCCTCCTTACTGCAGGCCCCTGGATCCAAGATGGCCGTGGGGTCCTTCCGGGTCCTGAAGGGAGGTGGTGTGTAGCCCAGCTGCGCTTGGTGCCACATGTTACCCTGGAGGATGCACAGAAGGTAAACCCACAAATATACCCGATATTCTTTCACACCTTCACATTTCCCTGGAGCCACCAGAGGGAGCCCTTGGAGAGTATGCTTATATATAAGGGTTGTGGAGAGACAGCAGTCAGATTAGCCTGGGGGCTGAGGAGATGAGATCAAATTACCTCAGTCAGTGAGATGAAGGCAGTCTAGCTGAGAGTTAGCTAGTTGTTGGTGTTACCTCAGACGAGCAGAGAGGAAAGTTACCTTAGAACGTGACAAGCTGATAGTTCCCTAGAAAAGTGGAAAGTAGCTCTCGAAGTGAGCGTAGATCAGTCTGACGGAAGGTCCTGATAGCTACTTCGGACAGAGCCTCAGAAGGAAGTGAAGGAAAGGGAACTGCAGTGTTTGTGAGACTGAAGTTTACAGCTTGAACTTAGTTTATTTTGTGTGGAGTCCAGTAATGGTGGGAAAGATTGCCACTTAGCCTGGTCAAAACTGAGTCAACTGAGGTATTGTTAGTGAGCAAGCGTGCCGACGCTTTGAGAGCGGTGAAGAGAAGGAGAAACTGCCATCTACTGCTAGTGTGTGCTTATGTTAAAGGTGAGAGTAGGACGAAAGGCAAGTGGAAAGGAAAAGAGAGTGACAGAGGTTGAAACAGCATTGATCGCTTACCTCTACTCTGAACAACCGGACACCGGGTCCGAGCTTGCTAGCATCTACACGACTAGTAGGAGATACCGGAGACCCTGCTGGACTTCAGGTCACAGGGGCCCAGCAGTGCTGATACGTAACCGAGGTCAGGAAGACGGGGGTCTATCAGGACGCTGCATACAGAGACACTGTTCCATCCATGAGAAGGCTTCACCACAAAGTCAGCCGGGCGTATATGAGAAGACAGAGTTAGACTTCGTTCTATACAGGTCAGAAACTCACACACATAAAGGAGTACGGAGGGCCTACACCTACTCAGTGGGATTACTGGAAGTGCATCCTCCACCCTGACAGCTTCCCGGGACGTGCCTGCAACTATCATCAGTAAAGGTACAGAAAGAGACTTTCGTGTGTGTGTCTGCCTTATTGATCCTGTACCCCTACACCGCCATATACCCTGAGGGATCAGTCTTGCCTGTGGAAGACTTATCACCTTGCTGCCCAGTAACAACCCCTCAGAGGATCTACCCTGCAGCGCTGGTCACCCTGACCAGGAACCACAGGTGGCGTCACGAACATTTCTACAAACCTATAATCCCCTGTAAATATCCCCCTTTTATTGAGGTGAGCCCCCAGGGCAACGGACCGAGCTGTGCTACCCGTGACATCCCCCAGTGAAGTGAACGGGCTCGGTGCCGAGTACCCCACAGGCCCTGGCTACGGGCGACTCATCTTTAAAACTTGACGTCACGAACAGGATCCGAAGCTCGCTATATGTGAGTCCTGTGTGCCTGAATGGACTGTTTTTGTGCAAAAGACTGTGTTGCTGTTTTGTGATTTTTGGCGCTATTTTCCGCCATTTTGCCGCAATATTTGCGCCCTGAGGCGTGGTGAAGAAGGAGGGCGTGTATTCGTGGGCGTACCCCCCCTGTGGTGTGAAAGTTATGGCCGCTCTATCCAAGTGCTTCTACAATGTCAGAGCATGCCCCACTGCAAGAGAGATTTGCCTCCTCTTCATCCTCAGTGCAAAGAGGAGAAAGCGAAAGTCCCGCCTCCACGGAAAAGACCAGAGTGTTCCAGATGGGAAGCATAGTCTGGCCTGGCGTGAGATGGCGGAAGGACAGGAGTCACTCTGTGGGGGAATGGCGGTGCGCAGACCCCGTTCCCCTGAAGAAGTGCAGCCTGTGCTCGAACCTTCCCCAGGTCGGGAGGACGACGAAATGATGCATAGAGTGGAGGAGGTGGATGCGGCGCTGAGGGATCTGGCCCCACACCGGCAGAGATGGAGGCGATGGAGCGGAGCTGGCGTGCCCTGAAACTGCGGCTGCAGTGGGACCAGCTGCTCTCCCCCCTGTATGCGCAACTGCCACCCGCGCCACCACTGGAACCAGCGGCTGAAGAGGAACCGGAGGCCGGCCCCAAAAGAGCTGTACCTGACCCCGCCGAGGCCGCGGCGGGAGGAGAGGAGGCCTTGCCCGGACCGGAACGCCAGCCAGGCCTGGAACCAGAGGCCGCAGCGGTAGCAGCGGAATGCAGTCCCCGGTAGGGACGCCGGAAGAAACCCAGCCACAAGCGATAGAGATCGACTGGGAAGAAATGGAGCTCCTGGACGACGTGGCGTACGCCGCCCAGAAGGAGAACGAGTGGAGACGCCGTGAGCAGGAGCAGCGGGAGCAGCGTGAGGCGCAGCGACTTCGCCAGAGGTACCAGGAGCAGGATCTTGCCGATAAGGAGATCGTCCGGCGAGACAAAGGTATGCTCCGGGAACCGCGGCGCCAGGGGGCCATACGAGACTTCAAACTCCAGGGAGGCTGGGGGTTCATCCACGAACCTGGCCTGTACCAGGAGGTCTTTGTCAACCGGCGGGATGTGGAGTCTCACCTGCCTGAAGGGCACCCGGGCAGGGATCTGTTGATAGGGGATGTAGTCTCCTACACGCAGCATTGGGGACTTAAGGGGTGGTATGCCCTGAACATCTCCAGAGTCAGCGACCCGGTCCCTGAAGCCGGAAACGCACCCCGTTTCTCTGTGTCCCAGGCCCCAGCCACACCGGCGCCAGTCCGTGCACCTGCGTCCTATTCTGCAACGCTGCAGAGCGCAGCGGCTGCTAGTGCGCATTCTACTGAACCAGTCCGCGCACCTGCATCACCCTTTGAAACGCTGCACAGCGCAGCGACTGCAAGAGCGTCCCCTGCTGAGCCAAACCTGTGCGACCGGCAGAGCCTAAACTTAGGAGAGGCACCTGTCAGGCCTCCAGGAAGCCGCAAAATAAAGATAGAAAAGAGAACTGTGGCTACTCAGACACCAGTAGCAGGACATGACTTGATGGTGATGCGATACAGAACGCACAGTGTGCTTCCAGCCCAGGTATGGAAGATGCTGCCATGTTCGCTGAAGACCAGTAGGACCCGGACAGGGTTTACTGTAAAAAGTTGTGTTGAAGAATTGCACTTTATTGTAAAAAAATGTTTACATGATTAATGCTTGAAGTAGTGTACCCCAGTTGGGTAATGTGTTTCGTATGTCTATGATGAGGACTGCGTGGCTGAGGACTTTGCCAGCCCAAAAACTTTCCATGTAAATAGTTGGCACTTGGTGCCCCATCTTGGTTTTACGTAAACCGTGTCTACCTCTGAAGAAAAACCCGTGTGGTGTGGCCTAGTGTGAGGTTTGCAGCAGAGAAGTCCTGCAGCCCACCCAGGACCACCGTGGGAGGTTTTGGACGGGTCCTCCACAAGAATCTTGTATATATTTGCACTTGAAAGTATTTTCTACTTATATTTGTATTTATTGCAACGTTTGAAGTGTCCTTACCTCCCGCAAGGGATGAGTTATTGTTTATTATTGATGTTATAAAAATTTATTTATTTTTCAGCCCGGGAGTGCTGATGATAACTAGGGGGGGATGTGTAGCCCAGCTGCGCTTGGTGCCACATGTTACCCTGGAGGATGCACAGAAGGTAAACCCACAAATATACCCGATATTCATTAACACCTTCACATTTCCCTGGAGCCACCAGAGGGAGCCCTTGGAGAGTATGCTTATATATAAGGGTTGTGGAGAGACAGCAGTCAGATTAGCCTGGGGGCTGAGGAGATGAGATCAAATTACCTCAGTCAGTGAGATGAAGGCAGTCTAGCTGAGAGTTAGCTAGTTGTTGGTGTTACCTCAGACGAGCAGAGAGGAAAGTTACCTTAGAACGTGAAAAGCTGATAGTTCCCTAGAAAAGTGGAAAGTAGCTCTCGAAGTGAGCGTAGATCAGTCTGACGGAAGGTCCTGATAGCTACTTCGGACAGAGCCTCAGAAGGAAGTGAAGGAAAGGGAACTGCAGTGTTTGTGAGACTGAAGTTTACAGCTTGAACTTAGTTTATTTTGTGTGGAGTCCAGTAATGGTGGGAAAGATTGCCACTTAGCCTGGTCAAAACTGAGTCAACTGAGGTATTGTTAGTGAGCAAGCGTGCCGACGCTTTGAGAGCGGTGAAGAGAAGGAGAAACTGCCATCTACTGCTAGTGTGTGCTTACGTTAAAGGTGAGAGTAGGACGAAAGGCAAGTGGAAAGGAAAAGAGAGTGACAGAGGTTGAAACAGGATTGATCGCTTACCTCTACTCTGAACAACCGGACACCGGGTCCGAGCTTGCTAGCATCTACACGACTAGTAGGAGATACCGGAGACCCTGCTGGACTTCAGGTCGCAGGGGCCCAGCAGTGCTGATACGTAACCGAGGTCAGGAAGACGGGGGTCTAGCAGGACGCTGCATACAGAGACACTATTTAATCCATGAGAAGGCTTCACCACAAAGTCAGCCGGGCGTATATGAGAAGACAGAGTTAGACTTCGTTCTATACAGGTCAGAAACTCACACACATAAAGGAGTACGGAGGGCCTACACCTACTCAGTGGGATTACTGGAAGTGCATCCTCCACCCTGACAGCTTCCCGGGACGTGCCTGCAACTACCATCAATAAAGGTACAGAAAGAGACTTTCGTGTGTGTGTCTGCCTTATTGATCCTGCACCCATACACCGCCATATACCTTGAGGGATCAGTCTTGCCTGTGGAAGACTTAACACCTTGCTTGCCCAGTAACAACCCCTCAGAGGATCTACCCTGCAGCGCTGGTCACCCTGACCAGGAACCACAGGTGGCGTCACGAACATTTCTACAAACCTATAATCCCCTGTAAATATCCCCCTTTTATTGAGGTGAGCCCCCAGGGCAATGGACCGAGCTGTGCTACCCGTGACATCCCCAGTGAAGTGAACGGGCTCGGTGCCGAGTACCCCACAGGCCCTGGCTACGGGCGACTCAGTGGCATGTCAGTGCCTGCTGAGAGCAGGCAAAGGTAAGCCTCCTGCGCTGCCTGTCAGCTTGCTGATTTGACACAGTGCTCTGTAAAGTGTCAGATCAGCAATCTGACACTTTACAGTAATGTCCCACCCTGGGACAATGTAAAAATGTAAAAAAAAAAATTATATTGTGTAAAAATATTTTTTTTAAAAATCCCTAAATAAATAAAAAAATATTTCCCAATTAAACACATTATTATTATTACTAAAACAAAAACAATAAAAGTACACATATTTAGTGTCGCCGCATCCATAACGACCCGCCCTATAAAACAAGTTAACACCTTTATTGAACCCCTTAAAAAAGGCAAAAAAAATGGTTTATAATACCACCGAACAAAAAGTCGAACAACACGCAATAAAGAAGACGGATATAAATAAACATGGAACTGTTGAAAATGTCATCTTGTCCCGCAAAAAACGAGCTGCCATACAGCATGATCACCGAAAAAGTAAAAAAGTTATAGCTCTCAGAATAAGGCGATGCAAAAATAATTATTTTTCATATAAAATAGCTTTTATTGTATAAAAGCACCAAAACATAAAAAAAGATATAAATGAGGTATCGCTGTAATGTACTGATCCGATGAATAAAACTGCTTTATCAATTTGACCACATGCGGAACGGTATAAACGAGCCCCCCCCAAAACTAATTCATGAATTGCTGGTTTTTGTTCATTCTAACCTCCCAAAAATAGGAATAAAAAGCGATCAAAAAATGTCATGTGCCCGAAATTGGTACCAATTAAACCGTCAACTCGTCTCACAAAAAACAAGACCTCACATGACTCTGTGGGCCAAAATATGGAAAAATTATAGCTCTCAAAATGTGGTGATGCAAAAACTATTTTTTGCAATAAAAAGCATCTTTTAGTGTGTGATAGCTGCCAAACATAAAAACCCTCTTTAAATAGTAAATCAAACCCCCCTTTATCACCCCCTTAGTTAGGGAAAAATAATAAAATAAAAAAAATGTATTTATTTCCATTTTCCCATTAGGGTTTGGGTGGGGCTAAAGTTAGGGTTGGGGCTAAAGTTAGACTTAGGGTTGGGGCTAAAGTTAGGGTTGGGGCTAAAGTTATGGTGAGGGTTGGGGCTGAATTTAGGGTTAGGGTTAAAGTTATGGTTAGGATTTGGGCTAAAGTTAGTGTTAGGGTTGGGGCTAAAGTTAGGGTTAGGGTTGGGGCTAGAGTTGGGGTTGGGGTTTGGTTTATAATTTGGGTTGGGATTAAGGTTAGGGTGTGTTATGGTTAGGTTTTGGTTAGGGTTGAGATTAGGGTTAGGAGTGTGTTGGGGTTAGGGTTGGAGTTAGAATTTGGGGGTTTCCACTGTTTAGGCACATCAGGGGCTCTCCAAACTTGACATGGCGTCCAATCTCAATTCCAGCCAATTTTGGTTTGAAAAAGTCAAACGGCGCTCCTTCCCTTCTGAGCTCTGCCGTGCGCCCAAACAGTGGTTTTCCCCCATATATGGGGTATCGGAGTACTCAGGAGAAATTGCACAACAAATTTATCTGTCAATTTTATCCTTGTGTCCTTGTGAAAAGAAAAAAAGTTTTTAAAAGATCATTTTTGTGACTAAAAAGTTAAATGTTAATTTTTTCTTTCCACATTCCAAAAATTCCTGTGAAGCACCTGAAGGGTTAATAAAGTTCTTGAATGTGGTTTTGAGTACCTTGAGGGTGCAGTTTTTTAGAATGGTGTCACTTTTGAGTATTTTCTGCTTATAGACCCCTCAAAGTGACTTCAAATGTGAGATGGTCCCTAAAAAAAATGGTTTTGTAAATTTTGTTGTAAAATTTAGAAATCGCTGGTCAACTTTTAACCCTTATAACGTCCTAACAAAAAAAAAAATTTGTTTCCAAAATTGTGCTGATGTAAAGTAGACATGTGGGAAATGTTACTTATTAACTATTTTGTGTGACATATTTCTCTGTTTTAAGGGCATAAAAATAAAAAATTCGAAATTTTTGCCATATTTCCATTTTTTTCATAAATAAACGCAAGTTAAATCGAAATTTTACCACTATCATGAAGTACAGTATGAGAAAACAATCTCAGAATTGCCAAGATCCATTAAAGCGTTCCAGAGTTATAACAGAGTTATAACCTGACAGTGGTCAGAATTGTAAAAATTGGCCTGGTCATTAACGTGCAAACAACCTTCGGGGGTAAAGGGGTTAACCAACTCCCTTTATTTTAGCTCCTTTTATGCCTTTTTTTGGATGTAGAATTGGTTTCTATTAACTTTAATGGGTTATGAGAGCAGAGGAAAGGTAGGAATTTGGGGAAATCCAAGGCCAATATGACAGGAAGGGAGTGACTGTCTGCAGGGATGTGGGGAAAATGTTGGTACCTTCTTTAAATGCAGGGAATGTGCACACGTTCAGTATGAAAAAATCTGCTGCAAATACTGATGTGCTGGCAGGAAAAATGTAGCATAAAATACGTGCATTTTTTATTCTTTCTTTTTAATGGGCTTTTGGTGCATTTTTGTCTTTTTTTTGCATGCATATTTTTTGGCGATTTTCCCACTCATTAGTATGGGTGAAATCTGCAGCAAGAATGCTAAAAAATTGATTTGCAAGGAAACAGTAAGCAGCGCGAGTATGACATTTTGCTGGTACTAGGAAATCCTATTGACAAATCTGTGCAGAAAAAAGCACGACAATAATACAACACTGCTATGTGTGCACAGATCCCAAGAAAAACCCAAAATTGTCACTGAAATAACTAACAAAAGTAATTTTCAATGTAAATTTACTAATAAGAATAAGAGATTGTGTCTGACAAGTAAAAGAGTAAGATTAATGTATTCGGCACCTACGTCCTTATGATGAGGGAGACAATAAAGATAAGGCACCCCTTTAAAAATGCCAATAGTATAAAATAATTAGGGCCTGGCCCTTTAAGAGAACGTTATTCAGACGTCATAATTGCTTTAAAAAAAATGCTGAGATTTGATTTTGATAAATGACTGCAGCAACAGATACGGCTATTTATATATATATACGAGTCTTCCGTGCCGAGGCTGTGTTACATTGGCTTAAAGATAAATAGGTCTCGGAGGATGGTGGACGACTCCTGAGAGCGCTGCGGGTACATTGCATTAAATTGTGGCATCGTCACAAGCCGGAGAAAGCGAGTCGCTGGCTGCTGAGTCAATATTGTCCCCATTTCCGTGCCTGATGGGAAATCTGAATTTAGATGCCAAATTTGTAATTCACCTTAAATAGTACAATAATGATATATTTCATATATTACTGACATATTGAAATAAGGAATTAATTTGTCAACTCACCGGACAGACACATACAGCTATAGCTCTGCTAGAATTGTTTCTACATTATTGCATAGTGGTTTTGCATAAAAGCAAGTATTAGGCTGGGTTCACATTGCGTTATGGCCCTGCATTTAATGCATCCGTTACATAGCAGCACTAACGCTATGTAACGGATGCGTTAACGCACCCATTGGCAGCCATTATAGTAATGCATCGTAACGCATGCCAAATTCGGCATGCATTAGAGATGATGCGTTACTTTGTGACGCACCCTCGAACGCGGTCTACAGCGTTTTAGGGTGCGTTAGGTCTAATGCACAGCGAATGGACGCGTTCGCTGTGCATAGAACCGTATGGCTAACACATGGTAACAAAATGCTACCATGCATTAGCGCATACGGTAGCGCTAGGGGTTAAAAAGATGTCAAAAATTACATCAGCGTTAGCACATCCATTTAACGGATCCATTAAACGGATGCCCCTAACGCAATGTGAACCTAGCCTTAGAGATTATTGAATTTTGAAATTCGTATTTGCTATATTCTGCAAATTTTTCCAAATAATTTGATTTGCAGTTAATCAATTTGTTGCAAAACGCAATACTGCAAGATCTTCCAGCTACCTAGGAAAAACATATGTGTAACACTTCCTTGAAAGCTGAACTTTAACACTAACACAGTAATGTCACAGTGTCATAGTGTCCTCACAATAGAAAACAGATGATAACCGGTAAGAACCAATGGTCAAATTAATAACACAGTAGATTGTAATACTTTTAATGTTATTTTCTAATTAAAAATGATCCAAATATTAATACTCTTAGGTAATTGTGATCAGGTAGACTGTTCTGTGAAGAATAATGATTCAAGCTGGTGGTGTCGCTGACAGAGGTAACATCATCCTGCTGTGATTGTGACCAGTAATTTGCCATATTTCCATAATTCCACTTCTGCTTCTTCCACACTAATATGCTTTTTGGATGCAAAGTGTGACGCTGAGATACCTCTCACGGAGTAGCCGTGAGATGGCAAAGTCAAGGAGTTGGAGGTCAGAAGCCAGGAGGGTACGTCATAAACAAATGGAAGAGGCAAAGGCATAGCCAGGTAATGTTGCAAAGTCAGAATACCAGGAGATAGCAGATCAGAGCAGAAGGGTTTCCAGGGGTCTCAAACTCAATTTACCCGGGGGCCGCTGGAGGTAGAATCTGGGTGAGGCTGGGCCGCATCAGGTTGTCCACAAGAAAAGCTCTTACAAAACAGGTGGAAATAGGCTATCATGACTAAATGAATTATTCTTAATATGTTACAATACCAAGATCTGAGATTTTCTGTTTCGAGGTCAAGAGCTCTCTGATGCGATGTTGCTGCCTATCTCGCTTCCTTCCTCTTTTGACACTGCAGTGTGGTGGACAAGAAAACATTAACTGGTTAACAGCAAGAAGTCATTCCCCCCAGCGCTCTTTCTCCCCCATTGCTTTTTCCCCATCACTCCATCGTTGCTTTTCCCCATCACTGCCATCATTGCTTTTTCCCCAGCATTGCTTTTCCCCCATCACCACACCCATCATTGCTTTTCCCCATCACTCCCATCATTGCTTTTCCCCCATCACTCCCATCATTGCTTTTCCCATCACTGCTTTTCCCCATCATTGTTTTTCCCCATTGCTTTTCCCCATTACTCCCATCATTGCTTTTCCCCATTACTCCCACATTGCTTTTCCCCATTACTCCCACATTGCTTTTCCCCATTACTCCCACATTGCTTTTCACCATCATTGCTTTTCCCCATTACTCCCACATTGCTTTTCCCCATTACTCTCACATTGCTTTTCCCCATTACTCCCACATTGCTTTTCCCCATTACTCCCACATTGCTTTTCACCATCATTGCTTTTCCCCATTACTCCTACATTGCTTTTCCCCATTACTCTCACATTGCTTTTCCCCATTACTCCCACATTGCTTTTCACCATCATTGCTTTTCACCATTACTCCCACAAAAACAGCTACTAGACACAATCAGCAACAAATATATAATGACATTAGAATGCATTGCTGAAATAAATAGACATGGAGCATAATGTAAAGGGCAGTCGCACAGAACAAGCGCGGAACAATTGAGTCACCTCAAAAAACACGACTAAAAAGCCCAAGTATACAAAAGAGTACAAAACTTTATTGAACAAAGATATATATAAAGAACAATAATTCATACAATTAATGAACAAGGAGTGTCAAAAACAGGGGGAGAAATGAAGGTGCAGCCATGGCACATCAAAGGCATGTCATAAAACCGACCCAGAAATTGTCCGGTGAAGTCCACCATAAGAGGAAATAAAGGTATATAAAATAAATATACCTAATAGCATGTATTAAATATTACCAATAAATCAGTTACCGACCAGGGTTTAACTAGTAAGGAGACCAATACACTAAGTAATGACCGCACATGGATATAAATGATAAGATCAAGTGTGGCACAATGTAATATATGATAGCCCACAACCATATCATAACACATGATAGCGCACAGCCACAACTATTGGAAATAGAGCATACCCATAGCGGCCATATTACCTGGAAGGGGAGGACAAGTCGGAGCAATAACGGGTCGGGAAGGCAGCCCGACGCGCGTTTCGGATACAAGATCCTTCTTCGGGGGCGTACAGAAGCATAATGTGCACAGATATAAATACCGTGAAACCGGAAATGGTGCAGCGGTCCACCGGAAATGACGCATCCGTCACCATAGAGACCACAGCACAGAATGGCGGCGGCGTCAAAGACCAGAGGATTGCCTGGCAACCCAGAGGTGTCTAGAGACGCCGCCACACCATGGGATGCTGCAGCGTGTGGCACGCATGCGTACGAGGTGGCCGCTGAACCATAACTATGTCTAATAAACCGAAACAATACATGTGTGTACACAAGATGTTGTAACATACAAATATGTACATATCGGCAAACATTAATACAGTGCATAGAATATAAATGTATTACCACCATTAGATTGAATCACCAAAGGAAAATAATAAAAAAATAAAAATACAAAAAATACAAAAGATGCAAAAAATACATAGATACATAGCCAAAGTTATAATGAGATAGGGAGAAAATGTATATATATGCAAACAATGTAGAATATAACCCATTATAGCAATAACATGGCACATATAGTAACCGAATGTACAGACCAATAACATACATGGGCACAGACAAAATAAAGACAAAAAATGTAAGGACAAAAAATGTGTACAAAAAAATGTGTACAAAAAAATATATAAAATAAAAAATAAAATAAAATAAAAAATAGATAAAAAATAAATAAATAAATAAATAAAAATAAATAACAAAAAATAAAAAATAAATTAAATATGAGACAGAGAATAATAATAACAACATTAAAGACACATAGAAATAATGACTGAAGTGACGACGGATGTGCATCGGCTTCTTCCTCCATACAGAATACGATAGGAAAGGTAAAACAGGGAAACAATTAGATCTAAGAATATAAAAGCAAAATAAAATTAATGACATGCAAGAGAAGCACCATGAGGAGCACATATGCAGAGAGACTGGCAATCACAGAAAGGGCACGAAACTCAAGTTTTCATTCAGGCCCTTAGGCTGGACAGTGTCAAGTGTCCAAATCCAGCGACTCTCAATCTGAGCTAAAATTTGTGATGTCTTACCACCTCTAATACCCAAATCAAGAGCATCAATGCCCCTAACCCTTAGTCCCGTGCTGTCGCATTGGTGGTATAATTTAAAATGGCGCGGGATTGTCTTAAGTGACGCCACATCCTCTTGCGTGGCTGCTGCTTGAATCCCAAGCACATGCTCTCTAACTCTTACTTTAAGTTGCCGCGTTGTGAGGCCAACATAAATTAGAGAGCACGGGCACCTGGCAAAGTAGATAACATTTCTGGTCTCACAAGAAATGAACTTGCGAATCTGAAATGTTCGAGTGCCTGAGGAGTTGGAAAAGGTTGTCGTAGTATCAATATTTGTGCATGCCACGCAATGGCCACATGGACTACATCCCCGTCTATTAGGGCGAGGGTTAGAGAAAATGGGACGAGGATCAGGGCATGGTGACTCCGAACAAGATGATCACGGCTCCTACGGTATGTTATTAATGGCCTTTTAGGTAGAATCTTACTCAAGATAGGGTCCGTCATGAGAATTGGCCAGGCTTTGGTCAAGGCAGATCTTATACAGTTGGTCTGGGAGTGGAAATTAGTAATAAAGCGCACGGGTTGGATGTTATCAGTAGTGTTGTTTACCTTATACAGCAAATCACTCCTGTTGCTGTATTTGGCTTTATGATAGGCTCTCTTGATAGCTCTATTGCTATAACCACGAGCACGCAGACGACCTTTTAGTTCACTAGCCTGTTTTTCAAAATCTGAATTGGAAGAACAAATCCGACGAATGCGGGTAAATTGGCCCACTGCTACAGCACGAAACATATGATTATGCGTGTAAGAGCATATTCGTGGACGTAGGTTTCCTAAATACGTCGGTGTGTACAACTCCAGAGGAATCCTTCTTCAGTAGCACATCAAGGAATTCAATTTGAGAAATATCGGATTTGAAAGTCAAGTGAATATTGTAAATATTATTATTTAAATCACGAAAAAAATCATCAAGGGATAATTTGGTGTCCTGCCAGATCAGCAAAATATCGTCGATGTAGCGTGTCCAGAGGGGGACACGCTCCATCGACTCATGCCGATCTGACAGGAAGAGGTCCCTCTCCCACAGCCCCAGGAACAGATTAGTACCAAGTTTTGTACCATTACTCCCACATTGCTTTTCCCCATCATTGCGTTTCCCCATTACTCCTACATTGCTTTTCCCCATTACTCCCACATTGCTTTTCCCCATTACTCTCACATTGCTTTTCCCATCACTGTTTTTCCACATTACTCCCACATTGCTTTTCCCCATTACTCCCACATTGCTTTTCCCCATTACTCCCACATTGCTTTTCCCCATCATTGCTTTTCCCCATCACTGTTTTTCCCCATTACTCCCACATTGCTTTTCCCCATTACTCCCACATTGCTTTTCCCCATTACTCCCATCATTGCTTTTCCCCATTACTCCCACATTGCTTTTCCCCATTACTCCCATCATTGCTTTTCCCCATTACTCCCATCATTGCTTTTCCCCATTACTCCCATCATTGCTTTTCCCCATTACTCCCACATTGCTTTTCCCCATTACTCCCATCATTGCTTTTCCCCATTACTCCCACATTGCTTTTCCCCATCAGTTTTTCCAAATTGCTTTTCCCCATCACTGCTTTTTCCCCATCACTCTCCTGCACACACACACACACACACACCACCTCTCACCTGTACACACACACACCTCTCACCTGTACATATACACACACACACACACACACACACACCACCTCTCACCTGTCCGCAGCATCACCGGCGCCCGCGCTTCCTCACTCTGACAGAGCAGGCCGCTGAATGATGACGTCATCCAGCGGCGCTGCTCTCTGTGTCAGAGACAGGAAGCGCGGGCGGCGGCAGCAGCAGGAGATGAGGTGAGTATGCCCGGCGACATCTTTCTGTGGTATCGCTCAGTAAGCTTATGAATATGGGCGGCACGCCTATGAGAGGAGTGGCGTCCATATTCATGACCTTAATGAGCGGTACTACCAGTGACTGGGATTTCACATGCAGTGTTTCTCGCATGTGAGATCCCAGCCGAGGGCCGCAAAATACCGTACCGAGGGCCCATGAGGTGAGGGCCGCAAACTCGTGTCCCGAGGGCCGCAGTTGGCCCGTGGGCCGCGAGTTTGAGACCCCTGGTTTAAACAGACATATGGTCAGAACGAGTTCCAAGATCAGGCAATGAAAGATCTACAAACAGAATGTAAGTGCTTTTTACATAGCACTAATACTTTAATTTTTTTCTGCAGTTACCGAGCGTTCATTTTTTTCTCACACCGTGTAGAGCTGAACGCTCCGAGTCCTCACACTCTACCGTGTACCGACTGTTATCACGGACAAATACATGCTGACTATCTGTGTGTGACTCCGGAAATATATGCGGAGATTTCAATTTTCCCCAAAAACCGTATACAGCTGGTATCTTCTGATACAGTACCGTATATCTGTTCTTTGTATTATGGTCAAATCCATACTGAGTGAGCGTCTGTGTGTGACTCCGGAAACATATACGGAGAGTTAAATTTTCCCTAAAACCGTATACAGCTGGTATCTTAGGATACAGTACCGTATATCTGCTCTTTGTATTACAATCAAATCCATACTGAGTGAGCGTCTGTGTGTGACTCCGGAAATATATACGGAGATTTTAATTTTTCCCTACACCGTATACAGCTGTACGCTTCTGATACAGTACCGTATATCTGCTGTTTGTATTACGGTGAAATCCATACTGAGATAGAGTCTGTGTGTGCCTCCGGAAATATATACGGACATTTAAATTTCCCCTACACCATATTCAGCTGTACGCTCCTCATACAGTACCATATATCTGCTGGTATTTTTGGTGCATTTTCCCAAACATGAGGAAGTATGGTGGAAGAGGCCGCAGACGTGGGCGGGGGGCCAGCTGGTACTGATAGTGGTGGTGGTGCATCTGCTGGTAGTGCCAAAAGCACAATAGCACCTAAGGCAGGAGGTATTGAGCCTGCTTCATCGTCTGGCTCCAGAAGGCCTGGAAGGCTCCCTTTTCTGGGAGTAGGTAAACCGCTTTTAAAGCCGGAGCATCATGAACAGGTTTTGGCTTACATTGCCGAAACAGCCTCCAGCTCTATCGCCTCCTCTTCTGAAGTTTCAAAAAAATACAAGCACTGAGTCGTCAGTGCAGGCTCCTGGTCAGGAACAACACCTTTCTTTGTGTCCTTTACCCCCACCAAAAGTGAAGGATGCTGCAGGCCACACTTCAGATTACTCCATGGAGCTCTTTTCACATACCACGCCTGGGTTATCAAGTCAAATCCTGAATTCCCCAGTCCAAGATGAATCTGACATGGAGTGCACTGATGCACTGCTATATGATTCTGCTAGTACATTCACCCAGAACACTAAATTGTCCTCGCAGTCTACTGAGCCAGAATCTGACCCTGATGAAACTCAGGTGCCCCTTCCCGCATACTATACCACCTTACACTGTGACACAGAGGAAGGTGCAAAAGAAATTGAAGAGGATGTGATGGATGACCCAGTTGTTGACCCGGATTGGCATCCATTGGGGGAAGAGGGTGCCACTGGCAATAGCTCAGAAGAGGAGGAGGATCCGCAGCAGTAATCGACATCGCAGCTGCGGTTATCTGGCAGGCCCGTAGCAGTCCAAAAAGTGTTAAAAAAAGCAAAAAGAGTTGCAGGACGACTTGGCCAGATGGTCAAATTAGCACAGCGTGCAAGCCCTGAAAATTTATCACATAGTAGGAAGAGTGCAGTGTGGCACTTGTTTGACCAAAATCCTATTGATGAGGCAAAGGTTATCTGTAAGAAGTGCGGAAGGACCTTTAGCCGAGGGAAAAATCTCCGAAAATTGAATACCAGTTGCATGCTTAGACATGTAAACACCATGCACTTGCAAGTGTGGATGGACTACAAAACCTCACTGGCTTTGAACGGCTACATTGCCAAACTGATCTCATTAGAGATGATGCCCTTCCGTTTGGTTGAAAGCGCAGTGTTCCGAGAGCTCATGGCCTATGCTGTCCCACACTATGGCCTACCCAGTCGGCACTTCTTTTCTAGAAAAGCCATCCCTGCCCTCCACCTGCATGTGAAAGACCGCCTTGTCCATGCACTCAAACAATCAATGACAGGAAAGGTACACCTCACAACAGATGAATAGGCTACTAGGCATGGCCAGGGCCATTACATGTCCATCACTGCCACTGGGTTAATGTGGTATATGCAGGGTCTACAGGGACAGCGGCGGTGGGACAGTGCTGCCTAGCCCATGGTATAGGCAACAGTTGGCTGTAGGCGTTTGACCATCCTCCTCCTCCAGAAGCAAAAGCTCGTCGATAGAGCGCAGTCGCATGAGCACTCAATCCACAGCTGCCAGAGTTGCACACGAGGTGTCCCACTATCGAACAGCTAGTGGTGAGCGTCAGCAGGCTTTTTTAAAGATGAAGTCTTTGGGTGACAACGGACACAAAGCAGAGGTACTGGCCGACTACTTGCAGCGAGAAACTGAGTCATAGCTGGGCAGTCTACATCTTGAGCCAGGCAAGGTACTCAGTTATAACGGCCTTAATTTTGTGGCGGCCATAGCCCTGGCAAAACTGAGACACATACCTTGCCTGGCTCACACCTTGAACCTGGTGGTGCAGTGCTTCATAAATAATTTTCCGGCGTTACCAGCCCTGCTCCATAAGGTGCGAAGACTGTGCTCACACATCCGTCACTTGCCCGTAGACTCCAGTCGTATGCAGAGGCTGCAGCGATCGCTCCACCTCCCCAAGTACCACCAAATCATAGACGTTGCAACAAGGTGGAACTCCACCATGCACATGGTTGAGAGGCTGTGCAAAGAGAGGCAGGCTATAATGCATTTATGGGAGGATACACGGGCAGGCAGTTTGAGGGCAGACATGGAGTTGTCGGGTGTGCAGTGGTCAAAGCTGAAAGACCTCTGTAAAGTGCTTCAGTGTTTTGAGGAATGCACATGGCTGGTAAGCGCAGACTACGCCATCATAAGCATGAGCATTCCACTTCTGCGTCTGCTCATGCAAACTTTGTCGAACATTAAGGATCAGGCGTCTGCAGCGGAGGAGGAGGAGGAGGAGGGAAGCCTTGATGACAGTCAGCCATTGTCTGCTCAGGGAACAGTCCTGGACGAGGTGGAGGAAGAAGAGGAAGAGGAGGAGGATCAGGAGATGATTATTTTGGGGAGGAGGATGCTTCTCAGGGGGCAAGAGAAAATGTTGGCTTGCCAAGGTCAGGTACAGGGTTTGTGCGTGACTGGAGGGATGTGGATTTGGCAGAAAGTGCTCCTCCACCCACCACTGGCAGTGCATCATTGACACCAGGAGCATTGGCCCACATGTTTGATTATGCCTTGCGGATCCTAAAAAGGGACGCCTGTGTGTAGCCCTGGTGTGAAGGCACACGCAGTACCCTGGAGGATGTGTGGAGAGATAGCAGTTTAATGCTCTATAACCATTCACTCCAACACACACTTAGACACACCCTTAGGGTATTTAGTCACTCGTCAGGGAGTGGTCAGGAGTCATTCAGTGATTCATTCAGTCAGTCTAGCCTGGACCTGGAGGGAGGAAGTAGTCCAGCCTGAGTCTGTCAGCAGTTCAGAAAGTGGAGGCCAGTAAAGGTGAGCCAATCACCTCAGCCTGGTCAGAGCTGTGCCCCACTAGAAGACGGACTGAGACACCTAATGAGAGAGAAGAGTTAGTTGCAGATACTTCATTCTCCTGTCCCAAGGACAGTGAAGGTTCAGAGACGTGCTCCTGCCTAGAGGAATACTGAGATTCTGGCAACAAGCTCTGGAAAGAAGTAAGAAAGGGATTGACCTATATAACCTGTGGAAGTGTGGAGTGCTTATGCTACAAGCGCGGACAAGGCGAAAGGCACAGTGGAAGGAATTTAGAAGTGCTTTAGGATTGGAGAAGTCCTGCACATTGTCACCGGTCACTGGGACCGAAGCATCACTATAGCTTCACGCATAGTGGTAGAAAAACCAGAGGCTTACTGGACCTTAGGTAACAGAAAGCAGCCCTTGGAGTGTCGGTACGTAACTGGGGTCAGGGGGAGTGAGAACCTTGAGCCTGATCAGCAAGAATAGGAACTCAGCTCTCTCATAGGAAGGCTCCAACCACAAAACTGACCGGGCAGTACAGCTTTGAAATAGCTGGAGTTTATAGAGGGAACTACGCTTTATGCTGGTTGGACTCATCATTGTGAAAGTAAAGGAGGCCCCTAACTTGTCCAGCTGCTACCTCAAAACACATTCTCCATTGGATCAGCCTCCCTGGGACCTGCCTTACCATCTTACAAGTAAAAGGTATGGAAAGACGCTGACGGTGTGAGACTGAGTTATTTAATTGCATGCCTGCACAACCCCACCATAACCATCGACCTGAGGAAGAGTCCCAGATGTGGTGGTAAGTAGTTAGAGTTTAATGCTTCTTTATGACATTCACTCCAACACACTACTTAGGGACTCACCCTTAGGGTATTATTGTCACTCGGTCGAGGGTAGGGGTCAGGATTCATAGTTTCAGTGAGGTCATTCGTCAGCTCTAGCTGGACCTGGGAGGGAAGGAAAGGTTGTGCCAGCCTGAGTCTGTCATGCACGCTTCAGAATGTGGGAGGGCCGAGTGTAAATGGTTGAGCCAGCTAACCTCATGCATGGTCCAGATGTATCCTTGTGTCACCAAATAAGAAGATCGAGAAACTGTAGACACCTATTGAGAAGGAGAAGAGATTTGTTTACAGATACTCAGATCTAACCTCGTCCAAGGACAGTGTATGAAGGTTCAGAGGCGTGCTCATGCATAGGTGGGAATAACTGA
>JARQOD010000001.1:383171294-383188623 GCA_033576555.1 Oophaga sylvatica | reverse complement strand
CCCTGAGAACATAGGTTGCCCAAAAAAGGCTGCTTTGTCCTCCTCTTCCTCCGACTTCTCCAATACCTCCATTTGCAGCTGCTGAACGTCCAGCCTACACCTCAACATATGCCAGTTTTTCCACCTCCCTAACTGGGCTGTCCCTCCCAGGGCCGGGGTCACCACCTGGCGCACCCGGGCAAGTGCCAGTGCCCTGAGCAGGTGGGGGGCCCACTCATGGGCGACGGCACTGGCACAGGGCCCCTCATAGTACGTTGGTGTCTCTGACGGTGGGGGGGCCCATTCACCGTCAGACACACGGCGTACTATAAGGGCCCTGTGCCAGTGCCGTCGCCCATGAGTGGGCCCCCCCCCTGCTTGCTCAGGGCCCCAGCACTTGCAATACTTACCTCTCCCTGCTCCACCGCTGTGACGTCTTCCGCGTTTCTGACAGTGACATTCAGGTCAGAGAGCGCGATGACGTCACATCTGTGCGCCCTCTGCCTGAACAGTCCAAGTGCAGAGAGCTGGAAGATGGCGACACTGAGGAGTCCAGAGTAGAGCAGTGCCCAGCGAGGAGAGGTGTTTCATTTTTTTTAATGTTTGGAGCAATATGGGGAGCATTATACACTGATGAATTATATGGGGCCCATCATATACTAGAGCATCATATGGGGTTCATTATTTATGGGGCATCATATAGGGCCCTTTATATATGGAGCATCAAATGGAGCACATATGGGGCCTATTCTGTATGGAGCATTATATGGAGCCCATTCTGTATGGAGCAATATATGGGGCTCATTATACTGTATGGCGCACTATGTGGTGCCCATAATACTGTATGGAGGACTATACTGTCCGGTTTTTGAGCTAATGTAGAATTTACAATAGATATCAGTCATGTAATGTAAGAAGTGAAGTATTTGTCATTGTACTATACCTATATTTCTCTGCCATATACCAGAGCATCATGAATTGTGGTATGTGTTAAAGGGGCCCACTGAGACTCTTTCGCCCGGGGCCCACTAAAACCTGGAGCCAGCCGTGCCCCCCCACATCTTTAGCCAAATAACCCCCAGTTTTCAATGCCTTACTATTATTATAAAGTAAATTAAGGAAGACAAGCTTAAGTAATAAGAATTGATGTATTTGGCATTGAAATGGGCACTGTAGGTGTGTTTACTGTCCTCCACTCCCTGCCGACTTTTATTCCCCATTGACTTGCATTGGGGTCGGATTTTCGACTCCGACTCAACCTTTTCAGTTAGTTGGGCGACTTCGTTCGACTCGACTTTTGGAAAAGTCGAGCTGACCGAAACCCGACTCGACCCTCCCGAAGCCAATGTCGCTCATCTCTAAAGAGAAGTACCATAGTAACCTTGGGTGCACTAGACCACTAGTTAAAAGGAAGACTCATAGCTTGGCTCTGGAGCCAGGACAGCTAACATGTGTCAACAAGGTTACAGACTTAAAGCATCTATATGATCCACAATTAAGTGTTTCTCTATTCTCTCGGTCCCACCTGATAAATTTACAATAGAGCAGGCAGGAGATAAATGAGTGCAGCACATAGCTCTACATAGGAGCTGTATACCCATAACGGTAAAATGTATTTGTGCCAATTTTTCATTGCAGCTGTAAAAATCACAGATCTACAACATAAAATCAGAGAAAGCAAAGCTCATATTGACATTTATTTAACGTATAATTGCACAAGTACATCTATGAAGCAATACCGGCACCGGTAATAACGAGCACAAATAGTATCATGTTACAACAGGAAACAGAGTAATGTGTGTCCGCAGGCGCTGATTCCGAAGAGACCTAATAAAGCTGTTACAATGATTTCATACGCTCACCACTACCAGTTAAACATTTTATTAAAAAGCTTCTACATATGTGGCAGGAATTCCAATGGGCGCCATTTTCGATAAATTAATTATTTGTAAACTGATCGGAGTAATAGCATTGATGGTTTACAATGACTGGATCTGGTTGCGATGGATACCATGTCTGTTATCTGCAGTGTTTGCCGCCTGCTTAATATTCCAGCATAGTAACCGTTCTTTTCTGCCTGGAGTAATAAATCAGCATTGCATATTAGAGACATGGTAGAGAAAAAGATAAGACTGAGTGTAATAATCTCTCCAAAAAAATTACCCACTCCCCGGCTGCATCAATAATCCTATGGGATTTTTCCCTATGATTTTAGAGCAGCGATATAATTTTACATGCAATTCATAAATTCTAATTATTAATAGTATTTTGCAGTATTTACAGATATGTATCAGAGTGTTGCAATTGCTCTGCCCACTAGATGGCACTGCACTATTAGTACAGTGTCCCCTACTAAAATCAGCTACCTCCAGCCACCTCCAAAACTTTAAAAATCTGTGAACAGACTACCTACTTATCATGTGCCATTGCATTGGTGCCCTCTTATAGCTGGGTGTGAGCTCTATTTGTCTTTCCCAGAAATATCGGTTGGATATAAGGTCTGATTTTATTTCCCAGGAATATAGGCTGGATATAAGGTCTGGGTTTATTTCCCAGTACTATAGGCTGGATATAAGGTCTGAGTTTCTTTGACAGTAATATAGGCTGTATGTGAGCTCTGTACCTGCTACAGCCATCTACGGCTGGTCATGAGATCTGAGTGTCTTTCAGAGTAATATAGTCTAGCTGTGAGGCCTCTGAGTCACTTTAAGTAATGTAAGCTTAATGTGTGGTCTATTTGTCTCTGTCAGTATTAGGTACTGGATACAAGCTTTGTCTTTCATTCCTAGTAAGTGTATATCTCCCAGTAATATAGGCTGGATTTGAGCTATGTGTGTCTCTAACTGTAATGTAGGCTGGATGTGACCTATGTGTGTCTCTATCAGTAATGTAGGCTGAATGTGACCTATGTGTGTCTCTAACAGTAATGTTGGCTGGATGTGAGGTCTGTGTGCCCCAATCTCTCAATAATTAGCACAAACTGCAAGTGAGGTGTGTGTGCCAATGCCAGTAACATAGGCTTCATGATAGATCTATGTGTTTCTTCCAGTAATGCAGGCTGAATGTGAGTACCGAATATCTCTTCCAGTAATATAGGCTGGATGTGAGCTCTGTGTGTCTCTCCCAGTAATATAGGTTGTAACATGACCAGAGGTGAGCTTTTTGTGTCTTTCCCAGTAGTGTAGGCTTAAGGTGAGCTCTATGTGTCTCTTAGTAATATAGACTGGATGAGAGCTATGTGTGTCATCCCCAGTAATATAGGCTGTAATTAGCTCCTTGTGTTATGCCCAGTAATATAGATTGGATGAGAGTTATTTGTCCCCACCAGTAATATGATATGGATTTGAGCTCTGTATGCCTCTGCCAGTAATAAAGTCTGGATGTGAGTTCTGTGTGTCTCTTCTAGTAATATAGGCTGGATTAGATGTAGGTGTGTACCTGAGTAATATAGGCTGAATTTGATCTACTCATGTCCTGTGTGTACCTGAGTAATATAGGCTGGGTGTAAGGTCTATGTGTACTAGGGACATGCTGCCTTCATGAGCTAATATATCAGCACAATATTTAATTTTCAATTAGAGATGAGCGACTTTGGCTCCGGGAGGGTCGAGTCGGGTTTCGGTCAGCTCGACTTTTCCAAAATTCGAGTCGAACGAAGTTGGCCGACTAACGGAAAAGGTCGGGTCGGAGTTGAAAATCCGACCCCAATGCAAGTCAATGGGGAATAAAAGTCGGCAGGGAGTGGAGGACAGTAAACACACCTACAGTGCCCATTTCAATGCCAACAACATCAATTCTTATTACTTAAGCTTGTGAATAGTGTTGAGCGATACGATACCGCAAGTATCGGGTATCGGCCGATATTAGCTGTATCGGACTTTCGATATTGACTTTCGATATTTCCCATATATCGTATACCGAAATCGGAATTGTCACTGTCACTGTGAGTGTCCGTCGGTCGGGTCTGTCAGGAGTCAGCGGCACTTACCTGGCAGAAGATCTCTGGTGGTCACGGCCTGGACTGGTTGATGGCCGCCATCATCTTTCCCCGGCGGTCACATGCAGTTTCTCGCGATAACTGCAGTGACTGCTGGGTAATCCCGGCCGTAAAGCAGTCAGTCCGATGACGTCACCGCCGGGGAAGCAGGTAATCATCTGTGCTGCGCCGGGATGTCAGGCTCTGCCTGTCATTGCGATGTAGCAGAGCCGGATCGTCGTGGGACCCTCGTTACTATGGACTGCGTCGGACAGGTGGTATACTGTTGGTTTGTTTTTTTCCTTTTTTTACAGGAGATCGATGGCGTCGCAGAAATGAGAGTATAATAAAAGAAGTGAAAACTGTGTTGTCTCTTTTATTTAATTAAAATACTTTTTTCTTGCTGTGTCTTTTTTTTTTATACATTTAAAAACTTTGGGATTAATAATGGATCGGTGTCTTATTGACACCTCTCCATTATTAACCGGGCTTATTGTCACCGTGCAATCAACGGTGACATTAACCCTTATTACCCCACTTGCCACCGCTACAGGGCAGTGGGAAGAGCCGGGTAAAGTGCCACAATTGGCACATCTTTTGATGCGCCAAATGTGGGGCTGCTGTAGCCTGGTATTATCAGGCTGTTGAGGGCCAAAATCCATGGGCCTTGACAGTCTTTTAATACCAGGCCGCAGCAGTCTGCATTTTACTTGGCTGGTTAACAAAAATAGGGGGACCCCCTACGCCGTTTTTTTTTCGAGGGGATCCCCTATTTTTGTTAATCAGCCAAGCTAAGCAGACTGCTGTGGCCTGGTATTATCAGGCTGGCAAGGTCCATGGATATTGGATCCTTACCAGCCTGAAAAACCAGGCCTCAGCGGTCTGCTTCATCTGGCTGGTTAACAAAAATAGGGGAGACCCCACGCCAATTTTTTTCGAGGGGATCCCCTATTTTTGTTAATCAGCCAAGATATGCAGACTGCTGTGGCCTGGTATTATCAGGCTGGCAAGGTCCATGGATCTTGGCTCCTTAACAGCCTGAAAATCCAGGCCTCAGCGGTCTGCTTCATCTGGCTGGTTAACAAAAATAGGGGGGACCCCACGCCAATTTTTTTCGAGGGGATCCCCTATTTTTGTTAATCAGCCAAGATATGCAGACTGCTGTGGCCTGGTATTATCAGGCTGGCAAGGTCCATGGATCTTGGCTCCTTAACAGCCTGAAAATCCAGGCCTCAGCGGTCTGCTTCATCTGGCTGGTTAACAAAAATAGGGGGGACCCCACGCCAATTTTTTTTCGAGGGGATCCCCTATTTTTGTTAACCAGCAAAGATAAGCAGACTGCTGTGGCCTGGTATTATCAGGCTGGCAAGCAGGGTCGGACTGAGCCACCGGGACACCGGAGAAACCTCCGGTGGGCCCCAGCTCCTGCGTGGTGGGCCCTGATTTGAAAGGATAGGTCGCGGGGCAGAGGGGGCGGTGGCCCCGGGCCCCACGCTTGGAGGGGCCCACCCGGAGCTACGCTACAGTAACTGTATCGGCGTGCTCAGCACGCCGATACAGTTACATTCTGCGGCAGAGCAGGGAGAATCGCTGCCGCTATGGGGCCTGAACAGGCGTGGGGGGCCCGGTGCCAGCAGTGGGCCCCCCACCCGTCATCGGAGGGTCAGCTGTATCGGCATCCAGCCGATACAGCTGACCGCATAGAGAGAGAAGGAGGGAGCGCTCCTTCTCTCCCATAATCCCCCTCTCAGCGTCTGACAGCGGGCGCGATGACATCACCTGCCGGCGCCCGCTGTCAGACGCAGAGAGGGAGAACAGTGAGCAGCACAGGAGCCGGGAGGTGAGTATTTTTTTTATTTTTTTTTTAATGGGGGTGCAGTCGAGTCCTGGCTGGAGAAGTCGTCATGTCGGTGTGGGCCAGATAGAAAAGACATGAAAAGTGAACAATTCCATTAGAAAGAACATCAGCGGTAAGTCATTATCTGTACCTGTGCTGTAATCTATATGTTCTGTAGGACTGGTATTATTTAACACAGACCATATGGCGGTAATATCAATATTGGTCTTTTTATATATAGATTATTTTGGCCAACAGCGCGGTCATTTGCTGAGGTTCTCTGATGATGGGCCCACTCAGAAGTTTTGCCCCCACTAAACCAAAACCCTAGCTACGCCTATGGCTCTCTCTCTAGTCTTTCTTTCTCGCTCTCTGTTCTTTCCTTCTCGCTCTCTGTTCTTTTTTCTCTCTGTTCTTTCTTTCTCTCTTTTCTTTCTTTCCTCTCTTTCTTTCTCTGTTTGTTCTTTCTCTCTCGCTGCTCTTTCTTTCTTTTCCTCAGTACCAGCCACTGTGCCCTCATTACCAGTCAGCGTGATCAGCAGTGCTAAATGGTTACGCTTGGGGCGAGGATATGGGTGTGATTAGCTGTGAAATGGGTGTTGTCGGGGCGTGGGCTAAAATTTTCAGCGGCGCGCAACACGCGCCGCAGCCTTTAATCCTCTTTCCTGTCTTCCAAATTTGGGAGGTATGCTGTATGACCTCCTTACAACTTCTGGCCATGCTCCTGATGAGCGCGACGGATGGTCTCGTGAGGGATCTCCTCCCACACCTGGACTAAAGCATCCACCAACTCCTGGACAGTCTGTGGTGCAACGTGGCATGGCCTAAAATTTTCTGCAGCATGCACAGCGTGCCACAGCCTTTGTCCCTCTTTCCCTTATTCAAAGGTTGGGAAGTATGATGGTGGGCCCCAAGAATATATTTTCTCTGGTGGGCCCAAGGTACTCCAGTCCGACGCTGCTGGCAAGGTCCATGTATGTTGGCTCCTTAACAGCCTTAAATACCATGCCTCAGCAGCAGGGGCGTACATATAAATCATGGGGCCCCATAGCAAAAGTCTGAATGTTCCCCACCCCCCAAAAAAAAAACCCAGAGGCATTGTAAATGTAAAGTGCCAGCACAGTGAGGGAAGTTGAGTCGCACAGAGACAGGGGTTTTGGGGGTACTCGGCACCGATCACGTTGACTTCTATGGGGGATGTCACGAGTAGCACAGCTCGGTCCGTGACCTGGGCGATCACTGGAATGTGGGATATTTCCAGGGGATGATAGAATGTTCGTGTAGTTTGTCGTGACGCCACCTGTAGTACCTGGTCAGGGTGTCCAGGTCCTCTGGAAGGGATGGTGTAGTGCAGGTAGGTGATAAGTCTTCTACAGGTAACACGCTATCCTTCCAGGGCAGATAGATGTGAGATAGAGCAATGGTGCAGAGTGATGAAGCAGAGTGGACTATGCGACGTAGTAAGAAAGCAGGAAACACTTCAAGTTAAACGTTGCATAATAAAATTTTTAACAATAACATTACAAAAGTGCAAATAGCATTACTGCCGAAGTTCGTTGAGATTTCTTAGGACTACCCCCACCGGGGTAACTTCACAGTGTCCTTGTGCTTGTGGAGGACCCGCTCCAAACCTCCAACTGTGGTCTTGGGTGGGCTGCAAGACTTTCCTTGAGCAGACCTCACTTTCGGCCACACCAAACGGGTTTTTAGTTTCTGAGGTAGTTGAAAATAGTGCACAGTTAAGTTTTTTGTAAAACCAAGATGGAGCACCGAAGTGCCAACTATTTACAGAAAAGTTTGTAAGCCAGTACAGTTCATGGCTTCAAAGTTCAACATTTTGATTACATTGAAACACCATTACCCAACCTGGGTATATAAAGGCAACAATAAACTTGTTCTTCTGAACATTCACCCGTCCGGGTACATCAAACCATTACCCAACATGGGTATATTAAGGCAACAATAAACTTCTTTTTATGAACATTCACCCGTCCGGGTACATCAATAATTTAACGATTTACATACAGAGACCCTGTCCGGGTTATTTAGACTTCTTTGGCTGGCCTCTTACAGGTACCACCTGGTACTCTTCTGGAGCTTGCCAAACATCCGTGACAGGAGGGTCCACCCAGACCTGATGACGTTGTGTGGCCTGTACAGTTACGTCGTGACCCGCTATCTGGGTCTGTGTGGCCACCTCTTTCGTCTCCCTCCGGGTCTGGACCCCTTTGTCCCGGACTGTACGAACCCCAGGGGGCCTAACAGGCGCCGGGTACGGGCCAGCTATCATTATCATGTCCATAGCCGGGGCTGCTGAGGAGACCACTGAGGGAGGCTGGGGAGATTTACGGCGTGGGGTGGGCACTTGTGCAGAGGCCTGGTTGGGGGAGGCTGAAGGCTCGGAGGGTCTGTCAGTTTCCTGACACTCTGGGGAGTAGGGGTCGCACCTGGTAACATTTAGGGCGTACCATCCATTGTAACCCCAGTGTCGGGTGTAAGTCACCAAGTCTCCTGCCAACAGGTCCCTCCCCGGGTGTCCTTCTGGGAGGTGAGCCTCCACGTCCCGCCGGGTTACAAAGACTTCTAAATAAAGTCCAGGCTCCTGGATGAAGCCCCAACCACCTTTTAACTTAAAGTTCCGTACTGCACCCTTACGCCGCGGCTCCCTCAGCGTACTTTTATCCTTTCTCATACGTGCCTTCTCTGCCAGGTCCTTGTCCAGGTGACGTTGCCAAAGCTTTTGGGATTCTTGCTGCTCCCTTTGTCGCTCTGCTTCCCGCTACCGACGTCTCCACTCTTCCTCCTGACGCCGGTTGTAATTCTCCTCCACCAGCAGCTCCATGTCTCCACCATCAAATGCCAGCTTACGATGTCCGGTTTGCAGCAGCTCTCCTGGCGCCCGCCAGTCCTGGCGGCGCTCACCTGTGGCGGAAGCAGCCGGCTCTGGAACAGATGACGGTCGGGGCTCCGGTACAGGCAGGTAGAGCTCTGGTGCCTGCGCGGCCTCCTCCATGAAGACGGGTGTCGCTTCTTCTGCCTCAGCGACGGGGGCAGACAGCGGGATCTGGGGTGCTGGTGCGGCGTTTTCTGCTGGAACGGGTGCCTCCACTGTGATACTGTCAACCGGTTCAGATTGCAAGGGCTGGGATGCCCGCACGGCCTCCTCTACTGGAACGGGTGCCTCCACTGAGATACTGGCAACCGGTTCAGATTGCAAGGGCTGGGATGCCCGCACGGCCTCCTCTACTGGAACGGGTGCCTCACCTTCCAGTACAGACACTTCAGGGGGTAAGAGGGATTGGCGCCGCTCCAAGTATAGTTTTAGGGCCCGCCAGCTCGCTTCCATCCTGGCGACCTCCTCCCGGTGCCGGGCCAGGTCTCTCAGGGTATCCTCCGCTTCTTCCAGCGTAGGAGGGTTTCCAGGCCGGGTGCCAAACGGTGGCTCCGTGGTGATCGGGTCGCTTCCGTGGGGGGAGAGCTCTGACTCCTCCATCCCTTCCCACTTCTGCTCACGTCCGTTCGCCATCTCTGCCAAGTCACATGTGTCATTAGCATCAGGAGAGGCGCCATCTTTTGTAGGGAGGTGGGACCTTTGCGTTCGTTTCCGCCCACTGAGGAGGATGAGGAGGCGGAACTCCAGAGCTGTGGGGCACGATCTTACATTGCAGTAACATTTAGAGTGGGCTGACATCGTTTTCGCGCCACGGAGTGAGTGTACGCCCACGAGAGCACGCCCTTATTCTTCACCTGTGCCTCGTGGCGCAGATATGACGGAAAAATGGCAAATACAGTCTATGATGATTTTTGCAATTCTCAAGCAAAAAAACAGTTCAATTAAGGCACACAGGACTCGCTTATAGCGAGCTTCTGAATCCTGTTCGTGACGCCAAAGTTGAGTCGCACAGAGCCACAGGTTTTGGGGTACTCGGCACCAAGCCCGTCGACTTCTATGGGGGATGTGACGGGTAGCACAGCTATGTCCGTGCCCTGGTCGCTCACTGGAATGTGGGATATTTCCAGGGGATGATAGAATGTTTGTGTAGTTTGTCGTGACGCCACCTGTAGTACCTTGTCAGGGTGACCAGCGCTGCTGTGCAGGTCCTCTGGCAGGGATGGTGTAGTGCAGCTAGGTGATAAGTCTTGTACAGGTAAGACGGTATCCTTCCAGGGAAGATAGATGTGAGATAGAGCAATGGTGCAGAGTGATGTAGCAGAGTGGAGTATGCGACGTAGTAAGAAAGCAGGAAAGGAAACAATTCTTACTACAAAGACATGCAGCATAAGGCTGCCTCAACCCCTCCCATCCAACTAGCTACACCCTGTTCTAACCAGCCTGAGCTAGACCATCCCATTGGGTCCGCCTACACTCAGCTGGCATAGTGTACTGTTGAATGCAGTGGTTGGAGTCAATGGGGTGTTTCCTCCTTACCTGAGAGTAAGTTGTCACACCGCTGGGTGCGATGCAACATCTCTGTGGCGACTGGACCCTCGGGTGCTTCTGTCTTTTCACAAATGCCGGCTTTACCCGGCAATTGAATCAGAGGCTATTTTACTATGTAGAAGTGACAACCAAAATATATGTATATATATATGTCACAATGACATGTAGTAATATATATATATATATATGTATTCTAAGTGTGTATATTTTGTGTTTACAAGGAAAGAAAGTGTTTTTTTAGTTGCGATATTTTGTTCCCATAGACTTACATGGGACTTCCGGTATCAGAATCGGATATCGCCGATATTTAGTGATATCGGCGATACCATTCCGATCCGATATTTTTGGATATCGGAAAGTATCGCTCAACTCTACTTGTCAACCTTAATTTACTTTATAATAATAGTTACGCATTGAAAACTGGGGGTTATTTGGCTAAAGTTGTGGGGGGGGCAGGGCTGGCTCCAGGTTTTAGTGGGCCCCGGACGAATAAGTCTCAGTGGACCCCTTTAACACATACCACAATTTATGATGCTCCGATATGTCTCGACCCGCCACCACAATTGTGGGTTACCCAAGGGCAATGGGGTACTCAGAGCCGAGCCCGTAGAAGTCTATGGGATTGTCACAGGTAGCGGTGGCTCAGTCTGTGGCCCTGGCGGTCAGGCGTATGTTGGGGGAATATTTACAGGGGATAGATATATTTACAGTTCGTGACGCCACCTGTAGTCTCTGGTAATTTGTACCAGCGCTGCTGTAGATCTCTGAGGGGATGGTGATGCAGCTAGATGTCGGGTCCCCTACAGGTGGGACTCTTCCCTCAGGTCGGTAGTTAAAACAGGGTTGTGCAGGCATGCAAGTAAATAACTCAGTCTCACACGGTCAGCGTCTTTCCATACCTTTACTTGTAAGATGGTAAGGCAGGTCCCAGGGAGGCTGATCCAAGGAGAATGTATTTCGAGATAGCAGCTGGACAAGTTCGGGCCTCCTTTACTTTCACAACGATGAGTACAACCAGCATGAAGCGTAGTTCCCTCTATGACTCCAGCTATTCCAAAGCTGTACTGCCCAGTCAGTTTTGTGGTCGGAGCCTTCCTGTGAGAGAGCTGAGTTCCTATTCTTGCTGATCAGGCTCAAGGTTCTCACTCCCCCTGACCCCAGTTACGTACCGACTATTTAGGGGCTGCTTTCCGCTACCTAAGGTCCGGTAAGCCTCTGGGTTTCCTACCACCATGCGTGAAGCTATGGTGATGCTTCGGTCTCCAGTGACCGGTAACAACGTGCAGGACTTCTCCAATCCTATAGCACTCAAAATCTCTACCACTGTGCCTTTCGCCTTGTCCGCGCTGGTAGCATAAGCATTTCTCACTTCACAGGTTAATAGAGTTAGTCCCTTACTTAATTCCTTTCTTGAGCTTGTTGCCAGACTCTCAGTAATCTTCTAGGCAGGAGCACGTCTCTGAACCTTCACCGTCCTTGGGACAGGAGACTGAAGTATATCTGCAACTCACTTCTCTCTTCTCTCCTCCTGCACAAACTTCACACTGTCTGCTCTGTCTGAAGACAGGAAACTGACTGAATCACTGACTGGATGCTGCATGTGACTAGACTTTATATATCTGTGGGCGTGTCTAAGTGTGTGCTGAAATGAATGTTCATTGAGCATTAAACTGCTATCTCTCCACACATCCTCCAGGGTACTGCGTGTGCCTTCACACCAGGGCTACACATTCCCCCATGGTAAATGACAGCACTCCCGGGCTGTAAAATACAAAGAGACAATTTTGTTTATGCATTAAACATCAACATTAAACATTAATTCGTCCCATCCGGGAGGTAAGGATTTCTTGAACGTTGCAAACAAAACATTATATATAGAAAAGTACAAATATTAAATAACATTTTCATATAAATAGACAATATGCTTGTGAAGGACCCGCACCAAACCTTCAACGTGGGTCCTGGGTGGGCTGCAGGACATCCGAATGCAGACCTCACTCAGTGCCACACCACACGGGTTTTATTATTCAGAGGTAGTTGTAGTGGTTTTATGTAAAACCAAGATTAGGCACCGAAGCGCAACTATATACAGATAAGTTCTGGGCTGGCACAGTCCTCAGCCTCTGAGTCCATAATAAGAAAAAGACACATTATATCAAATCACATCATAATAAAGTGCAAAAACTTTTTATCTGATTACCCAGCCGGGCATTCTATTTTTGGCAATATATATATACGTTATATACACATTTAACTTGTGCAAAAATTGGCAAACATTCTTAAACTTTTTACAACATTACTTATGGTAGACCCCTATCTGGATCTCACCGGTTTTTCTTTTACTGTTTAATTATTTCAAATACATTTTCCACCCCGGGGGCTGGAACAATGCGATGGTCCCTAGATCCCATGACTAACAAGTCGTGTGCTGCTATTAGGGTCTGGGTCGCCACAGTTCTCGTGCAAACCTCTAGGGGCGCAACGGGTACTTTCTCCTTGCGAGACACCGATTGTGTTTCAATTTGCGTTACAGTTAGCGATATTGATCGTGTCATAGATTGCGATGGAAACTGGGTCGCAAGTTGCGATGCAGAAGGATGACTAGATGACGAAGAGTATGTAGACATTGCTTCCATTTGCGATGAGCCTGCAGGGGGCGATGCTGGGGCACGGCCGGATGCTGTTTGAGCTGGAGACGGGGACGCTGCGGTAATGGTGACGTCACCTGCGTCTGGGACGGGGTCACGGACGATGGTGACGTTAAGGGCATACCATCCCTTCATTCCCCAGTGCCGTGTGTATGTAACAATGTCTCCATTAACTAAGTCCCTCCCGGGATGACCTTGCGGTAGGTGGGATTCTACATCACGTCTGCTGACAAAGACCCCTGGGTAGAGGCCCGGTTCTCTTATGAAGCCCCAGCCCTTCCGGAGCTGGAACTCTGTCACACACCCCTGCCGCCGCGGTTCCCTCAGGGTACCTTTCTCTCTCCGGACACTCTCCTTGTCCGCGATCAGCTCTGCATGTTGCCGCTGTCGATTCCGCTGAGCTTCCCGCTCTTCCTCCTGCTGGCGTTGCTGCTTCTCCTCACGACGCTGCCACTCACATTCCCACTGGGCGGTATAGGCGACGTCATCCAGGCGCGCCATCTCGTCCCAGTCCACGTCTGGTAACGACGGACAGGACCCCTCCGGTGTCCCTACCGGGGATCGATCATCTGCTGCGGCCTCCTGGCCGGGCGGGCGTTCCGGAACTGGCGGTACCTCCTCAACCTCCTTCGCCTCCACCGCTTCACCGGTGGGATCAGGATTGGTACTTTCGGGGGCAGCCTCCGGTTGCTCCTTTGCCTTGGGCAGCAGAAGTTTTGGTAACTCCAGACGTAGGGGATCATCGAAGGGGGAGAACACCGCGTCCCACAGCCGCCGCTGCTCCAGGGTACGCCGGCGTCTCTCGATCTCTTCAAATCCAGGTTGTGGCAAAATCATCTTTCTTAGTCGTGCATTTTCCTCTTTAACTTCCAGCAATGCTTGCTGCAGGTGCAGGACCACGGATGACTCCGGTGCTGGTGGCAGCTTGGCTGGGGCACGGGGCCTGCCTTCCTCCGCTTCCCTGCTCGGCTGCACACGTCCTGCTTCCATGATGTTCCAGAAGATTCTTTTCTTCTTCTACCAGAGACATCCGGTCTCTTCCGTGGAGGCGGGGTTTGCGTCTCCTCCTCCTCGCAGGGAAGGTGAAGAGGAGGCGGACCTCCTTTGCTGTAGGGCAGGATCGCATGTTGTAATAGCACTTTGAGAGGGCAGGCATTTTCTTCGCGCCACAGGGGGGTACACGCCCACGAAGGTACGCCCACCTTCTTCTCCAGCGCCTGAGGGCGCGAATATGGCGACAAAGATGGCGATTTTTGGCGCCAAAAGTGCAAACAGTCCTTTTCACAAAAACAATTCCATAGGCACACAGGGCTCGCAATTTTGCGAGTTTCGCATCCTGTTCGTGACGCCAATTTGTCTCGACCCGCCACCACAATTGTGGGTTACCAGGGCAATGGGGTACTCAGAGCCGAGCCCGTAGAAGTCTATGGGATTGTCACAGGTAGCGGTGGCTCGGTCTGTGGCCCTGGCGGTCAGGCGTATGTTGGGGGAATATTTACAGGGGATAGATATATTTACAGTTCGTGACGCCACCTGTAGTCTCTGGTAATTTGTACCAGCGCTGCTGTAGATCTCTGAGGGGATGGTGATGCAGCTAGATGTCGGGTCCCCTACAGGTGGGACTCTTCCCTCAGGTCGGTAGTTAAAACAGGGTTGTGCAGGCATGCAAGTAAATAACTCAGTCTCACACGGTCAGCGTCTTTCCATACCTTTACTTGTAAGATGGTAAGGCAGGTCCCAGGGAGGCTGATCCAAGGAGAATGTATTTCGAGATAGCAGCTGGACAAGTTAGGGGCCTCCTTTACTTTCACAACGATGAGTACAACCAGCATGAAGCGTAGTTCCCTCTATGACTCCAGCTATTCCAAAGCTGTACTGCCCAGTCAGTTTTGTGGTCGGAGCCTTCCTGTGAGAGAGCTGAGTTCCTATTCTTGCTGATCAGGCTCAAGGTTCTCACTCCCCCTGACCCCAGTTACGTACCGACTATTTAGGGGCTGCTTTCCGCTACCTAAGGTCCGGTAAGCCTCTGGGTTTCCTACCACCATGCGTGAAGCTATGGTGATGCTTCGGTCTCCAGTGACCGGTAACAACGTGCAGGACTTCTCCAATCCTATAGCACTCAAAATCTCTACCACTGTGCCTTTCGCCTTGTCCGCGCTGGTAGCATAAGCATTTCTCACTTCACAGGTTAATAGAGTCAGTCCCTTACTTAATTCCTTTCTTGAGCTTGTTGCCAGACTCTCAGTAATCTTCTAGGCAGGAGCACGTCTCTGAACCTTCACCGTCCTTGGGACAGGAGACTGAAGTATATCTGCAACTCACTTCTCTCTTCTCTCCTCCTGCACAAACTTCACACTGTCTGCTCTGTCTGAAGACAGGAAACTGACTGAATCACTGACTGGATGCTGCATGTGACTAGACTTTATATATCTGTGGGCGTGTCTAAGTGTGTGCTGAAATGAATGTTCATTGAGCATTAAACTGCTATCTCTCCACACATCCTCCAGGGTACTGCGTGTGCCTTCACACCAGGGCTACACAGATACGGCAGAGAAATATATGCATAGTACAATGCCAAATACTTCACTTCTTACATTACATGAGTGATATCTATTGTAAATTCTACAATAGCTCAAAAACCGGACAGTATAGTCCTCCATACAGTATTATGGACACCACATAGTGCGCCATACAGAATAAAGAGCCCCATATATTGCTCCATACACAATGGGCTCCATATAATGCTCCATACAGAATAGGCCCCATATGTGCTCCATATATAAAGTGCCTTATATGATGCCCCATAAATAATGAACTCCATATGATGCTCTAGTATATGATGGGCCCCATATATAATTCTCCAGTGTATAATGCTCCTCATATATTGCTCCAAACATTTAAAAAAATTAAATACCTCTCCTCGTTTGGCACTGCTCTACTCTGGACTCCTCAGTGTCGCCAACTTCCAGCTCTCTGCAATTGGACTATTTATGCAGAGGGCGTACAGACGTGATGTCATCGCGCTCTCTGACCTGAATGTCACTGTCAGGAAACGCGGAAGACGTCACAGCGGTGTAGCAGGGACAGGTAAGTATTGCAAGTGCTGGGGTCCTGAGCAAGCAGGGGGGGCCCACTCATGGGCAACGGCACTGGCACAGGGCCCCTCGTAGTACGCCGGTGTGTCTGACTGCGAGTGGGCCCCCCAACCATTAGAGACACCGACGTACTATGAGGGGCCCTGTACCAGTGCCGTCGCCCATGAGTGGGACCCCCCACCTGCTCAGGGTACCGGCACTTGCCCGGGTGCACCAGGTGGTGACCGCAGCCCTGGGGGGGGACAGCCCAGTTAGGGAGGTGGAAAAACTGGCATATGTTGAGGTGTAGGCTGGATGTTCAGCAGCTGCAAATGGAGGAATTGGAGAAGTCGGAGGAAGAAGAGGACAAAGCGAGCCATTTTGCTGGCAACCTATGAGTCATCAGAGGAAGGTGGTACAAAATAATTTAAAACCCAGGCATGGTTCATTTTAATGAAGGTGAGATCACCAACATTTTGGGTCGACAGCCGAGTCCTATCTGTCAGGATTGATCCTGCAGCACTGAAGACTCTTTCTGATAGCACACTACCAGCAGGGCAAGTGAGCTCCTGTAAGGCATATTGTGCCAATTCAGGCCAGGTGTCCAGTTTACAGGCCCAGTAGTCAAAGGGGAATGAACTGTGAGGGAGAACATCGATAGGGGAGGAAAAGTAATTTTGAACCATAGTTGACAACTGCTGTCTCCTGTCTGTTGCAATCGATTCAGTATTAACAGTCGTGTGAGCGGTACTCGAGAAATCAGTCCACAACATGGTCATGAAACCCCTGTCTCTAACGCCACTTCGGCTGTGTGCACCACGAACACCTCTTCCATGTTGCCCAGTACGGCTAGTGGTAGAACCTGCACCGCTGCTGTGTGCTGGGAATGCCTCTAACAAACGGTTTACCAGAGTTGCTTGTTTGTTCGCCAATATTAGCTCTAGGTTCTCCTGTGGCATGATGTTCTGTAATTTGCCTTTATAGCGTTGATCGAGGTTGCTGGCCAACCAGTAGTCGTCATACTTCATAATTTTGGCAATGCAGGGGGTCCCTTTTTACGATCCTCAAGACATAATCACACATGTGGGCCAATGTTCCAGGTGTCAATGATGCACTGCCAGTGGTGGGTGGAGGAGCACTTTCTGCCAAATCCACATCCCTCCAGTCACGCACAAACCCTGTACCTGACCTTGAGAAGCCGACATTTTCTCTTGCCCCCTGAGAAGCATCCTCCTCCCAAAAATAATAATCCCCCTCATCCTCCTCCTCTTCCTCTTCTTCCTCCACCTCGTCCAGGATAGTTCCCTGAGCAGACAATGCCTGACTGTCAACAAGGCTTCCCTCCTCCTCCTCCTCCACTGCAGACTCCTGATC
>JARQOD010000001.1:383134747-383171194 GCA_033576555.1 Oophaga sylvatica | reverse complement strand
CTTAATGTTCGTCAAAGTTTGCATGAGCAGACGCATAAGTGGGATGCTCATGCTTATGATGGCGTCGTCTGCGCTTACCAGCCGTGTGTATTCCTCAAAACACTGAAGGACTTTACAGAGGTCTTTCAGCTTTGACCACTGCAAACCTGACAACTCGATGTCTGCCCTCAAACTGCCTGCCCGTGTATCCTCCCACAAATGCATTACAGCCTGCCTCTGTTCGCACAGACTCTCAACCATGTGCATGTTGGAGTTCCACCTTGTTGCAACGTCTATGATTAGGCGGTGCTTGGGGAGGTGGAGTGATCACTGCAGCCTCTGCATACGACTGGAGTCTACGGGCGAGCGACGGATGTGCGAGCACAGTCTTTGCACCTTATGGAGCAGGGCTGTTAACTCAGTATAATTATTTATGAAGCACTGCACCACCAGGTTCAAGGTGTGAGCCAGGCAAGCTATGTGTCTGAGTTTTGCCAGGGCTATGGCCGCCACAAAATTACGGCCGTTATCACTGAGTACCTTGCCTGGCTCAAGATGTAGACTGCCCAGCTATGACTCAGTTTCTCGCTGCAAGTAGTCGGCCAGTACCTCTGCAGTGTGTCCGTTGTCGCCCAAAGACATCATCTTTAAAAAATCCTGCTGACGCTTACCACCAGCTGTTCGATACTGGGATACCTCGTGTGCAACACTGCCAGCTGTGGATGGAGTGCTCATGTGACTGCGCTCTGTCGACGAGCTTTTGCTTCTGGAGGAGGAGGATGGTCGAACGCCTACAGCCAACTGTTGCCTATACCGTGGGCTAGGTATCACTGTCCCACCGCCGCTGTCCCCTGTGGACCCTGCATCCACCACATTAACCCAGTGCGCAGTGATGGACACGTAATGGCCCTGGCCATGCCTACTGGCCCATGCATCTGTTGTGAGTTGTACCTTTCCTGTCACTGATTGTTTGAGTGCATGGACAAGGCGGTCTTTCACATGCAGGTGGAGGGCAGGGATTGCTTTTCTAGAAAAGAAGTGCCGACTGGGTAGGTCATAGCGTGGGACAGCATAGGCCATGAGCTCTCGGAACGCTGCGCTTTCAACCAAACGGAAGGGCATCATCTCTAATGAGATCAGTTTGGCAATGTAGCCGTTCAAAGCCAGTGAGGTTTCGTAGTCCATCCACGCTTGCAAGTGCATGGTGTTTTACATGTCTAAGCATGCAACTGGTATTCAATTTTCGGAGATTTTTCCCTCGGCTAAAGGTCCTTCCACACTTCTTACCGTTAACCTTAGCCTCATCAATAGGATTTTGGTCAAAAAAGTGCCACACTGCACTCTTCCTACTATGGGATAAATTTTCAGGGCTTGCACGCTGTGCTAATTTGACTGTCTGGCCAAGCTGTCCTGCAACATTTTGTTTTTTTTAACACGTTTTTGGACTGCTACGGGCCTGCCAGATAACCCAGCTGTGATGTCGATGCCTGCTGCGGATCCTCCTCCTCTTCTGAGCTATTGCCAGTGGCACCCTCTTCCCCCAATGGATGCCAATCCGGGTCAACAACTAGGTCATCCATCACATCCTCTTCAATTTCATCTGCACCTTCCACTGTGTCATCACGTAAGGTGGTAAAGTATGCGGGAAGGGGCACCTGAGTTTCATCAGGGTCAGATTCTGGCTCAGTAGACTGCGAGGGCAATTTAGTGCTCTGGGTGAATGTACCAGCAGAATAAGATAGCAGTGGCTGTGCATCAGTGCACTCCATGTCAGATTCATCTTGGACTGGGGAATTCAGGATTTGACTTGATAACCCAGGCATGGTATGTGAAAAGGATGGAGTAATTTGAAGTGTGGCCTGCCGCATCCTTCATTTTGGTGTGGGTGAAGGACACAAGGAAAGGTGTTGTTCCTGACCAGGAGCCTGCACTGACTACTCAGTGCGTGCATTTTTTGAAACTTCAGAAGAGGAGGCGATAGATCTGGAGGCTGTTTCGGCAATGTAAGCCAAAACCTGTTCATGATGCTCCAGCTTTAAAAGCGGTTTACCTACTCCCAGAAAAGGGAGCCTTCCAGGCCTTCTGGAGCCAGATGATGATGCAGGCTCAACACTTCCTGCCTTAGGTGCTATTGTGCTTTTGGCACTACCAGCAGATGCACCACCACCAACCTCAGTACCAGCTGGCCCCCCCGCCCACGTCCGCGGCATCTTCCACCATACTTCCTCATGTTTGGGAAAATGTACCAAAAATACCAGCAGATATATGGCACTGTATGAGGAGCGAACAGCTGTATATGGTGTAGGGAAAAATTTAAATGTCCGTATATATTTCCGGAGTCACACACAGACGCTCACTCAGTATGGATTTCACAGTAATACAAACAGCAGATATACGGTACTGTATCAGAAGCGTACAGCTGTATACGGTGTAGGGAAAAATTAAAATCTCCGTATATATTTCCGGAGTCACACATAGACGCTCACTCAGTATGGATTTGACCATAATACAAAGAGTAGATATACGATACTGTATCAGAAGATACCAGCTGTATACGGTTTTGGGAAAAATTTAAATCTCTGTATATATTTCCGGAGTCACACACAGATGCTCACTCAGTATGGATTTGACCGTAATACAAAGAGCAGATATACGGTACTGTATCAGAAGATACCAGCTGTATACGGTTTTGGGGAAAATTTAAATCCCTGTATATATTTCCGTAGTCACACACAGACGCTCACTCAGTATGGATTTGACCATAATACAAAGAGCAGATATATGGTACTGTATCAGAAGATACCAGCTGTATACGGTTTTGGGGAAAATTTACATCTCCGTATATGTTTCCGTATTCATGCACAGACACTCACTCGGTATGGATTTGACCGTAATACAAAGAGCAGATATACGGTACTGTATCAAAAGCGGACAGCTGTATACGGTTTTAGGGAAAATTGAAATCTCCGTATATATTTCCAGAGTCACACACAGATAGTCAGCATGTATTTGTCCGTGATAACAGTCGGTACATGGTAGTGTGTGAGGAGCGTTCAGCTCTATACGGTGTGGGAAAAATGAACGCTCGGTAACTGTGCAGGAAAAAATATAAGTATTAGTGCTGTGTAAAAAGCAGTCTGCACATCAGTGTACACACAGCAATACATCTATCAGGCAGCCTAATAACCAGCGCTGCTGCACACAAGAAAATCCTCCCCTGTCACTGCACACTAACTGTACAGCACAATTGCTATCAGCACAAGCACATAAGAAATTCTCTTTACAGCCCTAACTCTCTCCCTACTGATAAACAGCGTCAGCAACCTCTCCCTACTGCTAAGATCGGCAGAAGTAAAATGGCGGTCAGCGGTCAGGGCTTTAATAGCCACTATGACGTCCCCCAAAGCAAGCCAATCACTGCAATGCCCTTCTCTAAGATGGTGGTGGACGCTGCCCATGTCATCTTGTTGCCCACAGTGTACGTCCTTCCTCATTGGCTGAAAAAAGGCGCTAGGGTCGACGACCGCATGGCCGACTGCACGCTATGGTCAGGTTTCGGCCAATGAAACCCGACTTTTGCGAAAGTCGGCGACTTTTCAATCTGACCGACCTGTTTCGCTCAACTCTATTTTCCATGTTTTCTTCCTTATTAATAGATTATCTGTGCTTTCCATGAGACATGGGTATATTTCTCCACTCTCTCCATTGATATCTGTTTATATCCCCCTTTTCTACAGCTAACATTGAGAGAAGAGAGGGGAGAGCAAAAACAAGTCAGGAGAAAATTTAATAGATCTGTAACATTTTACTAAAATTATTAATCTAAACAATGGGACACTCTGCAGTTGCAAAGTGGTAGAATTTGTTAAAGAGGATGTTTTAAATAAATATATATAAAGGTCCCTTAGTCTGTTTCAGTAGGCTACACAATCATGAGGAAGACTGCTGACTTGACAGATGTCCAGAAGGCAGTCATTGACACACTCCACAAGGAGGGTAAGCCACAAAAGGTAATTGCTAAAGAAGCTGGCTGTTCACAGAGTGCTGTATCCAAGCATATTAATGGAAAGTTAAGTGGAAGGAAAAGTGTGGTAGAAAAAGGTGCACGAGCAACCGGGATAACCGCAGCCTTGAAAAGATTGTTAAGAAAAGGCTACTCAAAAATTTGGGTGAGATTCATAAGTAGTGGACTGCTGCTGGAGTCATTACTTCAAGAGCCACCACACACAGACGTATCCAGGACATGGGCTACAAGTGTCGCATTCCTTGTGTCAAGCCACTCATGACCAATAGACAACGCCAGAAGAGTCTTATCAAGGAGAAAAAGAACTGGACTGTTGCTCAATGATACAAGGTGTTAATTTCAGATTAAATAAATTTTGCATTTCATTTGGAAATCAAGGTCCCAGAGTCTGGAGGAAGAGTGGAGAGGCCACAATCCAAGCTGCTTGAGGTCTAGTGTGAAGTTTCCACAGTCAGTGATGGATTGGGGAGCCATGTCATCTGCTGGTGTAGTTCCACTGTGTTTTATCAAGACCAAAGTCAGCGCAGCCATCTACCAGGACATTCTACAGCACTTCATGCTTCCCTCTGCCGACAAGCTTTTTGGAGATGGAAAATTCATTCTCCAGCAGGACTTGGCTCCTGTCCACACGGCCAAAAGTACCAATACCTGGTTTACAAACAGCAGTATCACTGTGCTTGATTGTCCAGCAAACTCATCCATAGAGAATCTACGGGGTATTGTGAAGAGGAAGATGAGGGACACCAGACCCAACAATGCAGATGAGCTGAAGGCTGCTATCAAAGCAACCTGGGCTTCCATAACACCTCAGCAGTGCCACAGGCTGATCGCCTCCATGCCACACCGCATTGATGCAGTAATTGATGCAAAAGGAGCCTGACCAAGTATTGAGTGCATTTACTGAACATACAATTCTGTAGGCCAACATTTCGGATTTTAAAATGATTTTTCAAGCTGGTGTTATAAAGTATTATAATTTACTGAGATAATGACTTTTGGGTTTTCATTGACTGTAATCAACATTGACAGAAATAAACACGTGAAACAGATCACTCTGTTTGTAATGACTATATAATATATGAGTTTCACTTTTGGAATTGAAAACCTGAAATAAATTAACTTTTTGATGATATACTAATTTTGTGACAAGCACCTGTATATACAAGGTTATTGCTATTAATCCCAAAAATTAGTGGGAAAGATCTTGTATGATCATTTACTTTACCCTGTACCTGCAGCGAGGAGTATCGTGGTTCTACAATTGAAGCTATCAAAGGTGATACATGGGTGAAACCCAGTGGACAACCATCTTGTATGGTGACCATGTACCAGAATGGGTTTTATGTAAAGCAGTTGTCTTCATGATACTTAGTAACTCAGTAATATGAAAATATATTAGATTTAACTCTTTTTTTATTTAAATAAATGATAATGACAATAATAATCATATAATAATAATATTAATAATAATAATAATAACAATGTGCCATTGTCTACTCTGTGTAGATAAAACCAATTTGTAAGTTAGTGACTTCTCTAAGACTTGGAAATCTGTTTGACTATAATTATACATAACAGATTCTTAATAATTGGCTTCAATTAAAAATTCCAAGTGAAATGCAGACAGACTGTAAAGCGAGAGTGTCCTATGAATGCACAGTGTTACCATGGAGAAAAGTTTTCTATAGTTAGTACTGTAAAACCTGATATAAAAACTTCTATGGAAAGAGAAAATTCAATAATCAGGGATTTTTAAATCCATGATAATATGGATAATATGATATTCTGATAAGAGGTGTGTGATGAACAAAGTTGTTAAAAGAAAAATATCAAGAGTAAGTAGAACATGAGGGTTATACGTAAATGTGCACCATAGAAAACATGTTTTAAAGTATATTGGGCCAATATTTAAATTAACTAGAATCCTATTGTCTTTCATAATGCATCTTTATAGCAGTGAGAGCTCAGATATTCTGCTACAAATTCCATGTATAAATCTAGAATTACAGTTGTTCTCAAAAGTTTACATACCCTTCAGAATTTTAGCTTTCTTGGTCTTTTTTCAGAGAATATGAATGATAACACCAAAACTTTTTCTCCACTCATGGTTAGTAGTTGGATGAAGCCATTTATTGTCAAACTACTGTGTTTTAATTTGTAAATCATAATGACAACCCAAAACATCCAAATGACCCTGATCAAAAGTTTACATACCCCATTTCTTAATACCGTGTATTGCCCCCTCTAACATCAATGACATCTTGAAGTCTTTTGTGGTAGTTGTGGATGAGGTTCTTTTTTTTCTCAGATGGTAAAGCTGCCCACTCATCTTGGCAAAAAGCCTCCAGTTCCTGTAAATTCCTGGGCTGTCTAGCATGAACTGCGGGCTTGAGATCTCTTCAGAGTGGCTCAATGATATTGAGGTCAGGAGACTGTGATGGCCACTCCAAAACCTTCACTTTGTTCTGCTTTTGCCAATGACAGGTCGACTTAGGCTAGGTTCACATTTGCGTATATGTGTGAAGCGTATCATCTGCATACGCAAACGCATGCAAAAACGCATGCAAACAGCAGTGGTTTTTTTATCCGTATCAGCTTACGCATGACCCAAAAAAGCTGCGTGTGCATGCGTTTGTATGCGCTTTTGCATGCATTTGCATTGTTTATGCGCATGCGTTCTATATGACAGACACCAAAAGGGCATGTCTAATGAAGAATGCATGCTTATCGAACGCATACAAACGCATGTCCTTGCGTACCAATGCGCTCCTATAGACAGTAATGCATTTTTTGACGCATTCATGCGCATGACTGCGCATAGTTGATGGATATTTGACGCTTCAAAAAATGCAACATGTTGCATTCACCAGACACCGCAAAATAACGCATGCATACGCATTTGCATGCGAACGCATGCAAACGCATGTCTCTGCGTACACCATGTTAAAGATATGTAAGCCTGACGCTTGCGGATCTATGTGGATGAAACGCTGCGCACACAGAAGCAAATGTGAAACCAGCCTTAGCCTTGTGTTTTGGATCGTTGTCATGTTGGAACGTCCAAGTACGTCCCATTCGCAGCTTCCGGGCTGATGATTGCAAATTTGCCCCAGTATTTGCTGATAACGTGCCGCATTCATCTTTCCTTCAACTTTGACCAAGTTTCCTGTGCCTTTGTAGCTCATACATCCCCAAAACATCAGCAATCCACCTCCAAGCTTTACAGTAGGAATGGTGTTCCTTTCATCGTAGGCCTTATTGACCCCTCTATAAATGTAACTTTTATGGTTGTGGCCAAAAAGTTCAATTTTGGTCTCATCACTCCAAATTACCTTGTTCCTGAAGTTTTGAGACTTGTCTTTGTGCTGTTTTGTGTATTGTAGGCGAGATACTTTGTGAGATTTGGGCAGTAATGGCTTTCTTCTGGCAACTTGACCATGCAACCCATTATTCTTTAAGTGCCTCCTTATTGTGCATCTTGAAACAGACACTCCACTAGTTTTCAGAGAGTCCAGCATTTCAGCTGATGTTATTTGTAGGTTTTCATTTGCATCCCAAACAATTTTCCTGGCAGTTGTGGAAAAAATTTTGGCTGGTCTACCTGACCATGGTTTTGGTTTTACAGAGCCCCTGATTTTCCATTTGTTAATCACAGTTTGAAAGCTGCTAACTGGCATTATCAATTACTTTGATATCTTTATGTATCCCTTTCCTGTTTTATGGAGTTCAACTACCTTTTAACGTAGATCCGTTGACAATTCTTTCACTTTCCCCATGACTCACAATCCAAAATGTCAGTGGCTGGATGAAAGATGTAAGAGTCTATCAGGATCCCAGAAACTCACTCAGTTTTTATGCACACACTCTCATTACAAGCAAACAGATCACAGGTGAGGATGTTACCTTTAGTAGCCATTAAAACCCATTTGTGTCAACTTCTGTGCATATTATCAGGACAAAATCACAAGGGTATGCAAACTTTTGATCAGGATCATTTGAATGTTTTGGGTTGTCATTATGATTTAAAAAGAGAAAACACAGCCATTTGACAATAAATGACTTCACCCAACCACTAACCATGAGAGGAGAAAATGTTTTGGTGTTATCATTCATATTCTCTGAAAAAAGGCCAAGAAAGGAAAAATTATTCCGGGATATGTAAACTTTTGAGCACAACTGTGCATGATAAAATTCAGACTGTATACAGAGATACATGATAAGATTCTGTCTGCAGCCACCACTAGGGGGAACTCCCTGTATACAGAGATATATGATAAGATCCTGTCTGCAGTCACCACTAGGGGGAGCTCCCTGTATACAGAGATACATGATAAGATCCTGTCTGCAGCCGCCACTAGGGGGAACTCCCTGTATACAGAGATATATGATATGATCCTGTCTGCAGCCGCCAATAGGGGGAGCTCCCTGTATACAGATATACATGATAATATTTGGTCTGCAGTAACCCCAAGGAGGAGCTCCCTGTATACAGAGATATATGATATGATCCTGTCTGCAGCCACCACTAGGGGGAGCTCTCTGTATACAGATATACATGATAATATTTGGTCTGCAGTAACCACTAGGAGGAGCTCCCTGTATACAGAGATACATCATAAGATTCTGTCTGCAGCCACCATTCGGAGGAGCTCCCTGTATACAGAGATACATGATAAGATTCTACCTGCAGCCACCACTAGGGGGAGCTCCCTGTATACAGATATACATGATAATATTTGGTCTGCAGTAACCACTAGGAGGAGCTCCCTGTATACAGAGATACATCATAAGATTCTGTCTGCAGCCACCACTAGGAGGAGCTCCCTGTATACAGAGATACATGATAAGGTTCTACCTGCAGCCACCACTAGGGGAGCTCCCTTTGTACAGAGATGCATGATAAAATCCTGTCTGCTGCCACCACTAGAGGGAGCTCACGGTATTCAGGGATACATGATAAGATCCTGTCTGTAGCCACCACTAGGGGGAGCTCCCTGTATACAGAGATATTTGATAAGCTTCATTGCGGGTTCATTGCAATGATACCTATTTATTTATCTTCGTTTTATTATATTTTTCTGACCAAATTATTATTTACTTGCTCATTTAGTATTATTTTTTGCTTTTGTAGTTCATCCTTGTTTGAACTATTTAATTGGGATTGGATATCTTTGTATATCCACAGTATATTATACTTGTGGACCTAGGTTCTATTATACTTCACCTTGTTTGTACTCCCAGCCAGGGGTGGAACTATCGTGGAAGCAGGGGAAGCAGCTGCCACAGGGCCCGGGCTAGAAGGGGGCCCGTCCCTGCTGCAGCTGTCTCCCCTGCGACTGCGTTCCTCCGCCCCTGGCCTGAGAGTCGGCGGCTCCCTCTGCCGGCTGTCAAGCTGACAGCCGGCGCAGAGAAGCTGCAGCGTGCCGGCTCCCAGGAATCAATTGCACTGGCAATTGAAGCTCTGACCGCCGGGTCAGAGCGACGTCTGCAGCGTGATCATGTCATGTGATCACGCTGCTGACGTCACTCGTCGTCGGCACCCAGAAGGGTGAAGACTGGTGGTGAGTGTGCTCCACTATGGAGCTGAAGATACCACCGAAAATAAATGGGGGACATACTGTGTGAGTGTGTGTGTATGGGGGGGTTTAGAGTGGGGATGGGGGTTCTTTTATGTGTGGGGGGATTTGGAGTGGGGATGGGGGGGATACATTATGTGTGGGGGGGATTTAGAGTGGGGATGTGGGTTCTTTTATGTGTGGGGGGGATTTGGAGTGGGGATGGGGGGATACATTATGTGTGGGGAGGATTTGGAGTGGGGATGGGGGTTCTTTTATGTGTGGGGGGTTTGGAGTGGGGATGGTGGATACATTATGTGTGGGGGGGATTTGGAGTGGGGATGGGGGTTCTTTTATGTGTGGGGCGGTTTGGAGTGGGGATGGGGGATACATTGTGTGTGGGGGGGATTTGGAGTGGGGATGGGGGTTCTTTTATGTGTGGGGGGGATTTGGAGTGGGGATGGGGGTTCTTTTATGTGTGGGAGGGGTTTGGAGTGGGGATGTGGGTTCTTTTATGTGTGGGGGGGATCTGGAGTGGGGATGGGGGTTCTTTTATGTGTGGGGGGATTTGGAGTGGGGATGGGGGTTCTTTTATGTGTGGGAGGGTTTGGAGTGGGGATGTGGGTTCTTTTATGTGTGGGGGGGATTTGGAGTGGGGATGGGGGTTCTTTTATGTGTGGGGGGTTTGGAGTGGGGATGGGGGTTCTTTTATGTGTGGGGGGGTTTGGAGTGGGGATGGGGGTTCTTTTATGTGTGGGGGGATTTGGAGTGGGGATGGGGGGATACATTATGTGTGGGGGGATTTGGAGTGGGGATGGGGATTCTTTTATGTGTGGGGGGGTTTGGAGTGGGGATGGGGGGATACATTATGTGGGGGGATTTGGAGTGGGGATGGGGGGTTATTTTATGTGTGTGGGGATTTGGAGTGGGGATGAGGGGTTATTTTATGTGTGGGGGGATTTGGAGTGGGGATGGGGGTTATTTTATGTGTGGGGGGATTTGGAGTGGCGATGGGGGGTTATTTTATGTGTGGGGGGATTTGGAGTGGCGATGGGGGCATTTAATATGTGTGGGGGGATTTGAGGGTACTGAAGAGTATGTATGTGGAAACAGTATGGGGGATGGCTGCAGACAGTATGGGGAGCGAACGGGTGAATGTATGTGGACACAGTATGGAGAGTCAGGAGTATGTGTGAGCAGACAGTATAGTGAGGAGGTAAATTTATAAGGAGACAGTATGCTGAACAGGGGGGATGTGAGAGGAGACAGTGTGAGGAGGTAGGGGAATAGTGTGAGGTGACAGTATATTGCAGATATTTTTATTTAGGGGCATTATAATGACTCTTCTGTCTTTAAGGGCATCATGTGGAGAGTTGGTGCAGAAGAGCGGAGAAGATGGAAATCTGCAGAGACGGCTGTGGATGAGAAAACTCATCATGGGATCTGGACAAGATGAAGAAAAGAACGACTCCAGAGACAGCGTCATCTATAAGGTACCTGGATGTAAATATTATTTGTGAAATTGACTAATTCTCATGTCTTTATTTGTTAGGAGCATTAAAGGGGTTCTCCAGGTCTGTGTCACATAGAATGACTGCAGACTCAGCACAAACCTGGACAGCCCCTTTAATGCTCCTAACATAAATAAAAACATGAGAATTAGTCAATTTCAGAATTCTCACAGTGATCACTGCACACTGTCAGGATTCTCTCGTGCCGGTGATTTACATACAAGCGGTCACATGCTGACTAGACGTGTGGCCTCACTCAATGAAAATGAACGGAGCGAGGCCGGGTACATCTAGTCGGGATGTGGCCAGAAGTATATAAATCACATGCTTATGCTGACATGACCGTGTACTCTTGCCACCGGTAATGGAGAATCCTAAAAGTGTGCAGTGCATTCGTTGTGAGAATTCAGAAGCTGCAATGTCAGGATTCAGCTCTGCAGGTTCCAGCAGTCATCACATGGACACTTCACTCATATGCGATTTTCATACTTATGGTCCAGTGACAACGAGCTTCTCTTCCTGCTTCTCTCAGTTTTTCACTGAACATTGAGAGCATTAGGGAGAGCAGCTCGTGGGTACATGACTAAGTGTGCAAATCGCATGTGTGCGGGGCGGGGGCCAGGACACAGCGGGCCACATTAGAAGCCCCAGGAAGCAGCAGACCCCTAATGGGGCCCTAGGAAACAGCAGGCCCCATTAGGGGCCTAGGTCCAAAGGAAGCAGCAGGCCCCATTAGGGGCCTAGCTCCAAAGAAAACTGCAGGCCCCATTAGGGGCCTTGGGCCCCAGGAAACTGCAGGCCACATCAGGGGCCTAGGGCCCCAGGAAACTGCAGGCCCCAGGAAACAGCAGGCCCCTAATGGGGCCCCGAAAACAGCAGGCCTCTTTACAGTGCTGCAGATGGCGACCAAAATGGTCACCAAAGCGGCTAAAAATTTGCAAATGGCGACTAGATTATTCAATCCATTCGCCGTTTGCGATTAGTGATTTTTAAAAAAATATATATTTTTTTAAAATGGCGGCCTGAGGCGGGGGGGGGCCCATTGTGAAGTTTGCTGTGGGGCCCTGCCGTTCCTAGTTACGCCCCTGCTCCCAGCACTTTAGTAGGCTATTGTAATGATCGTGCATATTATTTATATAATATTTAGTTCACTTTTAGATAGTTTTTTATCTTGTCATTGCCATGTATTGTCTGGTTTACATCTCATTGTTACATAGTCTCTTTATTATAAGCCTGTGTATCATTGTGCCCATTTATACGTATATATCTATTTGTTATCTAATCAGATGGGTAGAGTCATTTTTGGTCTTAATTGATTTTAAATAGAGTTATAACGTGTAAAATAAAATTGAACTTGTTATTTAAAAAGTGTGCACCTCATTCGACATTGATTTTGTTCTTTTCCTGCACAAGTTTGGTTTTTGCAGTGGTAGCACCTGTGACAGATGACACCAGAGATCAGACAGAATCCCTCCATTACCACCACATGTGACGAACCCGAACCTCGCCACCACGCTTGTCGTCACTATTATGTCAGCGAAATGACATGGTATTGTCTGCTCACATGTACACCCACCTCTGTCCACAGAAGTCAAGGGAGGCACGGAGAGTGAGAGGATATGGTCTGTCCAGTCACTAATGTGGCACCACACTCACTCGCAAACCTGACAGGCTGAGAGTCCCTTTTCACGAGCACCACTGAAACAGAGCTCTGCCAAATCAATAGGACTGACACCAGTTTCTCGTTAGATATAAACCCAGTCCATTAACGAGATATAGAGATACATGATAAGATTCTGCCTGCAGCCACCACTAGGGGGAGCTCCCTGTATACAGAGTCATACAGCCACCACTAGAGGCCTGTAGTCTGTGGAGGAAGGTGTGCGATTGTTTGCTCCAGGAGAGAGACCAGTTTTTTTTCCTTATACCCAGGAATCCCCCCCTCTCTGACCCAGGAAAGAGAGGGGTGTAGTGGATGAACTGTGGGGCTAAGTCCCCGTCTCCCACCCCTCGGTCTAAGGCGGCGGGGGGTGGGAGCTCATTGCTACCGGCAAAGAGGGTCACCAGATCCAGCAAGGCCCGAAACATGGAGGAGCCCAGGAAGACCCAGGAGGGCTGCAAAGCTCCTAAGGCTGAGGCGAGGGCCACTGCGGTGTCTCCTCCCGGAGGTGAGCGGAGTACTCGCAGAGGTCCAGCGGCGGCGGTGCAGAAAGATTGGGGCACTAGGGCCGCAGGGGAGCCGGTTACCAGCTATGGCTCCCGCATCCATGTGTACCTCTGCGAGTATGAGGAGGCTGGGAAGACCCTGAGGAGGCTCCGGGAGGAAATGAAGGAGGCGAGGCAAGCTGCAGACAGGGCCTCCCGTACAGAGAAGTCTGCCCTAACAGCCAGGATATCCAGCCTGAGGATCGGCATTGAGGGCATGGAAGCCCGGAGAGCAGCTATACTGAATAACAGCGGGCCTTTCCGGGAAAAACTGGACAATGAGGACAGATTCCATAACATGGCTGCTGTGAAGGAGCCAGAGGGGTCTCGGCGTCCGACCCAGGTGGAGGAGGTGGACCATGTGGAGATGGAGGAGGCACCGTACCCACCTGGGGGCTTGGTAAGTGATCTCCAGGCCACACACAGCGGGATAGATCCAGTGCAGTTCCCACTCCCATCAGACAATAGCATTTCAGAGGATGATGGGGGTGATGCGGATGATAGCGGCAGCGATAACAGCAGTAGTGGGGGTTGCCTCGTCTTGCAGCAGATCCGTCAGCTGGAGTCCCCAGTAAATTATGCCCACCTGAAGTTTGGGGATGAGGTCTGCGGGGACGAGGCGACCAGGAGGGGGAAAAAGAAACAGAAAAAAAGGAAGAAAACATCGGAGGAGAGGTTGGTGTTTGTGCCCTTTCCTGGGACCCCCCAGTCCCGCTGTGTGGAACCCGCTACCCACCCCGGCCCGGGACCTGCAGTGGTTCCGGTGCGAGGGAGCGGGGAGAGTACAAGTCATATGGCGCCGGTCGCCGTCTCTGCTGGCAGTAGCAGAGGGGGCGGAGAGTGGGCATGCGGCTGCAGAGCCGGACAGTGTGCATGGTCTGGAGTGTGGCCTGTGGCGGGCGGTAATAAGATCTGTGGAGGTGTCCAGGCCCGATCCTCTGTGAAAACCGGGGACGGCCTGGCGCCTGCTGCACCCGCTGACGCTCGGGGGGTGGAGGCTGTGGGTACCTTGCCGGTGGTCACCGCTCCCGCAGTGTTGGCGGTGCACTGTCAGCCAGGGCCGCATCATCGGCGGCGTGTGCTGTGGTGTCGGGGTCCCCCACATGCAGATCCGATGCTGGGTCAAAGTCAGGGGCCCCGGCACCGATTATCATCTCAGGTGCAGCTGTAATGGCTGCGGTAATGCCGGCCCGGATCGCACCACGGGGTCATCTGCATGTGTGTCACCTGTATCTGCGGGGAACCTGGTGGTGAAGTGCACACAGGAGTGTGGAGATGGTCTGCAGGAGAGGCTGGAGCAACAGTCTGCAAGCAGCACATGCTCTGCTGAAAAGCAGGGTGTGGTAACTAAACTCTGCAATACCACTCTTAAAGGGGCAGTAGCACTGCAAATACAACCCCCCCAGCAGAAAGCAGTGAAAAAAACACAAATGGAAATGTAAATATAATGGAAGTGGTGCAAGTGGTGTGAATAGTGTCTGTGACAATGGTGAAGGGTCAGGTGTTGGAGGGGTGGTTTCTGCTGGAGGTATGGTTGGTGTGAATGGTGCCAGTGTGGGAAAGGAAAAAAATAAAAGTTCTACTAGTAAAAATGGTGAGGCTGAGGTAAGTGAGGTGGAGATGGTTGACTGTGAAGTTGAGGGTTCAGAGAATTTAGGGGCTGGTCCATCGTCCACCTCACCTGCAGGCACCATAAGTTATGCGGCTGCTGCCGGTGGGGTTCTGCGGGGGTCTTCCTCATCTCCGGACCCAGGGAATGATGCTTTTCGCCGCCGCTTCCTGGAGGCCCTCAAAAAAGGGGAGCGGACGATCAATGTAGAGGGAAGAGAGGTGGAGTTGTCCTACTGGCTAGATAAGTTTGGTCTAGCTGCCTTCCAAGAGAAAAGGGGGGTGGAGACCGTGTGGTCCCTCCCGACAGCCGGGCAGGGGGTCTCCAGGAGAAATGTTGTTCGTCTTCGCTGGAGGGGCGATGAGGCCTGTCCATCTAGGACAAATGTGGTGAAGCTCCTCATGAAGATGGACTTCAGGGCTATTGACATCTTTGCTCTGATACATCCTTTTGGGACCTCCACCTTTGATATCAGCTTTGTTCGGCCAGAGGGCTTAGAGCTCTTTTGGTCAAATTATGAGCTGGTAAAAGAGGAGCCCGGCTGGCGAGGGTTTGCTGTGGAGGCAATTTCTCGCCAAAGTGGGCCAAAGAAAGTGACCGTTTTAACATGTAATGAGTCCCTTTCTGGCGTTGACATAATGACCTGGTTGAGCCGGTACGGCGAGGTTGTGGAGGTCCCTAAAAAGAATCGGGACGATTTTGGCATCTGGTCAGGAGGCTGGACCTTCATGGTAAAGTTGAAGCGTTCAGGGGGCACTGTCACCCACATCCCTTCCTCGGCTTTCCTGGGAAGGGATCGTATTCTGGTCTTCTACCAGGGGCAGCCGAAGGTCTGCCACAGGTGCGGTGATCCTCGCCACTTCAGCGCGGGCTGCAAGGTGCAGAAATGTGCCTTGTGTGGCGAGGTGGGTCACCTCGCCGCGTCCTGTGGTGTCATTCGATGTCACCTGTGTGGTGATCTAGGTCACCCGTTCAGCCGCTGCCCTCGTTCATTCTCTAATGCCATGGCCAGCCGGGCGGAGGGGAGCCGTGAGGAAGTTCTTGGCGGTGCAACTTCTGCGGGGGTTGGCGGTGGCGGCAGGGGAGGAGCTGAGGGGCCGATGAGGAATGGCAGGGCTAGGGGTCCCTCTTACCAGCGGAGGCAGGCAAGGCGTCAGGAGGGCAGGGGGCAGGAGGAGCCTCAGGAAACTGGGGTAATGGCTGCCCCCTCCTCCGAGGCGACGGCCATGTCACTGAGGCCCCGGGGGAGGAAGCGGTGAATGAGGAGATCAGTCGGATGGAGAATGAGGAAGTGGCTGATCTCTCAGATGCCTCACAATATGAAAGTTTTGATGAGGATGGAGGGGAACAGCCAAAAGAAATGGGTGACAAGGGTACCAAGAGTGCCAAAAATAAAAAAAAGAAGAAAAAAGGTGGAAAATCTTCTTCCCTGACCAAGGTGCCTAAGGAAGGTCCCACCTACTCCCCTCTGATCTCCCTCTCCAACCGGTTCCAAGCCCTTGATGACCCTGCTGAGATGGGGGTCGGGGGTGAGGTTCCGGAGGTAACATCTGGAGGGTCTTTGGGAGGGGGCGGAGTCCCTTCTCCGGAGGGTATGTCTTTTTCAGGAGGTGGGGCCAACCCTGCGTCCGGAGATGAGAAAGAGGTGGGGGGATGGATACCTCTGTCTCTTTGAAAAGAAGAGGGGGGGCTTCATCGTCGGAGATGAGCGGGCTAGGAAAAAGGGTGGGGGGAAGAAAAAGGCCATCTAACTCGATCACTCATGATGGCGGCACCCACCCCGTTGACTCTGGCGACCATTAATGTCGCTAGTATAAAGTCAGATGCGGCTAGATTTGCGGCCTTTGATTTTCTCACCCGATTTGAGGCTGACATTTTGTTTTTGCAGGAGACCAGACTTACGGATATGGGGGCCATACGCAAGGCGGAGAGTGAGTGGAGGTGCGGGTCCTCGTACTGGTCTCTTGCGGCCGAGCCGTGTAGCGGGGTGGCAGTCCTTTTTAAGACTGCATCGGTTGAATGCCCGGAGAGTTATCGAGGTAGAAATGGGTAGGTGCCTGGTCTTAGACGTCTTCATGAGGGGACAGGAGCTTCGGCTCATTAACATCTATGGTCCACAGTCAAAGTGGGACCGTAAATGTCTCTTCCTGAAGATTAAGCCCTATCTTTTTACGAGTCGGCAGGTGGTCTTTGGAGGTGACTTTAACACTGTCACAAGGCTTCGTGATAGGGGAGGCTCCATTGACCGGCTGGCTTATGATAGTAATACTCTTAATAGCATAGCTAGTGACGCTCGCCTGGTGGATGTCCACATCCGGCACACCCCAGGTCACTGTGGTTTCACCTTTCATAGAGGTAGCTGTAGGTCTAGGATAGACAGGTTTTTTTTGAAGGAGGAAGCCATCTCTTCAGCAGTGTCCGTTGTTGAGGTGGAGTTCTCCGATCACTGTCTGATTTCTTTTTCTCTGAATGTTTCAGAAACCCCTCGGATGGGAAAGGGACTATGGAAGCTGAATTCGTCCCTCTTGGAAGAAGCAGAGATAAGACAATCCTTTGAGGACTTTCTTCAGAGCCAGGTACCGCTTTTGGATCTCTGTAGCGATAAGTCAGAGTGGTGGGAGATCTTCAAGGAACGGGTTGCGAGTTTCTTCCGCCAGCTCTCGAGCCACAGGAGCCTGAGCAGGTACCGCCTGTATCAGGAACTGAGGAGGAAACTCGAACATCTCGTCTCGGCTGGAGGTGACCGTGAGGAGATCTCCAGAGTGAAGTCTTTACTCAAGAGGTGTCAGTACGATAGGCACACATCTTTGGTTTTTGAGAGGGATTTCGGGAGGTACCGCTCGCCCGACCCCTACAGAAACTGTAAGATGTCAGTGAGTTGTAAGGTGGTGACAGGACTGATCGACAGTACGGGTTCCCTGAACAGATCCAAATCAGGGATCCTGGAGGTGATCAGATCTTTCTACTCACACCTCTTGGGGAAGAGGGATCTGGATCGGAACGTGATGTCGGCTTTCCTGGCCGAAGCCATCCCTGAGCCAGGGGATGACCCCTCGCTTCACGTTTTGACAGAGGCAATCAGGGAAGAGGAAGTGCGACTGGCCATTGATGGGCTTCGGCCTAAGAAATCGCCAGGTCCGGATGGCTTAACATCCGAGTTTTATAAGACCTTTAGGGACTCCTTGGTCCCCTCTTGACTGAGGTGTTTAACGAGTGTCTCTCCTCGGGCGCTCTTTCCCGGTCAATGAGGCAGTCAGCCCTGATTATCCTGTCAAAGGGTAAAGACTCGTCCCGTATTGAGAATTGGCGTCCCATAGCGCTTCTCAATACGGACCGGAAGGTTCTGGCAAAGGTGCTGTTCAATCGGCTGGTGAAGTTTGCACCCCGGCTCCTTTCGGGGGCCCAGCATTGCTCTGTTCCAGGCCGCAGCACTTTTAGTGCAGTACTCGGTGTCCGAGAGGCAGTGGAGCAGGGTAGGGCTGGCCACTGGAAGGGGTACTTGCTGTCTTTAGATCAGGCGAAGGCTTTTGATCGGGTTAACCACGAGTACCTCTGGTCCGTCCTTCTGAGGTACGGTCTGCCTGGGGGGTTTGTAAATTGGCTAAAGATCCTGTATGCGGGGGCAGAGACTTTCCCGCTCGTGAATGGTTGGTCTGGCCACCCTTTTGAGGTTGGGTCTGGGGTCCGCCAGGGCTGTCCGTTGAGCCCGCTGTTATACGTGTTCGCGATAGATCCCCTTTTAAGGAGGATTGAGCGCGGGCCGTTGGCGGGAGTCAGGATGGACCAGGCGGCCCAGAAGCCACTCTGAGGGTGGTAGCGTATGCTGATGACGTCTCCCTTTTCGTATCCTCGGGTGAGGAGGCGGAGTGGGTCATGTCTGAGGTTGGTCGCTACTCGGAGGCTTCTGGGTCCGGAATTAATCAGGAAAAGTGTGAGAGTCTCTGGCTGGGAGGGGGAGATCCTAGTTTCGGTCTCCCGGACACTCTTCCAGAGCCTCAGGCATCAGCAAAAATCCTAGGCATCGAATTTGGCCCGGGGGACTACCCCCAGCAAAATTGGGAGGGCAGACTCAGGATCGCCGCCCAGAAGGTGGACCAATGGAAGGGTTGGTCTTTGACCCTGAGGGAAAGGGTTAGCCTGGTTAAGGGTTTTTTGCTACCCTTGTTAATATACCTGGGCAGTGTCTGCATGTTGCCAGAGCCGCTCTGGACACGGGTCTACAGCCTGTTTTTCCAAATGTTATGGGGAAATAGGCTGAACCTAGTCAAGCGAGAGGTCACATATCGCACAAGGAGACTAGGAGGGTTGGGTATGGTCAACCCAGTGGTGTTTCTAGTAAACACTTTTGTCAAGACTAACATCGCCAACCTCTGGTCAGAGAGGGCTCCTCCGTGGGTATTCTCCTGCAGGGGATGGCTTCGGCCCTTCTTCCAGGAATGGGAGACAGGAGGGCAAGTGAAGGACCTGCGCACACCGCATGGGCATCTCCCGGCTTACGCTACCCCGGTTCTGAAGGTGATCCGCCGGTGGGGTCTGGGAATGTGGGAGATCAGGACCATGTCGAGGAAATTCCTTGACAGGAGGGTCCTGTTGACCCATTTCCAGAAGCCTCTGGTGCTCAAAGATTGCCCAAGTCGGGATCTGGAGGGCGGGCTGAGGTTATTGAATTCTGCACGGGTCCCCTTGAAGTTTTGGGACTTGGCTTGGCGCTGCTTCCACGGGAAACTGTATGTAAGGGACAACCTGAAGTGTAGGAACTCCGAAGATCGGGGTTGTCCCGTGAGGAGTGTTGCGACACGCTGGAAAGCATGGAGCACTTCCTCCTTCAGTGTCCTTTTAATGCAGGGGTCTACAACAGGGTGGGTGCTTCCATAGGCTGGCCTCGGCTGGCACACCTTTCCTATGCGGAGTGGGCGTATGGGGCATTCGGATCCCTGGGTGGCCGAGATCGGGGCACTTTATTTCTAGTCAGTTTAGTCGTCAGGTTTTACACGTGGAACGCACGGTGCTTAGTGTCAACTCAGCAGAAAATCCTCCCCGGGACGAGGTTGTTAGGAACATTCTGGGTGGCCTGGTGAAGGTGCGCTCTCTGGAGTATGACAGGCTGGGTGCAGCGAGGGCCTCTCTTCTCTGGAGAGGGTTCTCATTTAATGTACCCTAGGGCCTAGATAAGCAGGTAAGTGGTAGGGACAGGTAGATAGCTTCAGTAGGGACAGGTAGATAGTTAGGGACAGGACAGGGACAGCCGAGGGACAGTTAGGTAGGCACGCGGTGAGTTAGGTAGGGTAGTAGGGTCAGGCAGGGAGAGACAGGGAAAGGTAGGTAGATAAATAGGGACAGATGTTTAGGCAGGTAGGGACGGCTGGTAGAGTAAGGATTGTTAGGATAGAAGCCTGTCATCTCCGGGTTCCTGGTGACGGGCTGAGGGCTTTTCACTGTCAGATTTTTGTTTTGCAGAAGTGAATTACTGATATAGGGCTTACAGGCACCAATCCTGGCTCTGGGAAGTGTTGTAATATAGAGAGTTAGGTTGTATTGTATTGTATGTATTGTATTGTAAGATGTTCCTGGAGGTCATGAGTTCCTCAGTGAAGCTTATTTTTGTATTGTGTTGGGGGTTTTATGGTGGTGGGAGGGGGGTTGGTGGTAGGTTTGTTATAGTTGTATTTGCTGTGTAACTAAAAAAATAAAAATAAAAAAAAATATATATATATATATATATATAAAAAAAAAAAAAATTGTGTGGTTTAGATAGATGTGTTTTAAGCCAGGTGGCTTTTGTGTTTCTTTTTGGGCGATGGACCAGAGTTTTCTTTGTCAGGTTTGGTGTGAAGTGTGTATGTGTGTATTAATAAAATGTTTCTTCTCTCCTTGGGTGACGTAACCTGGGGAGGAGGAGATCTGGAGGAAACAAAAAGTGAGATGAAGTCGGCTGCCATTCTAGGCTGAAGTCGCCTTTCTCAGATCGCAGCCGCTAAGCAGCTTGAGGCCGGGCAAGTCCAGGAATGGGAGACCGGCCGGGAATCCCTGGTGCAGCATCAGAGAGAAAGATGAGAGGAGGAAGCTTCTCTGAGGAAGAAGACAGGTTTTGTTTTGGGGGGGGGTTACTTTGAATGGGGGCAGTTATGCTGGACTCGGACTTTTGCTTGGACTGGGGGGGTAATGTTGGACTCGGATGGTTGTTTTGCTGGGGTTTGGATTTTTGTTCTTTATTAATTGTAAGTTTTGTATTTTTTATATTAAAAGAGTTCCCTGTATACAGAGATACATGATAAGATTCTGTCTGCAGCCACCACTAGGGGGAGCTCCCTGTATACAGAGATACATGATAAGATCCTGTCTGCAGCTTTTCTATTCTCCACACTAGGGGGAGCTCCCTGTATACAGAGATACATGATAAGATCCTGTCTGCAGTCACCACTAGGGGGAGCTCCCTGTATACAGAGATACATGATAAGATCCTGTCTGCAGTCACCACTAGGGGGAGCTCCCTGTATACAGAGATACATGATAAGATTCTGTCTGCAGCCACCACTAGGGGAGCTCCCTGTATACAGAGATACATGATAAGGTTCTGTCTGCAGTCACCACTAGGGGGAGCTCCCTGTATACAGAGATACATGATAAGACCCTGTCTGCACTCACCACTAAGGGGAGATCCCTGTATACAGAGATACATGATAAGACCTGTCTGCACTCACCACTAGGGGGAGATCCCTGTATACAGAGATACATGATAAGATCCTGTCTGCAGCCACCACTAGGAGGAGCTCCCTGCATACAGAGGTACATGATAAGATTCTGTCTGCAGCCATCACTAGGGGGAGCTACCTGTATACAGAGAAACATAAGATCCTGTCTGCAACCACCACTAGGGGGAGCTCACTTTATACAGAGATACATGATAAGATCCTGTCTGCAGCCACCACTATGGGGAGCTCCCTGCATACAGAGGTACATGATAAGATTCTGTCTGCAGCCACTACTAGCGGAGTCCCTGTATATAGAGATACATGATAAGATTCTGTCTGCAGTCACCACTAGGGGGAGCTCCCTGTATACAGAGATACATGATAAGATCCTGTCTGCAGCCACCACTAGGGGGAGCTCCCTGTATACAGAGATACATGATAAGATCCTGTCTGCAGCCACCACTAGGAGGAGCTCCTGCATACAGAGGTACATGATAAGATTCTGTCTGCAGCCACCACTATGGGGAGCTCACTGTATACAGAGATACATGATAAGATCCTGTCTGCAGCCACCACTAGGAGGAGCTCCCTGCATACAGAGGTACATGATAAGATTCTGTCTGCAGCCACTACTAGCTGAGTCCCTGTATATAGAGATACATGATAAGATTCTGTCTGCAGTCACCACTAGGGGGAGCTCCCTGTATACAGAGATACATGATAAGATCCTGTCTGCAGCCACCACTAGGAGGAGCTCCCTGCATACAGAGTACATGATAAGATTCTGTCTGCAGCCACTACTAGCGGAGTCCCTGTATATAGAGATACATGATAAGATTCTGTCTGCAGTCACCACTAGGGGAGCTCCTTTGTATACAGAGATACATGATAAGATCCTGTCTGCAGTCACCACTAGGGGGAGCTCCCTGTATACAGAGATACATGATAAGATCCTGTCTGCAGCCACCACTAGGGGAGCTCCCTGTATGAGAGATACTTTAGGTTCTGTTCTAGCCACCACTCGGGGGAGCTCCCTGTATACAGAGATACATGATAAGATCCTGTCTGCAGCCACCACTAGGGGGAGCTCCCTGTATGAGAGATACTTTAGGTTCTGTTCTAGCCACCACTAGGGGGAGCTTCCTGTATCCAGAGTCATACAGCCACCACTAGAGGCCTGTAGTCTGTGGAGGAAGGTGTGCGACTGTTTGCTCCAGGAGAGAGACCAGTTTTTTTTTTCTTACACCCAGGAATCCCCCCTCTCTGACCCAGGAAAGAGAGGGGTGTTGTGGATGAACTGTGGGGCTAAGTCCCCGTCTCCCACCCCTCGGTCTAAGCCGGCGGGGGGTGGGAGCTCATTGCTACCGGCAAAGAGGGTCACCAGATCCAGCAAGGCCCGAAACATGGAGGAGCCCAGGAAGACCCAGGAGGGCTGCAAAGCTCCTAAGGCTGAGGCGAGGGCCACTGCGGTGTCTCCTCCCGGAGGTGAGCGGAGTACTCGCAGAGGTCCAGCGGCGGCGGTGCAGAAAGATTGGGGCACTAGGGCCGCAGGGGAGCCGGTTACCAGCTATGGCTCCCGCATCCATGTGTACCTCTGCGAGTATGAGGAGGCTGGGAAGACACTGAGGAGGCTCCGGGAGGAAATGAAGGAGGCGAGGCAAGCTGCAGACAGGGCCTCCCGTACAGAGAAGTCTGCCCTAACAGCCAGGATATCCAGCCTGAGGATCGGCATTGAGGGCATGGAAGCCCGGAAAGCGGCTATACTGGATAACAGCGGGCCTTTCCGGGAAAAACTGGACAATGAGGACAGATTCCATAACATGGCTGCTGTGAAGGAGCCAGAGGGGTCTCGGCGTCCGACCCAGGTGGAGGAGGTGGACCATGTGGAGATGGAGGAGGCACCGTACCCACCTGGGGGCTTGGTAAGTGATCTCCAGGCCACACACAGCGGGATAGATCCAGTGCAGTTCCCACTCCCATCAGACAATAGCATTTCAGAGGATGATGGGGGTGATGCGGATGATAGCGGCAGCGATAAAGCAGTAGTGGGGGTTGCCTCGTCTTGCAGCAGATCCGTCAGCTGGAGTCCCAGTAAATTATGCCCACCTGAAGTTTGGGGATGAGGTCTGCGGGGACGAGGCGACCAGGAGGGGGAAAAAGAAACAGAAAAAAAGGAAGAAAACATCGGAGGAGAGGTTGGTGTTTGTGCCCCTTCCTGGGACCCCCAGTCCCGCTGTGTGGAACCCGCTACCCACCCCGGCCCGGGACCTGCAGTGGTTCCGGTGCGAGGGAGCGGGGAGAGTACAAGTCATATGGCGCCGGTCGCCGTCTCTGCTGGCAGTAGCAGAGGGGGCGAGAGTGGGCATGCGGCTGCAGAGCCGGACAGTGTGCATGGTCTGGAGTGTGGCCCTATGGCGGGCGCTAATAAGATCTGTGGAGGTGTCCAGGCCCGATCCTCTGTGAAAACCGGGGACGGCCTGGCGCCTGCTGCACCCGCTGACGCTCGGGGGGTGGAGGCTGTGGGTACCTTGCCGGTGGTCACCGCTCCCCGCAGTGTTGGCGGTGCACTGTCAGCCAGGGCCGCATCATCGGCGGCGTGTGCTGTGGTGTCGGGGTCCCCCACATGCAGATCCGATGCTGGGTCAAAGTCAGGGGCCCCGGCACCGATTATCATCTCAGGTGCAGCTGTAATGGCTGCGGTAATGCCGGCCCGGATCGCACCACCGAGGTCATCTGCATGTGTGTCCCTGTATCTGCGGGGAACCTGGTGGTGAAGTGCACACAGGAGTGTGGAGATGGTCTGCAGGAGAGGCTGGAGCAACAGTCTGCAAGCAGCACATGCTCTGCTGAAAAGCAGGGTGTGGTAACTAAACTCTGCAATACCACTCTTAAAGGGGCAGTAGCACTGCAAATAGCAACCCCCCCAGCAGAAAGCAGTGAAAAAAACACAAATGAAAATGTAAATGAGAATGGAAGTGGTGCAAGTGGTGTGAATAGTGTCTGTCACAATGGTGAAGGGTCAGGTGTTGGAGGGTGGTTTCTGCTGGAGGTATGGTTGGTGTGAATGGTGCCAGTGTGGGAAAGGAAAAAAATAAAAGTTCTACTAGTGAAAATGGTGTGGCTGAGGTAAGTGAGGTGGAGATGGTTGACTGTGAAGTTGAGAGTTCAGAGAATATAGGGGCTGGTCCATCGTCCACCTCACCTGCAGGCACCATAAGTTATGCGGCTGCTGCGGTGGGGTTCTGCGGGGGTCTTCCTCATCTCCGGACCCAGGGAATGATGCTTTTCGCCGCCGCTTCCTGGAGGCCCTCAAAAAAGGGGAGCGGACGATCAATGTAGAGGGAAGAGAGGTGGAGTTGTCCTACTGGCTAGATAAGTTTGGTCTAGCTGCCTTCCAAGAGAAAAGGGGGGTGGAGACCGTGTGGTCCCTCCCGACAGCCGGGCAGGGGGTCTCCAGGAGAAATGTTGTTCGTCTTCGCTGGAGGGGCGATGAGGCCTGTCCATCTAGGACAAATGTGGTGAAGCTCCTCATGAAGATGGACTTCAGGGCTATTGACATCTTTGCTCTGATACATCCTTTTGGGACCTCCACCTTTGATATCAGCTTTGTTCGGCCAGAGGGCTTAGAGCTCTTTTGGTCAAATTATGAGCTGGTAAAAGAGGAGCCCGGCTGGCGAGGGTTTGCTGTGGAGGCAATTTCTCGCCAAAGTGGGCCAAGAAAGTGACCGTTTTAAAATGTAATGAGTCCCTTTCTGGCGTTGACATAATGACCTGGTTGAGCCGGTACGGCGAGGTTGTGGAGGTCCTAAAAAGAATCGGGACGATTTTGGCATCTGGTCAGGAGGCTGGACCTTCATGGTAAAGTTGAAGCGTTCAGGGGCACTGTCACCCACATCCCTTCCTCGGCTTTCCTGGGAAGGGATCGTATTCTGGTCTTCTACCAGGGGCAGCCGAAGGTCTGCCACAGGTGCGGTGATCCTCGCCACTTCAGCGCGGGGCTGCAAGGTGCAGAAATGTGCCTTGTGTGGCGAGGTGGGTCACCTCGCCGCGTCCTGTGGTGTCATTCGATGTCACCTGTGTGGTGATCTAGGTCACCCGTTCAGCCGCTGCCTCGTTCATTCTCTAATGCCATGGCCAGCCGGGCGGAGGGGAGCCGTGAGGAAGTTCTTGGCGGTGCAACTTCTGCGGGGGTTGGCGGGTGGCGGCAGGGGGGAGCTGAGGGGCCGATGAGGAATGGCAGGGCTAGGGGTCCCTCTTACCAGCGGAGGCAGGCAAGGCGTCAGGAGGGCAGGGGGCAGGAGGAGCCTCAGGAAACTGGGGTAATGGCTGCCCCCTCCTCCGAGGCGACGGCCCATGTCACTGAGGCCCGGGGGAGGAAGCGGTGAATGAGGAGATCAGTCGGATGGAGAATGAGGAAGTGGCTGATCTCTCAGATGCCTCACAATATGAAAGTTTGATGAGGATGGAGGGGAACAGCCAAAAGAAATGGGTGACAAGGGTACCAAGAGTGCCAAAAATAAAAAAAAGAAGAAAAAAGGTGGAAAAATCTTCTTCCCTGACCAAGGTGCCTAAGGAAGGTCCCACCTACTCCCCTCTGATCTCCCTCTCCAACCGGTTCCAAGCCCTTGATGACCCTGCTGAGATGGGGGTCGGGGGTGAGGTTCCGGAGGTAACATCTGGAGGGTCTTTGGGAGGGGGCGGAGTCCCTTCTCCGGAGGGTATGTCTTTTTTCAGGAGGTGGGGCCAACCCTGTGTCGGAGATGAGAAAAGGTGGGAGGGATGGATACCTCTGTCTCTTTGAAAAGAAGAGGGGGGGCTTCATCGTCCGGAGATGAGCGGGCTAGGAAAAAGGGTGGGGGGGAAGAAAAAGGCCATCTAACTCGATCACTCATGATGGCGGCACCCACCCCGTTGACTCTGGCGACCATTAATGTCGCTAGTTATAAAGTCAGATGCGGCTAGATTTGCGGCCTTTGATTTTCTCACCCGATTTGAGGCTGACATTTTGTTTTTGCAGGAGACCAGACTTACGGATATGGGGGCCATACGCAAGGCGGAGAGTGAGTGAGGTGCGGGTCCTCGTACTGGTCTCTTGCGGCCGAGCCGTGTTAGCGCGGGTGGCAGTCCTTTTTAAGACTGCATCGGTTGAATGCCGGAGAGTTATCGAAGTAGAAATGGGTAGGTGCTGGTCTTTAGACGTCTTCATGAGGGACAGGAGCTTCGGCTCATTAACATCTAATGGTCCACAGTCAAAGTGGGACCGTAAATGTCTCTTCCTGAAGATTAAGCCCTATCTTTTTACGAGTCGGCAGGTGGTCTTTGGAGGTGACTTTAACACTGTCACAAGGCTTCGTGATAGGGGAGGCTCCATTGACCGGTGGCTTATGATAGTAATACTCTTAATAGCATAGCTAGTGACGCTCGCCTGGTGGATGTCCACATCGGCACACCCCAGGTCACTGTGGTTTCACCTTTCATAGAGGTAGCTGTAGGTCTAGGATAGACAGGTTTTTTTTGAAGGAGGAAGCCATCTCTTCAGCAGTGTCCGTTGTGAGGTGGAGTTCTCCGATCACTGTCTGATTTCTTTTTCTCTGAATGTTTCAGAAACCCTCGGATGGGAAAGGGACTATGGAAGCTGAATTCGTCCCTCTTGGAAGAAGCAGAGATAAGACAATCCTTTGAGGACTTTCTTCAGAGCCAGGTACCGCTTTTGGATCTCTGTAGCGATAAGTCAGAGTGGTGGGAGATCTTCAAGGAACGGGTTGCGAGTTTCTTCGCCAGCTCTCGAGCCACAGGAGCCTGAGCAGGTACCGCCTGTATCAGGAACTGAGGAGGAAACTCGAACATCTCGTCTCGGCTGGAGGTGACCGTGAGGAGATCTCCAGAGTGAAGTCTTTACTCAAAGGTGTCAGTACGATAGGCACACATCTTTGGTTTTTGAGAGGGATTTCGGGAGGTACCGCTCGCCCGACCCTACAGAAACTGTAAGATGTCAGTGAGTTGTAAGGTGGTGAGAGGACTGATCGACAGTACGGGTTCCCTGAAACAGATCCAAATCAGGGATCCTGGAGGTGATCAGATCTTTCTACTCACACCTCTTGGGGAAGAGGGATCTGGATCGGAACGTGATGTCGGCTTTCCTGGCCGAAGCCATCCCTGAGCCAGGGGATGACCCCTCGCTTCACGTTTTGACAGAGGCAATCAGGGAAGAGGAAGTGCGACTGGCCATTGATGGGCTTCGGCCTAAGAAATCGCCAGGTCCGGATGGCTTAACATCCGAGTTTTATAAGACCTTTAGGGATCCTTGGTCCCCCTCTTGACTGAGGTGTTTAACGAGTGTCTCTCCTCGGGCGCTCTTTCCCGGTCAATGAGGCAGTCAGCCCTGTTATCCTGTCAAAGGGTAAAGACTCGTCCCGTATTGAGAATTGGCGTCCCATAGCGCTTCTCAATACGGACGGAAGGTTCTGGCAAAGGTGCTGTTCAAATCGGCTGGTGAAGTTTGCACCCCGGCTCCTTTCGGGGGCCCAGCATTGCTCTGTTCCGGGCCGCAGCACTTTTAGTGCAGTACTCGGTGTCCGAGAGGCAGTGGAGCAGGGTAGGGCTGGCCACTGGAAGGGTACTTGCTGTCTTTAGATCAGGCGAAGGCTTTTGATCGGGTTAACCACGAGTACCTCTGGTCCGTCCTTCTGAGGTACGGTCTGCCTGGGGGGTTTGTAAATTGGCTAAAGATCCTGTATGCGGGGGCAGAGACTTTCCCGCTCGTGAATGGTTGGTCTGGCCACCCTTTTGAGGTTGGGTCTGGGGTCCGCCAGGGCTGTCCGTTGAGCCGCTGTTATACGTGTTCGCGATAGATCCCCTTTTAAGGAGGATTGAGCGCGGGCCGTTGGCGGGAGTCAGGATGGACCAGGCGGCCCAGAAGCCACTCTGAGGGGTGGTAGCGTATGCTGATGACGTCTCCCTTTTCGTATCCTCGGGTGAGGAGGCGGAGTGGGTCATGTCTGAGGTTGGTCGCTACTCGGAGGCTTCTGGGTCAGGAATTAATCAGGAAAAGTGTGAGGAGTCTCTGGCTGGGAGGGGGAGATCCTAGTTTCGGTCTCCCGGACACTCTTCAGAGCCTCAGGCATCAGCAAAAATCTAGGCATCGAATTTGGCCCGGGGGACTACCCCCAGCAAAAATTGGGAGGGCAGACTCAGGATCGCCCCCAGAAGGTGGACCAATGGAAGGGTTGGTCTTTGACCCTGAGGGAAAGGGTTAGCCTGGTTAAGGGTTTTTTGCTCCCCTTGTTAATATACCTGGGCAGTGTCTGCATGTTGCCAGAGCCGCTCTGGACACGGGTCTACAGCCTGTTTTTCCAAATGTTATGGGGAAATAGGCTGAACCTAGTCAAGCGAGAGGTCACTATCGCACAAGGAGACTAGGAGGGTTGGTATGGTCAACCCAGTGGTGTTTCTAGTAAACACTTTTGTCAAGACTAACATCGCCAACCTCTGGTCAGAGAGGGCTCCTCCGTGGGTATTCTCCTGCAGGGGATGGCTTCGGCCCTTCTTCCAGGAATGGGAGACAGGAGGGCAAGTGAAGGACTGCGCACACCGCATGGGCATCTCCCGGCTTACGCTACCCGGTTCTGAAGGTGATCCGCCGGTGGGGTCTGGGAATGTGGGAGATCAGGACCATGTCAAGGAATTCCTTGACAGGAGGGTCCTGTTGACCCATTTCCAGAAGCCTCTGGTGCTCAAAGATTGCCCAAGTCGGGATCTGGAGGGCGGGCTGAGGTATTGAATTCTGCACGGGTCCCCTTGAAGTTTTGGGACTTGGCTTGGCGCTGCTTCCACGGGAAACTGTATGTAAGGGACAACCTGAAAGTGTAGGAACTCCGAAGATCGGGGTTGTCCCCGTGAGGAGTGTTGCGACACGCTGGAAAGCATGGAGCACTTCCTCCTTCAGTGTCCTTTTAATGCAGGGGTCTACAACAGGGTGGGTGCTTCCATAGGCTGGCCTCGGCTGGCACACCTTTCCTATGCGGAGTGGGCGTATGGGGCATTCGGATCCCTGGGTGGCCGAGATCGGGGCACTTTATTTCTAGTCAGTTTAGTCGTCAGGTTTTACACGTGGAACGCACGGTGCTTAGTGTCAACTCAGCAGAAAATCCTCCCCGGGACGAGGTTGTTTAGGAACATTCTGGGTGGCCTGGTGAAGGTGCGCTCTCTGGAGTATGACAGGCTGGGTGCAGCGAGGGCCTCTCTTCTCTGGAGAGGGTTCTCATTTAATGTACCCTAGGGCCTAGATAAGCAGGTAAGTGGTAGGGACAGGTAGATAGCTTCAGTAGGGACAGGTAGATAGTTAGGGACAGGACAGGGACAGCCGAGGGACAGTTAGGTAGGCACGCGGTGAGTTAGGTAGGGCAGTAGGGTCAGGCAGGGAGAGACAGGGAAAGGTAGGTACATAAATTAGGGACAGATGTTTAGGCAGGTAGGGACGGTGGTAGAGTAAGGCTTGTTAGGATAGAAGCCTGTCATCTCCGGGTTCCTGGTGACGGGCTGGGGGCTTTTCACTATCAGATTTTTGTTTTGCAGAAGTGAATTACTGATATAGGGCTTACAGGCACCGATCCTGGCTTGGGGAAGTGTTGTAATATAGAGAGTTAGGTTGTATTGTATTATATTGTATAGTATTGTATTGTAAGATGTTCCTGGAAGTCATGAGTTCCTCAGTGAAGCTTATTTTTGTATTGTGTTGGGGGTTTTTGGTGGTGGGAGGGGGGTTGGTGGTAGGTTTGTTATAGTTGTATTTGCTGTGTAACTAAAAAAAAAAAAAAAAAAAAAAAATATATATATAAAAGGAAAAAAAAATTGTGTGGTTTAGATAGATGTGTTTTAAGCCAGGTGGCTTTTGTGTTTCTTTTTGGGCGATGGACCAGGTTTTCTTTGTCAGGTTTGGTGTGAAGTGTGTATGTGTGTAATAATAAAATGTTTCTTCTCTCCTTGGGTGACGTAACCTGGGGGGGAGGGATCTGGGGGAAACAAAAAGTGAGATGAAGTCGGCTGCCATTTTAGGCTGAAGTCGCCTTTCTCAGATCGCAGCCGCTAAGCAGCTTGAGGCTGGGCAAGTCCAGGAATGGGAGACCGGCCGGGAATCCCTGGTGCCAGCATCAGAGAGAAAGATGAAGGAGGAGGAAGCTTCTCTGAGGAAGAAGACAGGTTTTGTTTTGGGGGGGGGTTACTTTGAATGGGGGCAGTTATGCTGGACTCGGACTTTTGCTTGGACTGGGGGGGTAATGTTGGACTCGGATGGTTGTTTTGCTGGGGTTTGGATTTTTGTTCTTTATTATTTGTAAGTTTTGTATTTTTTATATTAAAAGAGTTCCTGTATACTGAAATACTGTACATAAGACCCTGTCTGCAGCCACCACTAGGAGAGATTACAGGTATTTTCTTTTATTTATTATTGCATTCCATGTATGAGCAGTATGCATTTAGTTCATATGCTTCCCTCTAATGATGACTGTAGATATTTAGAAATTTGTTTTACAATTCTTTCCCTATGTGGATATTGAAATCTCTGATTTAAATAAAAATCAACTCTAAGGCTGTGTTTCCACGATTCGGAACCACAGCGCTTTGGACGGAGCAGAAAGTCCGCTCCGCCCAAAGCCCCGCCCCCCAGTGAACGCGTGGTCAATCCGGATGTGTTCATGGAACACATCCGGAACACATCCGGAATGACCGCAGCGCTACACAGGCCTGTGTTATTTCCCTTGCAGCGACGCAGCGTCGCCGCAAGGGAATAGGACATGCTGCGATCTAAAAAGACGCGCCACATGTCCGGAAACGCAGGTCTGCCGCCTGCGTGTTTTTAAGCATAGTGGAGACGGGATTTCTTGAAATCCCCTCCACTATGCTGTAGCATCTGGACGCTGCGTGTTTGACGCTGCGCCAGCGCACAGCGTCAAACACGCAGCAATTACTGAAGAATTCCAGATCGTGGAAACACCCCTCACGGCTTTAAACATGGATATACAACAAGAAACGGATTAGCACAGATTTTGCACGTTTTAATTCATGTAACTAAAAGTTTGTATAACTTCACCATAGCGTCAATTTACAGATATTAATATACAGTTCCTAGTGAGAATTGTTGAGAATATTGATGTTTTGAAGTCAAGTGACCAAAAGCATAAAAATATCAAAAAATTAATAAAAAAAAAAACGCTGAGGGAAAATGAAAAATATTTAGAATTGAGAGTCCTCATAATGACTATTCTGCTTCACGTCACTTGTCTTACCTATTGCATTGTTTCTATGCTGTGTTGTGTATAAATATGTGATTCTTCGATTTTGTATTAGTCTTTGCCTGATGAAGAGACCTGAGGAGTCTCGAAAGCTTGCAATTTGTTACCATCTTTTCAGTTAGCCATTAAAAGGTATCAACCACTGAGGACTCTCAATTCTAAATGTTTTTCTATCTATCTATTTCACGCTGCACTCTTGATAATTTCTAAGTTTCTAACTCAAAATTTCTTTTCGTGTGATATTGCGTTGTGGCACAGTTCTGCGAGACATTGCTTCTTGTATTATTTACTCTGTCAAATTGTTGATCATATGCTTGTTGGCAAAAAAATATATAAAGGCTGAAAAATTAAGTGCATTCAATCTGATGTCAGCAAACTTTGGAATTTTAGAAAATGGGCAATTTAATATAATTATAGAAGTCAAAGCCACAGACGTAAAATAACATCACCTACAACTAGAATCGAAATGAGACCTTGGCTATCACCAGCTGTTTGTCTTGCACTTGAGCTCTCGGAACGAGTGTTTTGTATATAGATGATTAAGAAAAACAAAAATGGCTTCATCCTCCAGTCCTAAAAATTTAATTATTACCACATAATAGGATCGAGCAGGAGCTTAAGGATCTTAGGAGAGTCAGATCACTTCTATAGTCAGAAGGTTGAAATTGCCTCTTAACTGGAACTATGACAAATGTACAAGGTCTGAAATACAGTTGTGCTCAAAAGTTTACATACCCAAGCAGGATTTTTACTTTCTTGACCTTTTTTCAGAAAATATGAATGAAACACCAAAACATTTTCTCAATTCATGGTTAGTGGTTGGGTAAAGCCATTTATTGTCAAACTACTGTGTTTTCTCTTTTTATAATCATGACAACCCAAAACATCCAAATGACCCTGATCAAAAGTTTACATACCCCATATCTTAATACCGTGCATAGCCCCCTCTAACATCAATGACAGCTTGTTGTCTTTTGTGTTAGTTGTGTATGAGGTTCTTTATTTTCTCAGATGTAAAGCTGCTCACTCTTCTTGGTGAAAAGTCTTCAGTTCCTGTAAATTCCTGGGCTGACGAGCATGAGCTCTCCCCAAAGTGGCTCAATGATATTGAGGTCAGGAGACTGAGATGGCCACTCCAGAACCTTCACTTTGTTCTGCTGTAGCAATGACAGGTCGACTTGGCCTTGTACTTTGGATCGTTGTCATGTTGGAACATCCAAGTAAGTTTCCAATGCTCGCTTCGGGGCTGATGATTGCAAATTTGCCAGCTATGTATTTGCTGATAACATGCTGCATTCATCTTTCCTTCAACTTTGACCAAGTTTCCTGCTACTTTGTAGCTCACACAATCCCCAAAACATCAGTGATCCACCTCCGTGCTTTACAGTAGGAATGGTGTTTCTTTCATCATAGGCCTTGTTGACTCTCTCCAAATGTAGCGTTTATGGTTGTGGCCCAAAAGTTAAATTTTGATCTCATAGTAACATAGTTATTAAGGTTGAACGAAGACTTTAAGTCCACCTAGTTCATACCCATATCCTATCCTAACCGCCCTAGAATGTTGTTCAGAGGAAGGACGAAGTTTTGAGGCTTGTCTCTGTGCTGTTTTGTGTATTGAAGGTGAGATACTTTGTGGCATTTGAGCAGTAATGGCTTTCTTCTGGCGATTCAACCATGCAGCCCATTTTTCTTCAAGTGCTGCCTTATTGTGCTTCTTGAATCAGCCACACCACTAGTTTTTTTGAGAGTCCAGTTTTTCAGCCGATGTTATTTGTGGGTTTTCCTTTGCATCTCGAACAATTTTCTTGGTATTTGTCAAAGGTCATATGTGAGGATGTTACCTTTAGTAGCCATTCAAACCCATTTGTGTCAACTTCTGTGCATGTTATCAGGCCAAAATCACCAGGGTATGTGAACTTTTGATCAGGGTCATTTGGATGTTTTGGTTTGTCATTATGATTTAACCCTAGCATGCGTATTGGTGGCCTTTTAGGCCCCCATGCTTACTTTTTAGCTATTATCTGCAAAATTACTTAACCCCTTAACCCTTCACCCCAAGGGTGGTTTTGCACGTTAATGACCGGGCCAATTTTTACAATTCTGACCACTGTCTCTTTATGAGGTTATAACTCTGGAACGCTTCAACGGATCTTCGCGATTCTGAGACTGTTTTCTCGTGACATATTGTACTTCATGATAGTGGTAAAATTTCTTCCATATAACTTGCATTTATTTATGAAAAAAACGCAAATATGGCAAAAATTTTGAAAATTTTGCAATTTTCAAACTTTGAATTTTTATTCCCTTAAAACAGAGAAATATGTCACACAAAATAGTTAAGAAATAACATTTCCCACATGTCTACTTTACATCAGCACAATTTTGGAAGCAAAATTTTTTTTTGTTAGGAATTATAAGGGTTAAAAGTTGACCAGCGATTTCTCATTTTTACAACAAAATTTACAAAGCCATTTTTTTTCGGGACCACCTCATATTTGAAGTCACTTTGAGGGGTCTATATTAGCAGAAAATACCCAAAAGTGACACCATTCTAAAAACTACACCCTCAAGGTACTCAAAACCACATTCAAGAATTTTATTAACCCTTCAGGTGCTGTCACAGGAGCTGAAGCAAACGTGGAAGGAAAAAATTAACATTTTACTTTTTAGTCACAAAAATGATCTTTTACAAACATTTTTTTATTTTTCACAAGGGAAAAAGGAGAAAAAGGACTGATAAAGTTGTTGTGCAATTTCTCCTGAGTACGCCGATACCCCATATGTGAGGGAAAACCACTGTTTGGGCACACGGCAGAGCTCGGAATGGAAGGAGCGCAGTTTGACTTTTCCAAACCAAAATTGGCTGGAATTGAGAACAGACGCCATGTCGCGTTTGGAGAGGCCCCGATGTGCCTAAACAGTGGAAACCCCCACATGTGACCCCATTTTGGAAACTAGACCCCCTAAGGAACTTATCTAGATGTGTGGTGAGCAGTTTGAACCCTCAAGTGCTTCACGCAAGTTTGTAATGTAGAGCCGTGAAGAAAAAAAATCATATTTTTTTCCACAAGCATGATGTTTTAGTCCCAAATTTTTATTTTCCCAAGGGTAAGAGGAGAAATTGAACCACAAAAGTTGTTGTCCAACTTGTCCTGAGTACGCTGATACCCCATATGTGGGGGGGAACCACTGTTTGGGCGCACGGCAGGGCTTGAAAGGGAAGGAGCGCCGTTTGACTTTTCCAAACCAAAATTGGCTGGAATTGCGAACGGACGCCATGTCGCGTTTGGAGGGCCCCTGATGTGCCCTAAACAGTGGAAACCCCCACATGTGACCCCATTTTGGAAAACTAGACCCCCTAAGGAACTTATCTAGATGTGTGGTGAGCACTTTGAACCCTCAAGTGCTTCACGCAAGTTTGTAATGTAGAGCCGTGAAGAAAAAAAATCATATTTTTTCCACAAACATGATGTTTTAGTCCCAAATTTTTATTTTCCCAAGGGTAAGAGGAGAAATTGGACCACAAAAGTTGTTGTCCAACATGTCCTGAGTACGCCGATACCCCATATGTGGGGGGGAAACCACTGTTTGGGCGCACGGCAGGGCTTGAAAGGGAAGGAGCGCCGTTTGGGCTTTTCCAAACCAAAATTGGCTGGAATTGCGAACGGACGCCATGTTGCGTTTGGAGGGCCCCTGATGTGCCTAAACAGTGGAAACCCCCCACATGTGACCGCATTTTGGAAACTAGACCCCCTAAGGAACTTATCTAGATGTTTGGTGAGCACTTTGAACCCTCAAGTGCTTCACGCAAGTTTGTAATGTAGAGCCGTGAAGAAAAAAAATCATATTTTTTCCACAAACCTGATGTTTTAGTCCCCAAATTTTTATTTTCCCAAGGGTAAGAGGAGAAATTGGACCACAAAAGTTGTTGTCCAACATGTCCTGAGTACGCCGATACCCCATATGTGGGGGGGAACCACTGTTTGGGCGCACGGCAGGGCTTGAAAGGGAAGGAGCGCCGTTTGACTTTTCCAAACCAAAATTGGCTGGAATTGCGAACGGACGCCATGTTGCGTTTGGAGGGCCCCTGATGTCCCTAAACAGTGGAAACCCCCCACATGTGACCCCATTTTGGAAACTAGACCCCTAAGGAACTTATCTAGATGTGTGGTGAGCACTTTGAACCCTCAAGTGCTTCACGCAAGTTTGTAATGTAGAGCGCGTGAAGAAAAAAAATATATTTTTTCCACAAACATGATGTTTTAGTCCCAATTTCTATTTTCCAAGGGTAAAGAGGAGAATTGGACCACAAAAGTTGTTGTCCAACATGTCCGAGTACGCTGATACCCCATATGTGGGGGGAACCACTGGTTTGGGCGCACGGCAGGGCTTGAAGGGAAGGAGCGCCGTTTGACTTTTCCAAACCCAAAAATTTGGGTGGAATTGCGAACGGACGCCATTGCGTTTGGAGGGCCCTGATGTGCCTAAACAGTGGAAACCCCCCCATGTGATCCCATTTTGGAAACTAGACCCCTAAGGAATTATCTAGTGTGTGGTGAGCACTTTGAACCCCCAAGTGCTTC
>JARQOD010000001.1:383096737-383134647 GCA_033576555.1 Oophaga sylvatica | reverse complement strand
CGATGTCACCTGTGTGGTGATCTAGGTCACCCGTTCAGCCGCTGCCCTCGTTCATTCTCTAATGCCATGGCCAGCCGGGCGGAGGGGAGCCGCGAGGAAGTTTTTGGCGGTGCAACTTCTGCGGGGGTTGGCGGTGGCGGCAGGGGAGGAGCTGAGGGGCCGATGAGGAATGGCAGGGCTAGGGGTCCCTCTTACCAGCGGAGGCAGGCAAGGCGTCAGGAGGGCAGGGGGCAGGAGGAGCCTCAGGAAACTGGGGTAATGGCTGCCCCCTCCTCCGAGGCGACGGCCCATGTCACTGAGGCCCCGGGGGAGGAAGCGGTGAATGAGGAGATCAGTCGGATGGAGAATGAGGAAGTGGCTGATCTCTCAGATGCTCACAATATGAAAGTTTTGATGAGGATGGAGGGGAACAGCCAAAAGAAATGGGTGACAAGGGTACCAAGAGTGCAAAAAATAAAAAAAGAAGAAAAAAGGTGGAAAATCTTCTTCCCTGACCAAGGTGCCTAAGGAAGGTCCCACCTACTCCCCTCTGATCTCCCTCTCCAACCGGTTCCAAGCCCTTGATGACCCTGCTGAGATGGGGGTCGGGGGTGAGGTTCCGGAGGTAACATCTGGAGGGTCTTTGGGAGGGGGCGGAGTCCCTTCACGGAGGGTATGTCTTTTTCAGGAGGTGGGGCCAACCCTGCGTCCGGAGATGAGAAAGAGGTGGGGGGATGGATACCTCTGTCTCTTTGAAAAGAAGAGGGGGGGCTTCATCGTCCGGAGATGAGCGGGCTAGGAAAAAGGGTGGGGGGAAGAAAAAGGCCATCTAACTCGATCACTCATGATGGCGGCACCCACCCCGTTGACTCTGGCGACCATTAATGTCGCTAGTATAAAGTCAGATGCGGCTAGATTTGCGGCCTTTGATTTTCTCACCCGATTTGAGGCTGACATTTTGTTTTTGCAGGAGACCAGACTTACGGATATGGGGGCCATACGCAAGGCAGAGAGTGAGTGGAGGTGCGGGTCCTCGTACTGGTCTCTTGCGGCCGAGCCGTGTAGCGGGGTGGCAGTCCTTTTTAAGACTGCATCGGTTGAATGCCGGAGAGTTATCGAGGTAGAAATGGGTAGGTGCCTGGTCTTAGACGTCTTCATGAGGGGACAGGAGCTTCGGCTCATTAACATCTATGGTCCACAGTCAAAGTGGGACCGTAAATGTCTCTTCCTGAAGATTAAGCCCTATCTTTTTACGAGTCGGCAGGTGGTCTTTGGAGGTGACTTTAACACTGTCACAAGGCTTCGTGATAGGGGAGGCTCCATTGACCGGCTGGCTTATGATAGTAATACTCTTAATAGCATAGCTAGTGACGCTCGCCTGGTGGATGTCCACATCCGGCACACCCCAGGTCACTGTGGTTTCACCTTTCATAGAGGTAGCTGTAGGTCTAGGATAGACAGGTTTTTTTTGAAGGAGGAAGCCATCTCTTCAGCAGTGTCCGTTGTTGAGGTGGAGTTCTCCGATCACTGTCTGATTTCTTTTTCTCTGAATGTTTCAGAAACCCCTCGGATGGGAAAGGGACTATGGAAGCTGAATTCGTCCCTCTTGGAAGAAGCAGAGATAAGACAATCCTTTGAGGACTTTCTTCAGAGCCAGGTACCGCTTTTGGATCTCTGTAGCGATAAGTCAGAGTGGTGGGAGATCTTCAAGGAACGGGTTGCGAGTTTCTTCCGCCAGCTCTCGAGCCACAGGAGCCTGAGCAGGTACCGCCTGTATCAGGAACTGAGGAGGAAACTCGAACATCTCGTCTCGGCTGGAGGTGACCGTGAGGAGATCTCCAGAGTGAAGTCTTTACTCAAGAGGTGTCAGTACGATAGGCACACATCTTTGGTTTTTGAGAGGGATTTCGGGAGGTACCGCTCGCCCGACCCCTACAGAAACTGTAAGATGTCAGTGAGTTGTAAGGTGGTGAGAGGACTGATCGACAGTACGGGTTCCCTGAACAGATCCAAATCAGGGATCCTGGAGGTGATCAGATCTTTCTACTCACACCTCTTGGGGAAGAGGGATCTGGATCGGAACGTGATGTCGGCTTTCCTGGCCGAAGCCATCCCTGAGCCAGGGGATGACCCCTCGCTTCACGTTTTGACAGAGGCAATCAGGGAAGAGGAAGTGCGACTGGCCATTGATGGGCTTCGGCCTAAGAAATCGCCAGGTCCGGATGGCTTAACATCCGAGTTTTATAAGACCTTTAGGGACTCCTTGGTCCCCCTCTTGACTGAGGTGTTTAACGAGTGTCTCTCCTCGGGCGCTCTTTCCCGGTCAATGAGGCAGTCAGCCCTGATTATCCTGTCAAAGGGTAAAGACTCGTCCCGTATTGAGAATTGGCGTCCCATAGCGCTTCTCAATACGGACCGGAAGGTTCTGGCAAAGGTGCTGTTCAATCGGCTGGTGAAGTTTGCACCCCGGCTCCTTTCGGGGGCCCAGCATTGCTCTGTTCCGGGCCGCAGCACTTTTAGTGCAGTACTCGGTGTCCGAGAGGCAGTGGAGCAGGGTAGGGCTGGCCACTGGAAGGGGTACTTGCTGTCTTTAGATCAGGCGAAGGCTTTTGATCGGGTTAACCACGAGTACCTCTGGTCCGTCCTTCTGAGGTACGGTCTGCCTGGGGGGTTTGTAAATTGGCTAAAGATCCTGTATGCGGGGGCAGAGACTTTCCCGCTCGTGAATGGTTGGTCTGGCCACCCTTTTGAGGTTGGGTCTGGGGTCCGCCAGGGCTGTCCGTTGAGCCCGCTGTTATACGTGTTCGCGATAGATCCCCTTTTAAGGAGGATTGAGCGGGGCCGTTGGCGGGAGTCAGGATGGACCAGGCGGCCCCAGAAGCCACTCTGAGGGTGGTAGCGTATGCTGATGACGTCTCCCTTTTCGTATCCTCGGGTGAGGAGGCGGAGTGGGTCATGTCTGAGGTTGGTCGCTACTCGGAGGCTTCTGGGTCAGGAATTAATCAGGAAAAGTGTGAGAGTCTCTGGCTGGGAGGGGGAGATCCTAGTTTCGGTCTCCCGGACACTCTTCCAGAGCCTCAGGCATCAGCAAAAATCCTAGGCATCGAATTTGGCCCGGGGGACTACCCCCAGCAAAATTGGGAGGGCAGACTCAGGATCGCCGCCCAGAAGGTGGACCAATGGAAGGGTTGGTCTTTGACCCTGAGGGAAAGGGTTAGCCTGGTTAAGGGTTTTTTGCTACCCTTGTTAATATACCTGGGCAGTGTCTGCATGTTGCCAGAGCCGCTCTGGACACGGGTCTACAGCCTGTTTTTCCAAATGTTATGGGGAAATAGGCTGAACCTAGTCAAGCGAGAGGTCACATATCGCACAAGGAGACTAGGAGGGTTGGGTATGGTCAACCCAGTGGTGTTTCTAGTAAACACTTTTGTCAAGACTAACATCGCCAACCTCTGGTCAGAGAGGGCTCCTCCGTGGGTATTCTCCTGCAGGGGATGGCTTCGGCCCTTCTTCCAGGAATGGGAGACAGGAGGGCAAGTGAAGGACCTGCGCACACCGCATGGGCATCTCCCGGCTTACGCTACCCCGGTTCTGAAGGTGATCCGCCGGTGGGGTCTGGGAATGTGGGAGATCAGGACCATGTCAAGGAAATTCCTTGACAGGAGGGTCCTGTTGACCCATTTCCAGAAGCCTCTGGTGCTCAAAGATTGCCCAAGTCGGGATCTGGAGGGCGGGCTGAGGTTATTGAATTCTGCACGGGTCCCCTTGAAGTTTTGGGACTTGGCTTGGCGCTGCTTCCACGGGAAACTGTATGTAAGGGACAACCTGAAGTGTAGGAACTCCGAAGATCGGGGTTGTCCCCGTGAGGAGTGTTGCGACACGCTGGAAAGCATGGAGCACTTCCTCCTTCAGTGTCCTTTTAATGCAGGGGTCTACAACAGGGTGGGTGCTTCCATAGGCTGGCCTCGGCTGGCACACCTTTCCTATGCGGAGTGGGCGTATGGGGCATTCGGATCCCTGGGTGGCCGAGATCGGGGCACTTTATTTCTAGTCAGTTTAGTCGTCAGGTTTTACACGTGGAACGCACGGTGCTTAGTGTCAACTCAGCAGAAAATCCTCCCCCGGGACGAGGTTGTTAGGAACATTCTGGGTGGCCTGGTGAAGGTGCGCTCTCTGGAGTATGACAGGCTGGGTGCAGCGAGGGCCTCTCTTCTCTGGAGAGGGTTCTCATTTAATGTACCCTAGGGCCTAGATAAGCAGGTAAGTGGTAGGGACAGGTAGATAGCTTCAGTAGGGACAGGTAGATAGTTAGGGACAGGACAGGGACAGCCGAGGGACAGTTAGGTAGGCACGCGGTGAGTTAGGTAGGGCAGTAGGGTCAGGCAGGGAGAGACAGGGAAAGGTAGGTACATAAATAGGGACAGATGTTTAGGCAGGTAGGGACGGCTGGTAGAGTAAGGCTTGTTAGGATAGAAGCCTGTCATCTCCGGGTTCCTGGTGACGGGCTGGGGGCTTTTCACTATCAGATTTTTGTTTTGCAGAAGTGAATTACTGATATAGGGCTTACAGGCACCGATCCTGGCTCTGGGGAAGTGTTGTAATATAGAGAGTTAGGTTGTATTGTATTATATTGTATAGTATTGTATTGTAAGATGTTCCTGGAAGTCATGAGTTCCTCAGTGAAGCTTATTTTTGTATTGTGTTGGGGGTTTTATGGTGGTGGGAGGGGGGTTGGTGGTAGGTTTGTTATAGTTGTATTTGCTGTGTAACTAAAAAAAAAAAAAAAAAAAAAATATATATATATAAAAGGAAAAAAAAAATTGTGTGGTTTAGATAGATGTGTTTTAAGCCAGGTGGCTTTTGTGTTTCTTTTTGGGCGATGGACCAGAGTTTTCTTTGTCAGGTTTGGTGTGAAGTGTGTATGTGTGTAATAATAAAATGTTTCTTCTCTCCTTGGGTGACGTAACCTGGGGAGGAGGAGATCTGGAGGAAACAAAAAGTGAGATGAAGTCGGCTGCCATTTTAGGCTGAAGTCGCCTTTCTCAGATCGCAGCCGCTAAGCAGCTTGAGGCTGGGCAAGTCCAGGAATGGGAGACCGGCCGGGAATCCTGGTGCAGCATCAGAGAGAAAGATGAAGGAGGAGGAAGCTTCTCTGAGGAAGAAGACAGGTTTTGTTTTGGGGGGGGGTTACTTTGAATGGGGGCAGTTATGCTGGACTCGGACTTTTGCTTGGACTGGGGGGGTAATGTTGGACTCGGATGGTTGTTTTGCTGGGGTTTGGATTTTGTTCTTTATTATTTGTAAGTTTTGTATTTTTTATATTAAAAGAGTTCCCTGTATACTGAAATACTGTACATAAGATCCTGTCTGCAGCCACCACTAGGAGAGATTACAGGTATTTTCTTTTATTTATTATTGCATTCCATGTATGAGCAGTATGCATTTAGTTCATATGCTTCCCTCTAATGATGACTGTAGATATTTAGAAATTTGTTTTACAATTCTTTGCCTATGCTGGATATTGAAATCTCTGATTTAAATAAAAATCAACTCTAAGGCTGTGTTTCCACGATTCGGAACCACAGCGCTTTGGACGGAGCAGAAAGTCCGCTCCGCCCAAAGCCCCGCCCCCCAGTGAACGCGTGGTCAATCCGGATGTGTTCATGGAACACATCCGGAACACATCCGGAATGACCGCAGCGCTACACAGGCCTGTGTTATTTCCCTTGCAGCGACGCAGCGTCGCCGCAAGGGAATAGGACATGCTGCGATCTAAAAAGACGCGCCACATGTCCGGAAACGCAGGTCTGCCGCCTGCGTGTTTTTAAGCATAGTGGAGACGGGATTTCTTGAAATCCCCTCCACTATGCTGTAGCATCTGGACGCTGCGTGTTTGACGCTGCGCCAGCGCACAGCGTCAAACACGCAGCAATTACTGAAGAATTCCAGATCGTGGAAACACACCCTCACGGCTTTAAACATGGATATACAACAAGAAACGGATTAGCACAGATTTTGCACGTTTTAATTCATGTAACTAAAAGTTTGTATAACTTCACCATAGCGTCAATTTACAGATATTAATATACAGTTCCTAGTGAGAATTGTTGAGAATATTGATGTTTTGAAGTCAAGTGACCAAAAGCATAAAAATATCAAAAAAATTAATAAAAAAAAAACGCTGAGGGAAAAATGAAAAAATATTTAGAATTGAGAGTCCTCATAATGACTATTCTGCTTCACGTCACTTGTCTTACCTATTGCATTGTTTCTATGCTGTGTTGTGTATAAATATGTGATTCTTCGATTTTGTATTAGTCTTTGCCTGATGAAGAGACCTGAGGAGTCTCGAAAGCTTGCAATTTGTTACCATCTTTTCAGTTAGCCATTAAAAGGTATCAACCACTGAGGACTCTCAATTCTAAATGTTTTTCTATCTATCTATTTCACGCTGCACTCTTGATAATTTCTAAGTTTCTAACTCAAAATTTCTTTTCGTGTGATATTGCGTTGTGGCACAGTTCTGCGAGACATTGCTTCTTGTATTATTTACTCTGTCAAATTGTTGATCATATGCTTGTTGGCAAAAAAAATATATAAAGGGCTGAAAAATTAAGTGCATTCAATCTGATGTCAGCAAACTTTGGAATTTTAGAAAATGGGCAATTTAATATAATTATAGAAGTCAAAGCCACAGACGTAAAATAACATCACCTACAACTAGAATCGAAATGAGACCTTGGCTATCACCAGCTGTTTGTCTTGCACTTGAGCTCTCGGAACGAGTGTTTTGTATATAGATGATTAAGAAAAACAAAAATGGCTTCATCCTCCAGTCCTAAAAATTTAATTATTACCACATAATAGGATCGAGCAGGAGCTTAAGGATCTTAGGAGAGTCAGATCACTTCTATAGTCAGAAGGTTGAAATTGCCTCTTAACTGGAACTATGACAAATGTACAAGGTCTGAAATACAGTTGTGCTCAAAAGTTTACATACCCAAGCAGGATTTTTACTTTCTTGACCTTTTTTCAGAAAATATGAATGAAAACACCAAAACATTTTCTCAATTCATGGTTAGTGGTTGGGTAAAGCCATTTATTGTCAAACTACTGTGTTTTCTCTTTTTAAATCATGACAACCCAAAACATCCAAATGACCCTGATCAAAAGTTTACATACCCCATATCTTAATACCGTGCATAGCCCCCTCTAACATCAATGACAGCTTGTTGTCTTTTGTGTTAGTTGTGTATGAGGTTCTTTATTTTCTCAGATGTAAAGCTGCTCACTCTTCTTGGTGAAAAGTCTTCAGTTCCTGTAAATTCCTGGGCTGACGAGCATGAGCTCTCCCCAAAGTGGCTCAATGATATTGAGGTCAGGAGACTGAGATGGCCACTCCAGAACCTTCACTTTGTTCTGCTGTAGCCAATGACAGGTCGACTTGGCCTTGTACTTTGGATCGTTGTCATGTTGGAACATCCAAGTAAGTTCCAATGCTCAGCTTCGGGGCTGATGATTGCAAATTTGCCAGCAGTATTTGCTGATAACATGCTGCATTCATCTTTCCTTCAACTTTGACCAAGTTTCCTGCTACTTTGTAGCTCACACATCCCCAAAACATCAGTGATCCACCTCCGTGCTTTACAGTAGGAATGGTGTTTCTTTCATCATAGGCCTTGTTGACCTCTCTCCAAATGTAGCGTTTATGGTTGTGGCCAAAAAGTTAAATTTTGATCTCATAGTAACATAGTTATTAAGGTTGAACGAAGACTTTAAGTCCACCTAGTTCAACCCATATCCTATCCTAACCTGCCCTAGAATGTTGTTCCAGAGGAAGGACGAAGTTTTGAGGCTTGTCTCTGTGCTGTTTTGTGTATTGAAGGTGAGATACTTTGTGGCATTTGAGCAGTAATGGCTTTCTTCTGGCGATTCAACCATGCAGCCCATTTTTCTTCAAGTGCTGCCTTATTGTGCTTCTTGAATCAGCCACACCACTAGTTTTTTGAGAGTCCAGTTTTTCAGCCGATGTTATTTGTGGGTTTTCCTTTGCATCTCGAACAATTTTCTTGGTATTTGTCAAAGGTCATATGTGAGGATGTTACCTTTAGTAGCCATTCAAACCCATTTGTGTCAACTTCTGTGCATGTTATCAGGCCAAAATCACCAGGGTATGTGAACTTTTGATCAGGGTCATTTGGATGTTTTGGTTTGTCATTATGATTTAACCCTAGCATGCGTATTGGTGGCCTTTTAGGCCCCCATGCTTACTTTTTAGCTATTATCTGCAAAATTACTTAACCCCTTAACCCCTTCACCCCCAAGGGTGGTTTGCACGTTAATGACCGGGCCAATTTTTACAATTCTGACCACTGTCTCTTTATGAGGTTATAACTCTGGAACGCTTCAACGGATCTTCGCGATTCTGAGACTGTTTTCTCGTGACATATTGTACTTCATGATAGTGGTAAAATTTCTTCCATATAACTTGCATTTATTTATGAAAAAAACGCAAATATGGCAAAAATTTTGAAAATTTTGCAATTTTCAAACTTTGAATTTTTATTCCCTTAAAACAGAGAAATATGTCACACAAAATAGTTAAGAAATAACATTTCCCACATGTCTACTTTACATCAGCACAATTTTGGAAGCAAAATTTTTTTTTGTTAGGAAATTATAAGGGTTAAAAGTTGACCAGCGATTTCTCATTTTTACAACAAAATTTACAAAGCCATTTTTTTTCGGGACCACCTCATATTTGAAGTCACTTTGAGGGGTCTATATAGCAGAAAATACCCAAAAGTGACACCATTCTAAAAACTACACCCCTCAAGGTACTCAAAACCACATTCAAGAATTTTATTAACCCTTCAGGTGCTTCACAGGAGCTGAAGCAACGTGGAAGGAAAAAATTAACATTTTACTTTTTAGTCACAAAAATGATCTTTTACAAACATTTTTTTTATTTTCACAAGGGAAAAAGGAGAAAAAGGACTGATAAAGTTGTTGTGCAATTTCTCCTGAGTACGCCGATACCCCATATGTGAGGGAAAACCACTGTTTGGGCACACGGCAGAGCTCGGAATGGAAGGAGCGCAGTTTGACTTTTCCAAACCAAAATTGGCTGGAATTGAGAACAGACGCCATGTCGCGTTTGGAGAGGCCCCGATGTGCCTAAACAGTGGAAACCCCCCACATGTGACCCCATTTTGGAAACTAGACCCCCTAAGGAACTTATCTAGATGTGTGGTGAGCAGTTTGAACCCTCAAGTGCTTCACGCAAGTTTGTAATGTAGAGCCGTGAAGAAAAAAAATCATATTTTTTCCACAAGCATGATGTTTTAGTCCCCAAATTTTTATTTTCCCAAGGGTAAGAGGAGAAATTGAACCACAAAAGTTGTTGTCCAACTTGTCCTGAGTACGCTGATACCCCATATGTGGGGGGGAACCACTGTTTGGGCGCACGGCAGGGCTTGAAAGGGAAGGAGCGCCGTTTGACTTTTCCAAACCAAAATTGGCTGGAATTGCGAACGGACGCCATGTCGCGTTTGGAGGGCCCCTGATGTGCCTAAACAGTGGAAACCCCCCACATGTGACCCCATTTTGGAAACTAGACCCCCTAAGGAACTTATCTAGATGTGTGGTGAGCACTTTGAACCCTCAAGTGCTTCACGCAAGTTTGTAATGTAGAGCCGTGAAGAAAAAAAAATCATATTTTTTCCACAAACATGATGTTTTAGTCCCCAAATTTTTATTTTCCCAAGGGTAAGAGGAGAAATTGGACCACAAAAGTTGTTGTCCAACATGTCCTGAGTACGCCGATACCCCATATGTGGGGGGAACCACTGTTTGGGCGCACGGCAGGGCTTGAAAGGGAAGGAGCGCCGTTTGACTTTTCCAAACCAAAATTGGCTGGAATTGCGAACGGACGCCATGTTGCGTTTGGAGGGCCCCTGATGTGCCTAAACAGTGGAAACCCCCCACATGTGACCGCATTTTGGAAACTAGACCCCTAAGGAACTTATCTAGATGTGTGGTGAGCACTTTGAACCCTCAAGTGCTTCACGCAAGTTTGTAATGTAGAGCCGTGAAGAAAAAAAATCATATTTTTTCCACAAGCATGATGTTTTAGTCCCCAATTTTTTATTTTCCCAAGGGTAAGAGGAGAAATTGGACACCAAAAGTTGTTGTCCAACATGTCCTGAGTACGCTGATACCCCATATGTGGGGGGGAACCACTGTTTGGGCGCACGGCAGGGCTTGAAAGGGAAGGAGCGCCTTTGACTTTTCCAAACCAAAATTGGCTGGAATTGCGAACGGACGCCATGTCGCGTTTGGAGGGCCCCTGATGTGCCTAAACAGTGGAAACCCCCCACATGTGACCCCATTTTGGAAACTAGACCCCCTAAGGAACTTATCTAGGTGTGGGTGAGCACTTTGAACCCCAAGTGTTTCACTAACGTTTATAATGCCCTGGCGTGAAAAAAAAATATATTTATTTTTTCCACAAAAGTGATGTTTTAGTCCCCAATTTTTTATTTTCCCAAGGGTAAGAGGAGAAATTGGACCCCAAAAGTGGTTGTCCAATTTGTCCTGAGTACGCTGATACCCCATATGTTGGGGGGATACACTGTTTGGGCACACGGCAGGGCTCGGAAGGGAAGCAGTGACGTTTTGGAATGCAGACTTTGATGGAATGGTCTGCGGGCGTCATGTTCCGTTAGCAGAGCCCCTGATGTGCCTAAACAGTGGAAACCCCCCACATGTGACCCCATTTTGGAAACTAGACCCCCTAAGGAACTTATCTAGGTGTGTGGTGAGCACTTTGAACCCCCAAGTGTTTCACTAACGTTTATAATGCCCTGGCGTGAAAAAAAAAATATATTTTTTTTTCCACAAGCATGATGTTTTAGTCCCCAATTTTTTATTTTCCCAAGAGTAAGAGGAGAAATTGGACCCCAAAAGTGGTTGTCCAATTTGTCCTGAGTACGCTGATACCCCATATGTTGGGGGGATACACTGTTTGGGCACACGGCAGGCTCGGAAGGGAAGCAGTGACGTTTTGGAATGCAGACTTTGATGGAATGGTCTGCGGGCGTCATGTTCCGTTAGCAGAGCCCCTGATGTGCCTAAACAGTGGAAACCCCCCACATGTGACCCCATTTTGGAAACTAGACCCCCTAAGGAACTTATCTAGGTGTGTGATGAGCACTTTGAACCCCCAAGTGTTTCACTAAAGTTTATAATGCCCAGGTGTGAAAAAAAAAAATCCTACTTTTTACCTCACACAAATGATGTTTTAGTCCCCAATTTTTTATTTTCCCAAGGTTAAGAGGAGAAATTGGACACCAAAAGTTGTTGTTCAATTTGTCCTGAGTACACTGGTACCCCATATGTGGGAAAAAACTGTTCGGGCACAATTTGGGGCTCAGAAGGGAAATTGTGACGTTTTGGAAGCAGACTTTGATGGAATGGTCTGCGGGCGTCATGTTCCGTTTGCAGAGCCCCTGATGTGCCTAAACAGTAAAAAAAACCCACAAGTGACATAATTTTGGAAAGTAGACTCCCAAGGAACTTTTCTAAATGTGCCCCCCTTCTGGAACTAATCTTTCCTGTAAAGTAAATTAGTAGTGCATTGAGGTGTGGTACAATTTGAAACAATCCTTCATACACAGGCCAGGTTTTTCGGGGCAGGTGTCGCATTGGTAAGTGGTGTCCTTGCGTATTCCCCTTTTGTAACACACTCGGCACCTTTTTTGTGGCTTACCTTTTCTTCCAGTTGGCGGGACCACCCCCGGGAAATGCTGACCTGGTATGATACGAGCACCTTCAGTTCCGGAAGTACTGGGCCCGCTGTTTCCTGAGCGCCAAACATCAGGGCCTTAACCACTACCTCCTGAAACTGAAGGTACGTCGTATCGCTGTTGCGTGCACATCGTGACAGCAGGAAAGCGTTGAGCATTGCCATTTGGACGATGTGCACGGACAGCTTCTTGTACCACACCTTGGCCTTTCTCAAAGCACTGTACGGTTGGAGGAGTTGATCAGAGAGATCAACACCCCCCATGTATTTATTGTACCCCAGTACACAGTCCGGTTTGCGGACCTGTGTAGAGGTACCCCGTACAGTGCTGAGGGCGCTGCCATCACCATGTATGGTGGTCAAGAGAAGGACATCCCTCTTGTCCTTGTACTTGACCACCAACAGGTGGTCGCTACATTGGGCTCTGCTCTCACCCTTTCTGAGCATCTGCCCAAGTAGCGTCTTCGGGAGGCCTCTCTGATTTTTGCGGACGGTACCGCAGGCTGCGGTACCTCGCGCAGAGAGGGATTTGTAGAGTGGGATGCTGGAATAAAAGTTATCAGTGTAAAGGTGATAACCTTTATCCAGCAGTGGGTGCACCAAATCCCACACAATTTTCCCACTCACTCCCAGGACGGGGGGACACTCAGGGGGTACAATCCTGGTGTCCTTTCCTTCGTAAACTCTAAAGCTGTGTGTGTACCCTGAGGTACTCTCACACAGCTTGTAGAGTTTGATTCCGTACCTTGCCCTCTTGCTGGGCAGGTACTGGCGGAATGCGAGCCGTCCCTTAAAATGAACCAAGGACTCATCCACGCAGATGTCCCTTTGGGGCACGTACACTTCAGCAAACTTTTTGTTGAAGTGTTCGATGACCGGCCGAACTTTGAACAGGCGGTCAAAGTTGGGGTCATCTCGTGGGGGACACTGTGCATTATCATTATAATGCAGGAATTTGTGGATGGCCTCAAAACGCGTCCGAGCCATGACCATTCGGAACAGTGGAGTGTTGTATAAAATATCAACACTCCAATATTGCCGAATTTCTTGGCTTCTTCAGGATCCCCATATGGAGGACCAGGCCCCAAAACTGCATCATTTCAACTGCGTCTACAGGAGACCAGTTGGAAAATGATGAACGGGGGTTTTGCGCCAAAAATTGCCGAGCGTACAAATTTGTTTGCTCCACCATGAGGTTAATTAAATCCTCAGAGAAAAAGACTTTGAAAAAGTCTATTTCTGTGAAGCCGGTGGAGTCAAACCTGATTCCTGATTCTGCCACAAAATCAGGAATCAGTGGCTCGTAATTTTCGGGGGCCGGGGTCCATACGGGGTCCGAAGAGGGGTGCGCTGGTTCATTTTCAGGGGCGGGCGCTGCCTCATGTTCTGTCCTGGGGCGTCTGCGTGGCGGTTCCGCAGGACCCGAGGAGGAAGATGAGGAGGAAGAAGAATCTTCATCTGAAAAATAAAGAAATGTGGGATCCTCTCCCTCGCTATCAGTGTCGGAGGCAAGGATAGCGTATGCCTCCTCCACTGAATAGCGCTGTTGGGATGAGCGTGACGGGCGGGACATTTTTTTTGTGAATGTGGTGCTTTGTGTGAACTTTATTTATAACTGTGTGTGTGTGTGTGGGGGGGGGATAGTGATTGGTGTAAACTAAGCTGAAAAGAAAAAGCTAAAAGAAAAGAAAGCGAATAGGGAAAAAAAAGGCCTGTGAAAAAAAGTCTAAACCAGCAGGCACGAGCTCTGATAAGTGACCGGTGTCACTTATCAAAGTTCCGTGGCTGCTGGATGTGCGCACGGGAGTGACGGAAAGGGGGGTGAAAAAAAAACTGGCAGGCACGAGCTCTGATAAGTGACCGGTGTCACTTATCAAAGTTCCGCGGCTGCTGGATGTGCGCACGGGAGTGGCGGAAAGGGGGGTGAAAAAAAAAAAAACTGGCAGCACGAGCTCTGATAAGTGACCGCTGTCACTTATCAAAGTTCCGCGGCTGCTGGATGTGCGCACGGGAGTGGCGAAAGGGGGGTGAAAAAAAAAACTGGCAGGCACGAGCTCTGATAAGTGACCGCTGTCACTTATCAAAGTTCCGCGGCTGCTGGATGTGCGCACGGGAGTGGCGGAAAGGGGTGAAAAAAAAAACGCAGGACGAGCTCTGATAAGTGACGTGTCACTTATCAAAGTTCCGCGGCTGCTGGATGTGCGCACGGAGTGGCGGAAAGGGAGATGAAAAAAAAAAAAAAAAACAGCAGGAACGAGCTCTGATAAGTGACTGGTGTCACTTATCAAAGTTCCGCGGCTGCTGGATGTGCGCACGGGAGTGGCGGAAAAGTTGGTGGAAAAAAAAAAAAAAAACAGCAGGAACGAGCTCTGATAAGTGACTGGTGTCACTTATCAAAGTTCCGTGGCTGCTGGTGTGCGCACGGGAGTGGCGGAAAAGTTGGTGAAAAAAAAAAAAAAAAACAGCAGGAACGAGCTCTGATAAGTGACTGGTGTCACTTATCAAAGTTCCGTGGCTGCTGGGTGTGCGCACGGGAGTGGCGGAAAAGTTGGTGAAAAAAAAAAAAAAAAAACAGCAGGAACGAGCTCTGATAAGTGACTGGTGTCACTTATCAAAGTTCCGTGGCTGCTGGATGTGCGCACGGGAGTGGCGGAAAAGTTGGTGAAAAAAAACAAAAAACGGCAGGAACGAGCTCTGATAAGTGACTGGTGTCACTTATCAAAGTTCCGTGGCTGCTGGATGTGCGCACGGGAGTGGCGGAAAGGGGGGTGAAAAAAAAAAAAAACGGCAGGCACGAGCTCTGATAAGTGACGCTGTCACTTATCAAAGTTTGCGGCTGCTGGATGTGCGCACGGAGGGGGGTGGGCAGAAGTGTTGATGAGTGAACTGCTGTCACAATCAACGCTCGGCGGCGCAAGGGGGGTGAAAAGTGAGGGGAAAGGAAGGGGGGAAGGGGGGAATGGGGGATTGGGGTGGATCGGGCAGGGATCGGGGCTCAAAAACTCACGTTTGTAGTCTTTTCTTTCTTTTCTCTTCTTTCTTCTCTCTTCTTCTTCTCTCTTCTTTCTTCTCTCTTCTTTCTTCTCTCTTCAGCAGGAGTTGTGGTGTCACAGGCTACTGTGGCACCACAAGGCCCAGCACAGGAGGAGATCTGGCAGTGTGACCGCACAGCAGGAATCCTCAGCAAGTGTGAGGACCCCTGCAGTGCGGTCAGACAGGTCAGATCCAGTTTGCAGACAGGTCACAGAGCGGTCACATCGCTGCTGTGACCTGTCATTGGTGGGATCGATGATCACATCAATCCCACCAATCAAAGGAGACCCCTGCATTGCCGGTTGCTAGGCACCGGCCTAGTAATCGGAGCTCACAGCTCCGATTCCTAGGCAGGTCACCGGCAGGTCACCTAGCAGGGCACAGAGCGGTCACACCGCTGCTGTGCCCTGTGATTGGCGCGATCGTCGATGACATCGATCGCGCCAATCAGCTCCTTCATGCCCTACAGGCCCTGGCCTAGGATCGGTGCTATTACTGCACCGATCCAGGCAGGTACAGGCAGGGCACAGCGCGGATATACCGCGGCTGTGCCCTGCGATTGGCGCGATCGATGTGATCGGCGATCGCGCCAATCCGGGGGGGGTCTGGACTTTCCTAGGCCCAGGCCTAGGATCGAGTACATCGGTACTCGATCCTAGCCTGCGATCTCACTGTTTTAGACGCTCTGATTGGCTGAAACAGTGAGAAAGGCTGTGATTGGCTGTTCAGAATTCAACAGCCAATCACAGCGATCGGGAGGCCTGAGGGGGGAGGACGCAGCCCGGGATGCCGACGCCAACTTCCAAGAGGTAAGCTGGCGTCGGAATTTTAATGCGATCACCGCTACTTAAGTCGCGATGTCGCATTAAAGGGCATGACGTACTATCCCGTCCATGGTCAGAATGGCACGGGTTTTATGGACGGGATAGTACGTCTAATGTCAGAGAGGGGTTAAAGACCAAGCCATTTTGTAGGTTAAAGACCAGGCCAATTTTTACAATTCTGACCACTGTCTCTTTATGAGGTTATAACTCTGGAACGCTTCAACGGATCTTGGCGATTCTGAGATTATTTTCTCGAGACATATTGTACTTCATGATAGTGGTAAAATTTCTTCAATATAACTTGCGTTTATTTATGAAAAAAACGGAAATATGGCAAAAAGTTTGAAAATTTTGCAATTTTCAAACTTTTAATTTTTATGCCATTAAATCAGAGAGATATGTCACAAAAATTAGTTAATAAATAACATTTCCCACATGTCTACTTTACATCAGCACAATTTTGGAACCAAAATTTTTTTTTGTTAGGAAGTTATAAGTGTTAAAAGTTGACCAGCAATTTCTCATTTTTCCAACAAAATTTACAAAACCATTTTTTTTAGGGACCACCTCACATTTGAAGTGAATTTGAGGGGTCAATATGACAGAAAATACCCAAAAGTGACACCATTCTAAAAACTGCACCCCTCAACGTGTTCAAAGCCACATTCAAGAAGTTTATTAACCCTTTAGGTACTTCACAAGAATTGAAGCAATGTGGAAGGAAAAAATTAACATTTAACTTTTTTTCCCAACATTTTTCTTTCGACACAATTTTTTAACATTTTGTCAAGGGTATCAGTAGAAAATGAACCACAATATTTGTTGTACAATTTCTCCTGAGTACAGCGATACCCCATGTGTGGGGGTAAACCACTATTTGGCCGCATGGCAGAGCTCGGAAGGGAAGCAGCGCCATTTGACTTTTTTGGCTGGAATTGAGATTGGACGCCATGTCGCATTTGGAGAGTCCCTGTGTGCCTAAACAGTAGAAACCCCCCACAAGTGACCCCATTTTGGAAACTAGACCCCCCAAGTAACTTATCTAAATGTGTAGTGAGAGCTTTGAACCCCCAAGGGCTTCACAGAAGGTTATAACGTAGAGCCGTAAAATTAAAAAATCATATTTTTTCCACAAAAATGATCTTTTCATCCCAATTTTTATTTTCAAAGGATAAAAGGACCCCAAAAGTTATTGTGCAATTAGTCCTGAGTACGCTGATACCCTATATGTGGGGGTAAACCACTATTTGGGTGCATGGCAGAGCTCGGAAGGGAAGCAGCGCCATTTGACTTTTTTGGCTGGAATTGAGATTGGACGCCATGTCGCATTTGGAGAGCCCCTGTGTGCCTAAACAGTGGAAACCCCCCACAAGTAACCCCATTTTGGAAACTAGACCCCCAAGAAACTTATCTAGATGTGTAGTGAGAGCTTTGAACCCCAAGGGCTTCACAGAAGGTTATAACGTAGAGCCGTAAAATTAAAAAATCATATTTTTTCCACAAAAATGATCTTTCATCCCAATTTTTATTTTCCAAAGGATAAAAGGACCCCAAAAGTTATTGTGCAATTAGTCCTGAGTACGCTGATACCCTATATGTGGGGGTAAACCACTATTTGGGTGCATGGCAGAGCTCGGAAGGGAAGCGCGCCATTTGACTTTTTTGGCTGGAATTGAGATTGGACGCCATGTCGCATTTGGAGAGCCCCTGTGTGCCTAAACAGTGGAAACCCCCACAAGTAACCCCATTTTGGAAACTAGACCCCCCAAGAAACTTATCTAGATGTGTAGTGAGAGCTTTGAACCCCCAAGGGCTTCACAGAAGGTTATAACGTAGAGCCGTAAAATTAAAAAATCATATTTTTTCCACAAAAATGATCTTTCCACCCCCAATTTTATTTTCCAAAGGGTAAAAGGACCCCAAAAGTTATTGTGCAATTTGTCCTGAGTACGCTTATACCCCATATGTGGGGGTAAACCACTATTTGGGCGCATGGCAGAGCTGGAAGGGAAGCAGCGCCATTTGACTTTTATGGCTGGAATGAGATTGGCGCGCCATGTCGCATTTGGAGAGTCCCTGTGTGCCTAAACAGTGGAAACCCCCACAAGTGACCCCATTTTGGAAACTAGACCCCCCAAGGAACTTATCTAGATGTGTGGTGAAAGCTTTGAACCCCCATAGCTTCACAGAAGGTTATAACGTAGAGCATAAAATTAAAAAATCATATCTTTTCCACAAAAATGATCTTTTCCCACCCAATTGTTATTTTCCAAAGGGTAACAGGACCCCAAAAGTTATTGTGCAATTTGTCCTGAGTACGCTGATACCCCATATGGGGGGAAACCACTATTTTGACGCATGGCAGAGCTGGAAAGGGAAGGAGCGCCTTTTTCAAATGCAGATTTTGATGGAATGGTCTGCGGGTGTCATGTCACGTTTGGAAAGCCCCTGATGTGCCTAAACAGTAGAAACCCCCAACAAGTGACTCCATTTTGGAAACTAGACCCCCCAAGGAACTTATCTAGATGTGTGGTGAGCACTTTGAACCCCCAAGTGCTTCACAGAAGTTTATAACGTAGAGCCGTGAAAATAAAAATATCATATTTTTTTCCACAAAAATAATCTTTTTGCCCCCAAATTTTTATTTTTATAAGGGTAACAGGAGAAATAGGACCCCAAAAGCTATTGTGCAATTTGTCCTGAGTACGCTGATATCCCACATGTGGGGGGGAACCACTATTTTGACGCATGGCAGAGCTGGAAAGGGAAGGAGCGCCTTTTTCAAATGCAGATTTTGATGGAATGGTCTGCGGTGTCATGTCACGTTTGGAAAGCCCCTGATGTGCCTAAACAGTAGAAACCCCCCAAAAGTGACTCCATTTTGGAAACTAGACCCCCCAAGGAACTTATCTAGATGTTTGGTGAGCACTTTGAACCCCCAAGTGCTTCACAGAAGTTTATAACGTAGAGCCGTGAAAATAAAAATATCATATTTTTTTCCACAAAAATAAACTTTTTGCCCCCAAATTTTTATTTTTATAAGGGTAACAGGAGAAATAGGACCGCAAAAGCTATTGTGCAATTTGTCCTGAGTATGCTGATATCCCATATGTGGGGGGGAACCACTATTTTGACGCATGGCAGAGCTCGGAAGGGAAGGAGCACCGTTTTTAAATGCAGACTTTGATGAATGGTCTGCGGGTGTCATGTCACGTTTGGAAAGCCCCTGATGTGCCTAAACAGTAGAAACCCCCCACAAGTGACTCCATTTTGGAAACTAGACCCCCCCAAGGAACTTATCTAGATGTGTGGTGAGCACTTTGAACCCCCAAGTGCTTCACAGAAGTTTATAACGTAGAGCCGTGAAAATAAAAATATCATATTTTTTTCCACAAAAATAATCTTTTTGCCCCAAATTTTAATTTTTCTAAGGGTAACAGGAGAAATAGGGCCCCAAAAGCTATTGTGCATTTTGTCCTGAGTACGCTGATACCCCATATGTGGGGGGGAACCACTGTGATCGCCTTACTGCGATCTTTGGGAGGCACAATGAACAAATCCACAAAAGGTGAAGAATTGGTTTTCTTTTTTGCGCCGTTCCTCGTGCGATATTAGTGATTAGGCGACTTTATTCCTCGGATCGGTGCGATTACATCGATACCAGATTTACACCCTTTTTTCATGTTTAGCTTCTGTCACACACTAAAAGATGCTTTTTTTTGGAATAATTTTTTGTAAGAAATTTTTGCATCGCCGTATTTTGAGAGCTATAATTTTTCCATATTTCGGCCGACAGAGTTATCTATGGGCTTATTTTTTGCGGGACGAGCTGACGTTTTTATTGGTACCATATTCAGGCACATAACGTTTTTTGATCGTTTCCTATTCCGATTTTTGTGGAATCAGAATGAACAAAAACCAGCAATTCAGGAATTGTTTTTTTTTTCCTCCGTTCCGTGTGTGGTAAAATTGATAAAGCAGCTTTATTCTTCGGGTCACTACGGTTACGGCGATTCCTCATTTATATATTTTTTTTTATGTTTTGGCGTTTTTTACACAATAAAAAATTTTATAGAAAAAATAATTATTTTTGCATCAGTTTATTCCGCGAGCTATAACTTTTTTATTTTTTCGCTGATGATGCTGTATAGTGGCTTGTTTTTTGCGGGACAAGATGACGTTTTCAGCGGTACCATGATTATTTATATCTGACTTTTTGATCGCGTGCTATTGCACTTTTTCCAAGCGGTATAATAATACCGCTTGGAAAAAATATAATTTACTACTTTTTTGTGTTTTTTTTTTTTTACGGCTTTCACTGAAGGGGTTAACTAGGGTTAGGCTTTTATAGATGGGATTTTTACGGACGTGGCGATACCTAACATGTGTATGTTTTTTGTTTTTTATTTTTTTTATTACATAAAAATGTGTATTTTTTAGGGGATTTTTTTAAAATTATTTTTTAATATTTTTTTTACAATTTTTTAAAAAAATGATTTTTTTTAACTTGTCCCTTTATGGGACTTTCACTTTTTTTACTTTTTATTGCAGTTACAATGCATTGCAATGCTCTGGCATTGCAATGCATTGTACCTATGGGGAAAGCTGCTGTGACATGATCACAGCAGCTTCCCGTAGCTAGATGACCCGGAGGTTGTCATGACAACCCCCGGGTCATCAAGGCAGAGATCAGGCCCTGCAAATACATTGCGGTGGCGCTGATCTGAGGCAGAGGGAGCTCCCGACCCTCTGCCTCCCCCCTGAGCTCTGCGATCGCGCTGGATCGCAGCAGTCAGGGGGTTAACAGCCAGGGGCGGTGGGGGCTCCGCTCCTGGCTGTCAGTGCAGGAAGCTGGGCCACTGCAGCGCCGGGCTCCTGCACTGATCGCGCTGGGGAAGCTGAAATTTCAGCTTCTCCTGCGCGATCGCTGCTGTGTTTGGTCAGTCAGATTGACTGACCAATCACAGCGCTGTGGGTGCGGGGACCGACGGCAAAGGTCCCCGCACCGCTTGCCGTGCCTGTCAGCTGTCTATGACAGCTGTCGGCACTGATCTATCACTGCGTGTTTACACGCAGTGGTAGATCAAAGGCATGACGTGCAGAGTCCGTCCTGGTGCCGGAACTAGCACCTTGCCATGACGGACTCTGCACGTCAGTGGACATTAAGGGGTTAAGTTAGAATTTTGAAACTCCAGGTAATCCTCAAGTATGTCGTTGTTGGTAATATCCAGTTGTTCATATAATTTTTTTCATAGGCATTTTGATGTAACAATGCTTTTTTGGTGAGAACCACATCTGTACGGATTTGGGGCCTTTTAGGCCCCCATGTATTTATCATGTTCTCAGTAGTGTTTGTGTCTCAAGTTACTTTACTTGTACTCAGTAATGCTGGTGAAGGGTTCCAGGGTATGGATAATGCCATATGAGGATGTCATGTGATTTTTGAAGGGAGAGATAAGGCAATGACATCATCTCAGGTCCTTCTGAACACAGTAAAGTGTAGAGAGTAATGAGGACAGTATACACTATGAGCTAATTGTGAAGGACCTGAGATAAGATGTTGAGAGGAAGTCTGATTCAGTTTCAGGTTCTCTGATTCTAAGAAGCCTGCAAAGGGTAAAGCTATTGAGCTACAGACATCCAGAGAATTATACAACACCTAAAAGAAAGTATAAAAGGTAAGAGATGCTGAGGGTGAAAGGAGGGAGGGGGCACTTTACACTTACAGTGTGTCACACACAAGCAAAGAGTGGACAACCCTCATTGTGTTCATTGTTTTTTCTTTTAGTTTGCTAACATCTAGTTGTGAGGTCGGGACCGCCACCATCTTAGATAGGGCCTATACCAGCCTCCATTTTGTCAGTTCACAGAGCCACAGACTGCTAACTACACAGGGCCTGTTAGCATATCCAGTACGACATCCACTATGAATCAAAAGGGCTTTAGTATGCTAATTGGTTTAGGCCAGTGTCTGAATGGGATGGTCATTGGTATGTTGAATGGCTCGGACTCAGGCCAGTGTTTCCTGCTCCATATGAATTGCAGGCCAGTTCATATGCGTGCTTCAAAGCAAAGGGGAGGGGCCTAGCAGGTTTAAGAGCTGTAGCTATGAACAGGCTGCACTGAGTCCATTTTACAAACAGAAGCCAAGAAGATGGTCTAGGAAGGACCAAAAGAAAACGGATTTGTCTTGCCAAGGGTGCAGCAACACATGCTTTGGGGACTATCCAGCAACTGAAGACTGTTACCTGGGGACGGCAGAGCCCCCTGCCTTCCCATGACCATACTACCCAGTAATATTGATCTATAGCTTATACCTTTAAGCCTTGTACATTATCGTTGTATTTTTTCTCTGACTGCAAATCCATTGTAATTACGTTGTATAGCTTTACTGTATATTTCTGTAATTATCTAGTGCGCCCTTAAGGCGATTAAACCATAAAATTAATCTTGGGCTGATGCTTTTACTCTGATCACGAATCTTAGAATACCCAGTGGGTAATAGGACAACCTCCCCGGCGGCCATTTGCTCTAGGTGCAGTTCTCTTACTGACCTGAGAGACAAAGGGGGCGCCGGAGAGCTGTACCTGTGGAGTTACGTCCCATTGGTGACTTGGGAGGAAAGGGGATCGTCCGTCACATTTGGTAGCGGCGGTGGTATCAGAAGCTGTGATACCCAGGCTACCATGTAGCGGTCGGCTTAGTTCCTCCCAATTGGTGGCAGTGGTGGGATCAGAAGCTGTGATACCCGGGCTACCGTGTGGTGGTCGGCTTAGTTCCTCACAATTGGTGGCAGCGGTCGGATCAGAGTAATAGTGTGCGTGGGATCCCTACTCCCAGACACTAGAGACTACCAGCGGTACTTTCACTGGTGGGGTCTTATGGTCAGCCCAGCACTAGACGGTCAGAGTGTAAATATAATAAGTTGTGTGCAAGGTCAGGGTTGCGGCTGTGTCAGTAACCAAAGGTTCCCAAGATGGTGGAAGGCACCAGGAGTAGGGCAAAGGGGGAGGCCAATGCTGTGGTCTATGAGGGGTTCGATACCGATGAGGGGGAGCTCAGCCAGGGCTCCCCAAGGAGCCTGATCCCCGTGCTCAATCTCACAGTGCACTGTCCACCCCCTGCCCGTCCCAGCCTGTCCAGATCGGAGGCCCTTTTCCAAGCGGCTATGGCACAGCTCGAGGCTGGTAATGACTCCGCCTATGACAGACTCCTGGTGGCTGCAGAAAAAGCAGCAGAGCGTGAGCATACAGAATGCCGTGAAGCAGCAGAGCGGGAGCATACAGAACGTGTGTTGCAGGCTACAGAACGCCGTGAAGCTGCGGAGCACCGGCACCGACTGGAGATGGCTCAGCACGGGCCCCCGCTGGACGCACCAGGCCCACCGGAGACAAGTGCTTCCAAGGTCTGGGCGGAGGACTTTCCCTGACTTGAAAAGGATGGAGACCTGGATTCCTTTCTGCTTGCTTTTGAGAGGACCTGCCTCCAACATCATCTGTCCCTGGATCAGTGGGCAAGGTACCTGACCCCCCGTTTGAGGGGTAAGTCCCTGGAAGTTTTGGGGGACTTACCTGCCGGGGAGGAGAAGGACTACAACAGCGTCAAGCGGGCCCTGATCCAGCACTACAACCTCACCCCGGAGTCGTACCGCAGGAAGTTCAGGAGCCTGCAGCAGGGTTCAAAGGACACCTGGACCGACCACATGCGGGCCCTGCTGAGAGCTGCGGAGCACTGGACCTCGGGTCTAGAGCTCACTACCCGCCGGAGGTCCAGGAACTGTTTGTCGTGGAGCAATTCTTGTGGAACTGCCCAGAGGACCTCCAGCAGTTCCTCCGTGACCGGAAACCAAAGGGGGCTTCTGCTACAGCCGCCCTGGCAGACGAGTATGCCAACAACAGGGCGCTGGAGCCAAAGAAGCCTGCCAGCAGCACCTGGAGAGGGGGTAAGCCCAATCCTGCCCCAACCCCATATCCAGCCCCCAGAGTGCAAGGGGTGTACCCCCCGGCTTCCCTCTCCAGGCCAGAAACAGAACCCAGACATTGTCATAATTGCAATCAGCCAGGACACTTTAAGGCTGCGTGTCCCCAGCGCCAGAAGGCCCCATCCCTGTCCCAGAAACCGACCACTGTTTTGTGTGTGGGAGGGGGTGGTGGGAGGTCCCTAGACAATTACCAACCCGTCACCATCGGCCGACTCAGCGGTCATGGGACTGCGGGACACAGGCGCTGAACGAACCCTGGTACGCCCTGAGGTGGTGTCCCCTCAAGACTTGGTACCTGGGAAAACCCTTTCAGTCTCCGGAATTGGAGGCGTTGAACCGGCGCTGCCCTTGCCAAGGAGTATTTGGACTGGGGCGCCGGGAGGGGGATGCGGGAAGTGGGAGTAACGCCGAATATTCCTGCAAATGTGTTGCTTGGGACCGATTTGGGGCGGCTAGTGTCCCAGTATGTGGCCACTGAACCCCCAAGTTCGGCTCCCCAAGAATGTCATGACTCTACTGTGAATGCTAATGTTAATGTATTGAATGTGCCTCCGACAGTGGAGGAGGGAGTGAAACCTGATGGTAAGCCATGCACTGACACTACACACACAGGGCTCACAGTGAGGACAGGTGAGGAGGCTGCACGGGAGAGCTCAGAGGTGGGGGGAGGGGCTGCTATGGGCAATGTAGGGCCCCTAAGTGAACCCAGCCTGCTGAGTCTAGGGCCCCTGCAGGAAGAGGAACAGGCCATGGGGGAGGGGGTGTCCCGGAAGAGGAGCCACCAGGTAGGACCCCAGGTCAGGAGTTCCCCACATCCGGGATGTCAGGAAGTCAGGGAAGTCTGCCTGACCCGGCGACTTGGTCAGGGGACGAGGGAAGGCAGGCGCTACCCGTGGTCTCAGCGGTCGTGGCCGCTGTTACCAGGAGTGGGAACGCTGAAGCCCAAGGAGCCTCGCGGTGGTCCGACGGTTTCCCCCTCTCCGACCAAGTGGCTGCCGAGTCAGACAGTAGCCAGGAGACAGATCCCGGGGAACTGACAGAGGACATGGCAGTTTCATCAATTCTTGCCACATCAAGTCAGGAATTTCAGGCAGCGTTGGAAGCTGACACTAGCCTGAAGACTCTCAAGGAGCAGGCGGCACAGCCTCCCCTGGAGTCCGACCGCGAGCGAGTGGTCTGGGACCAGGGACGGCTGTACCGGGTGACGGTCCAGCAGGGTTCACCGGAGGCGTGGCCCAGGGACCGACATTTAGTGGTACCCCATACGTTCAGGGCGGAATTGTTGCGGATCGCACACGAGATTCCAATGGCCGGACACCTAGGGATCACTAAAACCAGGGCCAGGCTAGCTCAGCATTTCTACTGGCCTGGAATGAGGACCGAGGTGATAGCCTACTGCCGTTCGTGTGACACCTGTCAGAGGGTGGGGAAGGCGGGGCGCGCCCCAAAGCCCCACTGGTAACTCTGCCCATCATCGAAGAGCCTTTCTCGAGGGTGGCTGTGGATCTCATTGGACCTCTGTCCACTCCCAGCCGCTCCGGGAAATGCTTCATACTAACGGTAGTGGACTATGCCACCCGGTACCCGGAGGCGGTAGCTTTGTCGTCCATTCGGGCCGACAAAGTGGCCACTGCCTTACTGGAGATTTTCTCCAGAGTGGGGTTTCCCAAGGAAATGCTCACCGACCGAGGGACCCAGTTCATGTCGCAGCTGATGGAGTCTCTCTGTAAGCAGGTACAGGTGCAACATCTGGTGGCCAGCCCGTATCACCCACAGACCAATGGCTTGTGTGAGCGGTTCAATGGCACCTTAAAGCAGATGCTGAAGATGTTGGTCGACTCCCACGGGAGAGACTGGGAGCGGTATCTCCCACACCTGCTGTTTGCCTACCGGGAGGTCCCACAGGCCTCAACGGGGTTCTCCCCCCTTTGAGCTCCTGTACGGGCGACGTGTACGGGGGCCCCTTGCTCTGGTGAGGGAAGCATGGGAAGGGGATTTAGCCACCCCTGGAGTGTCAGTCATTGAGTATGTCGTGCGCTTCCGGGACCGAATGATGGCCTTGACACGGCTGGTGCATGACAATATGGCCCAAGCTCAGGCTGACCAGAAGCGATGGTACGACCAGAATGCTTGTGAGCGCACCTACCAGGTGGGTCAAAAGGTGTGGGTACTGGTCCCCGTACCCCAAAACAAGCTTCAGGCGGCCTGGGAGGGTCCATACCTCGTGCACGAGCAGCTCAACGCCGTCACCTACTTGGTCACCCTGGACCACGCCCGTGGAAGGAGGAAGGCCTTCCATGTGAACATGATGAAGGCCCACGATGAGCGGGAGGCTTATGCCCAACCAGTGTGCAACCTTTCAGAGGACAGAGAGTCAGAAATCCTTCTGGATCTGCCACCCTAGCCAAAGAGAGGGTGCGGTAGGGCGCATGGGGGAACACAGGAATGTGATACCCCTAGCGCCCTCAAAAGCAGGGAGGTGTGAGGTTGGGACCGCCACCATCTTAGATAGGGCCTATACCAGCCTCCATTTTGTCAGTTCACAGAGCCACAGACTGCTAACTACACAGGGCCTGTTAGCATATCCAGTACGACCGGTTTTGATGTCCACTATGAATCAAAAGGGCTTTAGTATGCTAATTGGTTTAGGCCAGTGTCTGAATGGGATGGTCATTGGTATGTTGAATGGCTCGGACTCAGGCCAGTGTTTCCTGCTCCATATGAATTGCAGGCCAGTTAATATGCGTGCTTCAAAGCAAAGGGGAGGGGCCTAGCAGGTTTAAGAGCTGTAGCCATGAACAGGCTGCACTGAGTCCATTTTACACACAGAAGCCAAGAAGATGGTCTAGGAAGGACCAAAAGAAAATGGATTTGTCTTGCCAAGGGTGCAGCAACACATGCTTTGGGGACTATCCAGCAACTGAAGACTGTTACCTGGGGACGGCAGAGCCCCCTGCCTTCCCATGACCATACTACCCGGTAATATTGATCTATAGCTTATACCTTTAAGCCTTGTACATTATCGTTGTATTTTTTCTCTGACTGCAAATCCATTGTAATTACGTTGTATAGCTTTACTGTATATTTCTGTAATTATCTAGTGCGCCCTTAAGGCGATTAAACCATAAAATTAATCTTGGGCTGATGCTTTTACTCTGATCACGAATCTTAGAATACCCAGTGGGTAACAGGACAACCTCCCCGGCGGCCATTTGCTCTAGGTGCAGTTCTCTTACTGACCTGAGAGACAAAGGGGGCGCCGGAGAGCTGTACCTGTGGAGCTACGTCCCATTGGTGACGTGGGAGGAAAGGGGATCGTCCGTCACATTTGGTAGCGGCGGTGGTATCAGAAGCTGTGATACCCAGGCTACCATGTGGCGGTCGGCTTAGTTCATCACACTAGTCAGCAATGGCACAGTCTTCCTCCAAGCGTCTGAGTGACCAAGAGATTGAAGCAATTGTCTTTCAAAGTGACGATGAAAGTGAATTATCTTTGTCCGATGACGAGTACCTGCCACCAGAGAATCAAACATCCTCAAGTGATTCTTCTTCTGATGATGAAGAAGTGAATGCAGTGGATCCTCAAGAAGTGATAAGTAGAACATCCAAAACGAATGCTTTTTGGACAGTAATCCTACATTAGTTGGATGTACTGCAATCTATAATATTGTGAGACAGGCTCAAGAAACTGTGGAAGTCCCAGTTACTTTTCCCCTAAAGACGTATTCTGTACTTTTTTTTCTGACAATATTGCAGAAGAGGTCCTTTTATGTTCAAACCTAGAAGGAAGACGTATCGCTTCTGCAAAAAATAAGTCCTGGAAAACTATCTCAAAAGAGGAACTTTATGCATACATTGGACTTTTACTGCTGGCAGGGAGTCAAAAATCGTATGATGTTCCAATACGAGAATTATTATTGGACCCACTTTCTGATCCACACTATAAGGCGACAATATCAGTGGACAGATATGAGGAAATTAGAAGACACATTCGATTTGATGATAAGCGAACACGTGCATTGAGGTTTGAAACAGACAAATTAGCCCCTATCAGTTATATCTGGAACATATTTATCAAAAATTGCACCAAACTTTACAATCCTAGTACTAATGTTACAGTAGATGAGCAACTTGTACTGTTCAGAGGACGCTGCAAGTTCATACAATACATGCCCAGCAAGCCAGCCAAATATGGAATCAAAGTCTTCTGGATGTGTGATTCTGCAAATTATTATGGCATAAATGACATAATCTACTGTGGCAATGAGGTTGGTGCACCAGTACAGAAGGATCTGGGGTCTGAAATTGTCAAAACTCTTGCTGTTCCAATATTCAGTTCAGGTAGAAACATTACCATGGACAATTATTTCACCAATGTTGAACTAGGCAATTTTCTGCTTCAAAAAGCTATTACACTTGTTGGTACTATCAAGCCAAACCGACGAGAAATTCCAGAAGCACTGAACCACAATCGTCAGCGAGCACTTTATGAGAGCGTCTTTGCATTCAATTTGGTATCTTACAAAGCGAAGAAGGAGAAATCAGTGATTTTACTCAGTACCATGCATCACAATTGCAGTATTGACAGAAATGACAGAAAATTAAAACCAAAAATCATCCTGCATTACAATAAAACAAAAGGAGGTGTAGACAAAATGGATGAGATGGTGGGAGAATATTCATGCAAGAGGCAAACAAAATGATGGCCTGTAGTACTTTTTTCAAATATGCTTGATGTAGCAGCCCTAAATTCATTCATCTTTTATACAGAAACTCATCCAGAATTCCATGCATGGAGGAAGGACAGGAGACGCCTATTTTTGAAGGACCTTTGTCATGAACTTGTAATGCCTCACATGATACAGCGAAGCGACGTGAAAGGCTTGCTAAAGCAAACTAAAGAAGCAATGAAACAGTGTGGCACACAGTTTCAGATGATTCCAGGGCCAGGAGAAAGAAAAAGAAAGCGCTGTTTCATGTGTCCAAGAAACTTAGAAAGGAAAACTGAGAGATTTTGTTCAATTTGTAAGGAAAATGTCTGCAAAGAACATTCTTCCGAAAAAATAACTTGTCAAAATTGTTTGGAAGACTAATATAATAGAAAAGAAACATAATAGAAATGTAGCTGCAGCTAGTTTGGTATAGATTTCTATGCATTTTTGTGCGTTTTTTCATATGTTTGTGTGAAATTTTGAAAAAAAAAAATTTGGGGGTGTTTTTTGGTGAAAAATTATAATTAAAATTTTGTTTACTAATCATATTTTATTTAGCAGTTTTAAAATAAACTTGTAAAAGTTAAATAAGTGTGTTTTTCCATATGATTTGCATGGGGGCCTAAAAGGCCCCCAATACGTTGATATGAAGATTTCTGATGTCACGCATACTAGGGTTAAAAAGAGAAAACACAGTAGTTTGACAATAAATGGCTTCACCCAACCACTAATCATTAGTGGAGAAAAAAAAATTTTGTGCTATCATTCATATTCTCTGGAAAAAGGCCAAGAAAGCAAAAATTCTGCCGGGGTATGTAAACTTTTGAGCACAACTCTAAATAAAAATAGAATCAAATTTGCAATGTGTTTGAGAGTTTTTTGTTGTCTTAAAAGTTGTTATATGTATATATATATATATATACAGTACAGACCAAAAGTTTGGACACACCTTCTCATTCAAAGATTTCTCTGTATTTTCATGACTATGAAAATTGTAGAATCACACTGAAGGCATCAAAACTATGAATCAACACATGTGGAATTATACATTACACTTTACAAAAAAGTGTGAAACAACTGAAAATATGTCTTATATTCTAGGTTCTTCAAAGTAGCCACCTTTTGCTTTGATTACTGCTTTGCACGCAGAAAAGGTGAACTGATGGACTCTACATGCCTAGTTCCCACCGTGAAGCATGGAGGAGGTGGTGTGATGGTGTGGGGGTGCTTTGCTGGTGACACTGTTGGGGATTTATTCAAAATTAAAGCGGTGAGCGGTCCAGCTCACCCCAAACCATCTCGATTGGGTCCAGGTCTGGTGACTGTGGAGGCCAGGTCATCTGGCGTAGCACCCCATCACTCTCTTTCTTGGTCAAATAGCCCTTACACAGCCTGAAGGTGTGTTTGGGGTCATTGTCCTGTTAAAAAATAAATGATGGTCCAACTAAACGCAAACCGGATGGGATAGCATGCCGCTGCAAGATGCTGTGGTAGCCATGCTGCTTCATTATGTCTTCAATTTTGAATAAATCCCCAACAGTGTCACCAGCAAAGCACCCCCACACCATCACACCACCTCCTCCATGCTTCACGGTGGGAACTAGGCATGTAGAGTCCATCCGTTCACCTTTTCTGCATGCAAAGCAGTAATCAAAGCAAAAGGTGGCTACTTTGAAGAACCTAGAATATAAGACATATTTTCAGTTGTTTCACACTTTTTTGTAAAGTGTAATGTATAATTCCACATGTGTTAATTCATAGTCTTGATGCCTTCAGTGTGATTCTACAATTTTCATAGTCATGAAAATACAGAGAAATCTTTGAATGAGAAGGTGTGTCCAAACTTTTGGTCTGTACTGTATATATATATATATATATATATATATTTTCCAGGTTCTCTTGCCTTGTCCATGCAGAAGACAGCAATGATAATAGATGTGGCAGTGCCAAGTGACAGAAACATCAGAAAGAAGGAATATAAGAAGCTGGAGAAATACCAGGGCCTCAAAGGAGAACTGGAGAAGATGTGGAAGGTGAAGGCAACAGTGCTTCCAGTAGTGATAGCAACACTTGGAGCAGTTACCCCAAAGTTGGGAAAATGGCTACAACAGATCCCAGGAGCAACATCTGAGCTCTCTGTCCAGAAAAGCGCAATGCTGGGAAAAACTAAGATCCTGCGCAGAACTCTTAATCTCCCAGGCCTCTGGTAGAGGACCCGAGAATGATGAAGAACAAAAAAGACCACCCCCATTGGGGGTGAGAAGGAAGTATATATATATATATATATATATATATATATATAGCCACTCTATCATACAGTAGTTGCCAACGGCCAATGTTAAAAATTGCCAGAGACTTTTAAGTTTTCCATAGTTAGCAGGGGTATTACCTGGAGGAAGTGGTATCTTTTGCAGGAGGAGATGAAGCCAAAACTTAAATATCTCCAAAAATATTATGAATAGGGATGAGTACACCGTGGAAGTTTAGGTTCTGGTACTCGACCAGAACTTTAGTCCATGGTTCGGTTGGGTTACCATAACTGTACGGAACTTGTAACCAAACCCTATTGAAAACAATGGAGAGCTGAACTTTGGATCTGAAAAATATCTCTCTCTTACATTTTGCCGTAACTCCAAACTTTTCAACGGATTTCTGGGAGAAGTTCGTGTTCAGTGTTTAGTGCTGGACACTAACTGTTCGGTACGAACCCCAAACCTTCTAGTTAGGGTTCGCTCATCTCTAGTCATCATGCTTAATAAGTTTGTCCAAAAGGATTAAAAAAAGTCTATTTAGTTTCAAAAACAGTGCCACATCTGTCCACAGGTTGTTTGTGAAATTGCTGTGTGGCACTGCTCTTGCAAGAAAATAGCCATGCTTTATTAAAGCTATACTATTTCTTTACCTTTATTAAATTTGCTGTTTTTGGAACTTAAAAGTTAATATTAAAGTTGATTCAAATTATTTTCATTGTTTTTGGAAAATTTAGGAAAATTCTAAGCGGACCATAAACTGCATTTGTACAATTAAATTAAGCACCTAGTGCAATTGCCATTCCCAACTGATTCTGTAACATTTATTCTTTTTTTTCTCTTCTCTATCCCTCCTCTCCAAAGTTTTTCCGCCCAATAATAATAGAGCAAATATCTAATTCAACCAACTGAATGTATCCACAGAAGAGCTCTGTTTGCATTTATTTTTTCTTCTCTATTAAATATGATTATAATTGTTCTTGTCAGTTTTAAAAAGTTTACAAAATTTGGTAAAAATTGGGGAAAAGTCATGGGAAAAAGATTCAGGGGTTTATGTGGTACAGCAAGAATATGATTGTTTTATTAGCACGCAGGGATAATTAATAAGTTGTTATTATTATTCATTTAATTAGAATTAATTTAATAGTTTTTTAAGAATTTTGGAAACATTAATGAAAACTTGGAGAAAATGCATAGGAGCAAAATATAAGGGTTGATGTGGTATAAGTAAGGATGTGATTGCTTCTTTACCAAAGAGGGGACATTGAACAGGTTTTTATTAATTGTAGTTAGAATTGTTGTCATTGTTTTTAACATTTTGGAAATTTGGTAAAAACATTTGGAAAAGCCATAGGCAAAATATATGATGGTGATACGGTAAAAGTAAGTATAACATTGCTTCATTAACATGGAATGATATCTATAAAGTTTTAATAAATTAGAATAGTTCTTGTTGGGTTTGAAAATTTTGTAAAATTTTATAAAAATTAGGTAAAAAGCTTGTGAAAATGATAAGGGTGTTGATACTGTATAAGTAAACACTGCTTCATTAGGAAGGAAGGATACTTAAATAGTTTTTATTATGTTTGATTACATTTCTTCTTGTCATTTTGAAAATTATAGAAAATGTGATTAAAAAATTTGGTGAAAAGCATTAGAAAAATAAGGGAGTTAATATTGTATAAGTAAAGATTGTTTTATTGGCATGGAAGGAAACGTACACATTTTTATTAAATTTAGAATTTTTCACGCAGTTTAAAAATTTTAGAAAACTTTATAAAAATTTGGCAAAAGATTTGGAGCTAGATGTGATATAAATAAGGAAATAATTGTTTCATTAACAGAGAGGGATCTTGAACACATTTTATATATTACGTTTGATTGTAATTGTTCTTATTGGTTACTGAAAAATGTGGAAATTTGATGAAAATTTAAGTAAAAAGTATTGAAAAAATAAGAAAGTTAATGTTTTATAAGAAAAAGTGGTTCCATTAGCAAGGAGGGATATTTACACATTTCTATTAACCCCTTAGTGACGAGCCAATTTTGACCTTAATGACCAAGCCAAATTTTACAATTCTGACCACTGTCACTTTATGTGGTTATAACTCTGGAATGCTTCAATGTATCCCACTGATTCCAATAATGTTTTTTTTGTGACGCATTGTACTTCATGATAGTGGTAAAATTTCTTCAATATGACTTGCATTTATTTGTAAACAAATGGAAATTTGGTAAAAATGTTTAAAATTTTACAATTTTCAAACTTTTAACTCTTATGTCCTTAAATCGGAGAGTTATGTCACACAAAATAGTTAATAAATAACATTTCCCACATGTGTAATTTACATCAGCACAATTTTGAAAAAATAATATTTTTATTAGGAAGTTATAAGGTTTAAAAGTTGACCAGCGATTTCTCATTTTTCCAACAAAATTTACAAAACCATTTTTTTGGGGGGACAACTTCACATTTGAAGTGACTTTTACCGCTCTATATGATATAAAATACCCAAAAGTGACACCCCTCAAGGTGCTCAAAACCACATTCAAGAAGTTTATTAACCCCTCAAGTGCTTCACAGGAATTGAAGCAATGTGAAAGGAAAAAATGAACATTTAATTTTCTCACAAAAAAATTAAATTAGACCCAATTTTTTTTATTATTCACAAGAGTACAGAGAACAGGAGAAAATGGACCCCAAAATGTGTTGTGCAGTTTCACTAGAATACACTGATACCTTATTGTGGGGGAAATCTACTGTTTGGGAGACAGGCAGGGCTCAGAAGGTAAGGAGCGCTATTTGACTTCTTGAATGTAAAAGTAGCTGGAATAATTAGCTGTTGCCATGTCACGTTCGGAGAGCCCCTGATGTGACTAAACAGTGGAAACCCCCACAAGTGACCCCATTTTGGAAAGCACACCCCTCAAGATTTTTTCTTCAGGGGTATAGTGAGCATTTTGAACCCACAGGTACAACACAAAATTTGATAACATTAGGTCATCATATTGAATGTGTTGTCATTAGTGTTGTGCGCAAGTACTTGCTACTCCAGTTTGCATTGGGTGCTTGGATATGCAGTGACAATCGCAGGTTCATGCCCCGCATGTTTCATGGCTGTTAGACACCCCCAAAAAATGCGGGGATCCACAATACTCAGTGCATACCCGAGCACTTGAACGCAAAACTAATCTTCATATTGTCATTGTTTTTACTTTTGAAAAAACCCTAACCCACCGCTAACCCTAACCCTAACACACCCCTAATCCTAACCCCAACCCTAACCCATCATACCCCTAACCCAAATCCTAATGCACCCCTAACCCCAACCCTAACCCACTCCTAACACTTGCATAGCCCTAACCACAGCCCTAACCCCAATCCCAACCCGAACCCTAACCCCAACTGCAAAGAATGGGAAAAAATAATATATATATTTTGTCATTTTTATCTAACTAGATGAGTGACAAAGGGAGGTTTATTTACTATTTTTTCATTTTGATCACTGTGATAGGATCTATCACAGTGATCAAAAGGAACCAATATGAAAAATGTCCTATTGTTGTTGGGTTCCGGCCAGCAGATCTCGGCGGGGCACTGTGCTTGTACATGCAGAACTTGAACAAGTTTTATTTATTATATTTGATTAGAATTGTTTTCATTGGTTTCTGAAAATTTTGGAAATTTGATGAAAATTTTAGGTAAATGCATAAGGAAAAGATTCAGGGGTTTACGTGGTTTAAGTAAGGATATAATTGTTTCATTAGCAAAGAGGGATATTCAACAAGTACTTATTAAATGAGATTAGAATTGTTTTAATTTTTTTAATTCTTGAAATCTGATCAAAAATTGAGGCAAAAGAAATTTGATGTCTTTTTTGTAAGGATGACTGTTTCATTAACAAGGATGTATGATTAATGAAATAAAATTGGCTAATGTTATTTGGCTTTCTAGCACAATTTCAAAATTAATCAAAAAGTCGTTTACAGTTTTACAATTTAAAATGTAAAAATCTATAAAGTTCATGACACTAATGGTGGATATCTCTGTTGTTTCTTACAGGCTTTTTAACCTGATCTACAATGGAAAAACTGTTTGGTTATCTGTTGTTCATTGGCATGGCGGTAAGAGCTGAGATCTGTCCTAAGCGCTGTGCCTGTCAAAATCTATCTCCAAATCTCGCAACCCTGTGCGACAAGAAAGGGTTGCTCTTCATCCCACCAAACATCAACCGAAAGACTGTAGAATTACGGCTAGCGGATAACTTTGTCACCAGTATAAAACGGAAAGATTTCGCAAATATGACAAGCTTGGTGGAACTGACCCTGTCCAGGAATACAATAAGTTACATCACACCTCAATCATTTGCCGACCTTCGCAATTTAAGAGCATTACATTTAAACAGCAATCGATTGACTAAAGTGACCAATGACATCTTTACCGGTCTGTCCAATCTCCACCATTTGATACTTAATAACAACCAGCTGATATTAATTTCACCCACCGCCTTTGATGATGTTTTAGCCCTGGAGGAACTTGACCTATCCTACAATAACTTAGAGACCATTCCTTGGGAAGCGGTGGAAAAAATGGTCAGCTTGCACACTCTTAGTTTAGATCACAACATGATCGAGCACATCCCAAAGGGAACTTTTTCCCATCTGCACAAGCTAAATAGATTAGATGTAACATCCAACAAACTGCAAAAATTACCCCCGGACCCTCTGTTTCAGAGAGCCCAGGTGCTAGCAACCTCAGGATGATAAGCCCCTCAACATTCGCGTTAAGTTTTGGTGGAAACCCCTTACATTGCAATTGTGAATTACTATGGCTGAGGCGCCTTCTGAGAGAAGACGATTTAGAAACATGTGCTTCACCACCTCTGCTTTCAGGACGTTATTTCTGGTCCATCACTGAAGAAGACTTTTTATGTGAGCCACCACTTATCACAAGGTACACACAGGATGTAGAAGTCCTGGAAGGTCAAAGAGCAGTGTTAAAATGCAAAGCCCTTGGAGATCCCGAACCCGCAGTTCACTGGATATCCCCGGAAGGAAAGTTAATATCCAATGGAACAAGGATTTTGGTTTATGACAATGGAACACTAGACATTCTTATAACCACAGTCAAAGATGGAGGTCCTTTCGCATGCATTGCTTCGAATCCTGCCGGAGAGACGACAAAAACAATCAATCTTCACATAATCAAGCTCCCACACTTAGTGAATAGTACTAATCACAATCAAGCAGGATCCTGGGTCATCGGATATATTGACATCCACCAAGTCTGGTTCTAATGCAAGTAGCAGCAACGGAGATACAAAACTGAGCCAAGATAAGAAGGTGGTGGTGGCGGAAGCAACATCATCCACTGTACTTATTAAATTCAATTTTCAAAGAAATATCCCTGGTATAAGAATGTTCCAGATACAGTATAACGGCACATATGATGACTCGCTTGTCTACAGGTACGGTACATGTATTTTCTAAGTTAAAGAATGTTCTATGGCAGTGGCAGGCAATTAATTGTCCCAAGGGCCACATAAGAAACGGGCACTGCTGTGGAGGGCAGAACTCATTGGCTGAACTTAAAGGGGCGGTCCGAAACCAACTGTGAATTTCATACTAAATGTGCATCTATTTAGTGAAATAATCTAATCTCCTTTTCTGATATACTTCAATGAAAAATTCCATAACACATCCTCTACATTCTGACTTTCTCTCTTTGTTTTTTTTTTTTAACTTCCAATGACATTTTGCTTGAGATTTACCAGTGCATGCTGGGATACTCAAAGCAGTCATCATCAGGAGGCAGAGGCTGCAGTCACTGTCGCAGCCTCTGAGTCCTCTAAGATGAGATGCCATCAGTGATGTCTGCTTCAGGGGCTGGGCTAGTCCTGCCCACCTGATAATGCATCGGTTGTAAATTCTGACGCATACTCAGTATGAGTTTTCTGTGCTATATTCCTTTGAATTCACAGTGATAGTGCACTCCTTTGCTGGCTCTAAAGAGAAGTGACGAGCTGGCAAGAGAGCACACTGTCAGTGCAAATTGTAAGGAGGCAATACAGCGAGGGACTAGTCCAGTCTCTGAAACAGATGTCACTGATGACGCTTCATTTCAAGATGGGGAAAGCAGCTGTGGCAGTAACCTCAGCCTTTGCCCCCTAATGATGTCCCGTGTGAGTGTCCAAAAATAAACTGAGATTCTCAAATGAAACGTCATTGGAAGTAGAAAAAAAAAACCAAGTGGACAGGAAGTTAGAGTAGAGAGAGAAAGGTAGAATTTTTTTAATTGAAGTATATTAGAAAAGTGATTGGATTATAGCATTAAATAGACCACCCTTTTAATATTTATGTTATCACTTTATAAAAGGCAGCTGATTATCAGGTTAAGGTTAAATGAGCATATAGAAAAAATTCATATGATTTTCATCCAAAAAACACACGACTTTCCATCTGTCTTGTCATCCGTATGGCATCCACTTTTATACATTAGAAGTAAATAAAATTTACAAGAACAAATACACTGTCCTATTTAGTAATGGAAATGTATTCACAAAAATCGGATGATGTACGGATGATTCATATTTCTTTTTGCACACCCGTAGACTTCAACAATCGAGTCTCATCCAACATACAGAAGAGACTGGTGCTGGCTGTGATATTTTTCACACATTTTCAAGCTGTAATGTAAATAGCTCAATTCCATGACATTTCTCCCAGTGCTCTGTGTCAGGTCAGGTTCATTTTTTTTCACGGACAGCACTTGTACCGAAAACATAATAGTGTGAACATAGCCTGACAATACTTGTTGCAATAACGTGTATCATAATTTGTATTAGCAGCTGATCAAGCAATAAATATTGAGGAAAAAAGTTGTTGGCCCACCTCTGTGCCACATGCATAGAACCACATTAGATATGGGGCAGGAGCTGACAGGCAGAGTGGGGTGGGAGTCTTTATTGCAGTCTATGGAGTAGATGTGATAAGCCACAGATCACAGGGGGAGCACTATGGGGGCATTAACCCATACCTCTCCTGCACAGGACATACAGCATCACAAGCTCGTGCAAAGGGGGAGTAAGGGTTAACCCTCACATACAAAGGTGAGGAGGCAGCAGAGTACATGGTGGGGAACATGGAATTCCGATTTAAAGGCTGCATGTAGTGGAGATGAGGGGGCACTTCACTGCTGGTCCTTATATTCAGTAGGAATACTCAGCCCAAGTGTTTTATCCCCTTCAGCTGCCAGGAAGATCCAGGGAGAAGCAGTGGCTGCTAATTAGCTGTTATTCCACAGTTTGTGTAAAGGAGGCAGTGCAG
>JARQOD010000001.1:382994671-383096637 GCA_033576555.1 Oophaga sylvatica | reverse complement strand
CACCCGAAATGTTACCATGGTAATTATTTCAAGTCATTGAAATGTATCAAATCCAACAATATTCAGAATTTTGCTTTAAATTACTCTAATATTTTTGGGGTCATTTTGGTTACAATTATTGGATTCAGTCTTTAGTGTATATATATATCTATATATATAGATATATATATACACATATATACACTAAAGTATATGTAAGTAAGTAAAATATGTATATATATAAATATATATATATTTTTCTGTATTAAAAATAATTTTTATAATTTTTATTTTTTTTATTTACTACTAGTGGTTGTCTAAGATATATATATATATATATATATATATATATATATATTATATATATATATATATATATATATAAAGCTTGGCTTCCAAAAACAGCCCCGCATTCAGTGCTGGTGGAATTTGCAGCTCCATTAAGTGAAGTTGTGGCTTTGTCTGGGGCATTTTTATGAATAAAGCAACAATGTTTTTAGGATCTTGTACAAGCACTTTAAGGGTATTAATTAAAAAAAAACCTCTAGAAGTATTAATAAGCCAAAACAAGAAGAAAAAAAATGGATTATTATTACAATTTAATTTGAAATTATTATTTTACATATTACAATGAAAAGTCATTTGCTACATGGAATAAGGAATCAATTTTGACTTTTTTTTTTAAATTTTAAGTATTGATTTGATTTTATTTTTTTCTGCGGTAACATAGGCTCAGTACAATTTTTTTTAACTTTTAAATACATATTTTAGAATTTTATTTGAAATATTTATTTTTAGGCAACTTTTCATTTACAATCACAGAAAATAAATGTCTGAACTGATAGATTTATTTCTGTTTGAAATTGGTTCAAAATTCCACTTAAAAGTTGGGGCTTTTGCACATGAAAAAAGTAGGAGCACAGAACATGTCCAGTATCTGAGCGCGGGGGGTTCGTTCAGCGTCATGTTTCTTAGTTATCGGTTTTGGAACGCAGTATGATGCACGTATGTGGTAACATATCATGAAGATCGTCTCTTAAGGCTACATTGCCACGTTGAGTTTTCGGTGAGATTTTTACGCTGCATATTTTGTAAAAAATGCAACTGACCTTTTCTACTTAATGGGGCAGAAAATCTGCCACATGAGAAGCTCATGGTGTGAACGTGGCCTACGGTAATTCAATGACCCTCATTTTTATAACGATGTGAAAGTTTGTGATTTTTGTCACAAAATAAGGAACAGTCTTGGAAAATGTCTCACTAAATTAGATGAATTAAAATTATTATTATTATTTTGCAAATTGCCTCTTCAAAAAAAGAGGACTTGTACTCTATAGCGCCACCTATTGGAAGTAGCGATCCTACAAGTCACAATCAACCCTTTAACGAGTCTTGTAATATGACTTAGGATAAAAGCCAAATCAGTATCTCCATTTGCAGACACGTTGTTTCGGACTATTGGTCCTCGTCAGTGCAAAGTATGAGATCTGATTTGGCTAGATAAGAAATCTAGATCAAGATCAAATCAGATCTCTCCTACTTTGCACTCACGAGGACCAACAGTCCGAAACACCATGTCTGCAAATGGAGATACTGATTTGGCTTTTATCCTAAGTCATATTACAAGACTCGTTAAAGGGTTGATTGTGACTTGTAGGATCACTACTTCCAATAGGTGGCGCTATAGAGTACAAGTCCTCTTTTTTGAAGAGGCAATTTGCATATTAAATTTCCCAGAGGAGCATTGCACGGCGAATAAGCCTCCTTACCTCGACACGCCAGAGCTGGTATGTCACTCTCCACAAGGAGAAACCTTACCCCTTAGACCCTATTATTATTTTGTAATTCTACATACAGTATGGTGCCATGTTCTACGTCTTTAATTGGGGTCAGTTTACTTATTTCAGGGTACAAACAGAATAATTCCAGAACCAATCTAATGTTTTCATATATATTTACTTACACAGTCACCATACTTAAAAAAAATAAATAAATATTACCTTTTAGTGTTTACAGCTCCTATGCAGAGCTATGTGTCTCCATAGTAACAGACTGCAAACATATCCTATGTGTAGTCCTATTCTCATGTGTTACTTATTTCTGAGACCCACCTTTTTGCTAACTTCTTAGCTCGTATGTTAAGGGGAAAATATATGGCTAGTACCTTCGGTTTTGGGCTTCTGTTCTAAGAACTATAAAGATCCAGATGAGTCCATTCCTTCACTTTGCTGTTATCTGGAGATGAGTGGTATGAGATGACGAGCTTAGAAAAGAAAAAACAGGATTTTGCGATACTCTGTCAGGTAACGTTTATGACATATGTGTCGCCACCCAGTGGTTGTAACGGGAATTTCAGCCTGTTGTGAGTTTTGCTAACGTGGTATTTTTTTTATAGAGACTTCTAACGAACACAGACTTTCAGAATTTATCGATTTGCTGGATGATACTTAATTTGATGAAGCTTAGAATAATTATCTCGTTTTTCACTCCCAATCTCCGATGGAGAAAATTTACATTCTTAATTTTCCCTGATTTACATCCAAGTGCTGAATAATTTTTACACAATATTTTCCAATACTCATCACTGTGCACACCATTAAAATGTCTACAAGGAAAAATCCTCCAATTATTTCCATAGATCTTGGCTTTATCTTCTGGTTTTCAGCTTCATAAATTAAAAAAAATAAAATTAGCATATCCATGGCCGGATCCTTAGAAACGAACACGGGAAATACATTTTGTTCAGATTTTTTGCAAAGGTATTTTAGATTGCGGGATTCCAGAGAAATGGAATTTTATTGGACCTATGCTATGTGATCCATTATCTCTAGGTGTATAGGAACAAGCTGAGCAGGAGTGTAAAGTATGGTGGATCTGAACAAAAGCCTGAGCTTGTGATGAAACAGGAAGGTAATTTCAGTCTAGCACAGACTCCAACGCACAATGCAGAGACGTGGAGTCACCAATCACAGCTCTGTCCAAACGGAGCTGCTGACAACCCTGACAATAAGAAAAGGCAGATAAGCATCACCCGAAAGTAACAAGGGATGGGACTGGGGATTGTGATACAAACACAGGGATCTAAATAAAGCGGAAAACCACAGAATATTATTTATGTTATTGAGTATGGCGGTGTATGTAGTTTTAGAATTGAGTGGCAGGATTATATATGAACCATATGGTGGTGATACGTCAGATCTTACAAGAAGTATTATTGGAATGCTACATAATATTTGGGCATTTATCATAGTAAAATGGAGGTTGTACTTCTGAAATTGATGAAGCGGGGAATGGGATAGATACCAAGATAAATTAAAAAATGGATAGATAGATAGATAATAGATAGATAGATAGATAGATAGATAGATAGATAGATAGATAGATAGATAGATAATAGATAGATAAATAGATAATATATTGATAGATAATATATAGATAGATAACAGATAGATAGTAGATAGATAGTCTAGATAGATATTAGACAGATAGATAATAGATAGATGACAGATAGACATTTGATAGATAGATGATATGTATATATACAGTACAGATCAAAAGTTTGGATACACCTCATTTAAAGATTTTTCTGTAATTTCATGACTATGAAAATTGTACATTCACACTGAAGGCATCAAAACTATGAATTAACACATGTGGAATTATATACTTAACAAAAAAGTGTGAAACAACTGAAAATACGTCTTATATTCTAGGTTCTTCAAAGTAGCCACCTTTTGCTTTGATGACTGCTTTGCACACTCTTGGCATTCTCTTGATGAGCTTCAAGAGGTAGTCACTGGAAACGGTCTTCCAACAATCTTGAAGGAGTTCCCTGAGATGCTTAGCACTTGTTGGCCCTTTTGCCTTCACTCTGCAGTCCAGCTCACCCCAAACCATCTCGATTGGGTTCAGGTCTGGTGACTGTGGAGGCCAGGTCATCTGGCGTAGCACCCATCACTCTCCTTTTTGGTCAAATAGCCCTTATACAGCCTGGAGGTGTGTTTGGGGTCATTGTCCTGTTGAAAAATAAATGATGGTCCAACTAAACGCAAACCGGATGGAATAGCATGCCGCTGCAAGATGCTGTGGTAGCCATGCTGGTTTAGTATGCCTTCAATTTTGAATAAATCCCCAACAGTGTCACCAGCAAAGCACCCCCACACCATCACACCTCTTCCTCCATGCCTCACGGTGGGAACCAGGCATGTAGAGTACAGCCGTTCACCTTTTCTGCGTCGTACAAAGACACGGTGGTTGGAGTCAAAGATCTCAAATTTGGACTCATCAGACCAAAGCACATATTTCCACTGGTCTAATGTCCATTCCTTGTGTTCTTTAGCCCAAACAAGTCTCTTCTGCTTGTTGCCTGTCCTTAGCAGTGGTTTCCTAGCAGCTATTTTACCATGAAGGCCTGCTGCACAAAGTCTCCTCTTAACAGTTGTTGTAGAGATGTGTCTGCTGCTAGAACTCTGTGTGGCATTGACCTTGTCTCTAATCTGAGCTGCTGTTAACCTGCGATTTCTGAGGCTGGTGACTCGGATAAACTTATCCTCAGAAGCAGAGGTGACTCTTGGTCTTCCTTTCCTGGGTCGGTCCTCATGTGAGCCCGTTTCTTTGTAGCGCTTGATGGTTTTTGCAACTGCACTTGGGGACACTTTCAAAGTTTTCCCAATTTTTCGGACTGACTGACCTTCATTTCTTAAAGTAATGATGGCCACTCGTTTTTCTTTACTTAGCTGCTTTTTTCTTGCCATAATACAAATTTTAACAGTCTATTCAGTAGGACTATCAGTTGTATATCCACCAGACTTCTGCACATCACAACTGATGGTCCCAACCCCATTTATAAGGCCAGAAATCCCACTTATTAAACCTGACAGGGCACACCTGTGAAGTGAAAACCATTTCTGGTGACTACCTCTTGAAGCTCATCAAGAGAATGCCAAGAGTGGGCAAAGCAGTCATCAAAGCAAAAGGTGGCTACTTTGAAGAACCTAGAATATAAGACATAATTTCAGTTGTTTCACACTTTTTTGTTAAGCATATAATTCCACATGTGTTAATTCATAGTTTTGATGCCTTCAGTGTGAATGTACAATTTTCATAGTCATGAAAATACAGAAAAATCTTTAAATGAGAAGGTGTGTCCAAACTTTTGGTCTGTACTGTATATATATATATATATATATATATATATATATATATATATGTAATATATATATATATACTGCTCAAAAAAATAAAGGGAACACTCAAATAACACATCTTAGATCTAAATGAATTAAATATTCTCATTGAATACTCTGTTGTGTACAAAGTTGAATGTGCTGTCAACATTATCACACAAAATGGAAATCAAAGTTTTGAACCATGGAGGCCTGGATTTGGAGACCCCCAAAATGAAAGTGGAAACAAGTCAAAAGTCAAAATGATGCTCAGTATTGGGTGTGGCCTCCACGTGCCTGTATGACCTCCCTACAACGCCTGGGCGTGCTCCTGATGAGGTTGCGGATGTTCTCCTGAGGGATCTTCTCCCAGACCTGGACTAAAGCATCCGTCAACTCCTGGACAGTCTGTGGTGCAAAGTGACATTGGTGGATGGAGCGAGACATGATGTCCCAGATGTACTCAATCGGATTCAGGTCTGGGAATGGGCGGGCCAGTCCATAACTTCAATGCCTTCATCTTGCAGGAACTGCTGACACACTCCAGCCACATGAGGTCTGGCATTGTCCTGCATTAGGAGGAACCCAGGGCCAATCGCACCAGCATATGGTCTCACAAGGGTCTAAGGATCTCATAATAGATAATAGATAGATGATATAGATAGATAGATAGATAGATAGATAGATAGATAATAATCGATGAATAATAGATAGATGATAGATAATAGATAGATATATAATAGATAATATAAAGATTATAACTAGATAGATAATAGATAGACAGATAGCTAATAGATACATAGATGATAGCTAGATAATAGATAATACATACATAGAAAGATAGATAAATAGATGATAGATAATAGATGACAGATATTTAACAGATATATAATAGATAGATTATAAATAGATAAATAGATATATAATAGTGAGATAGATGATAGATAGATAGTTACCAGAATCTCACTATATCTGCAAATTACAATATCTTTTCTTACAATCCACAGAAACGATGGAGCATAAATGATGAGGTTTAAGAGTATTTAGGGCATAGACCATGCATGACACCTCGTCCTCGGTGTCCAAAGAATTCTTGATATCACAGGAGGACTCATATCGCAGCGCAGTGAAGCTGCACATATCGGACCCCCGGGGCCCTATCCTAACGTTGCATCTTTATCATAGTAATATGTCTGAAATGGTAATTCCTTACATTTAGCAATTAAAGGAATATTAATTCTTTTTGGCAAATCCCTCAAAAATAGTGAATTTAACCTCACTCACCCTGAAGTTCCCCTATAGACCGTAGATAATATTCACTGACGTCTCCAGTCTCCACTTCTGGGGCTGAAAACCATGTATCCAGTATTAAACTAGGACAGAAAATATCTGAAACTTTAACAGTTATCTGTTACATATGAGCTGGGACTGGTGGGTGGGATAGACTTGCAATACCAGATTCAGCCATGGACATGGGTTTATGCTGTTTCTGAATACACAATTTAATTCAAAACATCACTTAATTGTTTATATGTTGAATGACCTTGTTCTTCATATTGAATCCACAAGGGGGTGCTGTATTAAAATTTGGCTGAAAAGTACTATAATGCACAACTAATTAAGTGCTAACAAAGTGAAGATACTTCAGAATTTTTTATTATTGGGGGTCTGCGAGTAACCTCGTGTCACTACTCCTCATACAGCAATAGTTTGAAACCCCCATATGCAAGTGATTAATAGAGGATAGCCATATACAGTTTTAGATGAATGCCACATCCTGCAAAGTGCAACCACATATACAGTGTATAACACATACTCGCACATATAATGTAACCATGTATCAAACCCTATATACTGTGCAGGTGGAGCACCCCCCAGGGCCGGGGAACTCGGTATCGGGCCGTTCTTAAGGGAATGTGTCATGGCAGCAGTGACCTGGTCCGTGGCCCTGGGCATCCAATGAAAAATGATGATTAAGGGTAAGTAAAGTTTATAAGAGATGATTCGTGACACCACCTGTGGTACTCAGCTAGGGATGGCCGACGCTGCTTAAAGAGACCGCTGGGGCTGATGGTGATGCAGCAGAGTTGATACAGCTCTCCACAGGTAGAGCTTAGTCCCAGGGCAATTATATTGTTAAAGATAGTGATGATGGTTGTAGTGCAGGGCTGAGGTGACGCAGCAAATAACAGGAGGACACAGCAGGATGCAGTCTTCACACTTTTATTCAAAGTTTGAGGTGCAGACCAAGGCAGAGTACAGATGGTAATGGAGAACCAGGCAGCCTGGAAGCAACTTAGGATCCACTAAGCAAGATGGGTTGAAGGCCTCCTTTCTGCGCTGTCCTATGAGGTCCTTGCTGCCTAAGGCTATGCTTTGTCCTCTGTTCCTTACTGTCCTGTGGTACTTGCCCGTATGGCAGGCAGCTTGAGCCTATTGCAGGTGTCGCTCCTCTATGGCGGCTCTCATCTACTGCTGTGCCTTCAGGCGTATGATGGGGCCAGGAGGCCTGCAGTCTCTCGCCCTCCGGATTTGGCTGCTGGGACTGTCGTACCTGTCAAGCCACGGACTCCGGCATCCGGTTTCAAGCGCTCTGCCCTGGGGTGAGCGTGGTCACAGCTCCAATCCCCAGGGTTCCCTAATCTTCTCCTTTCCTCTCTCTTTGCTCTGCTTTTGGGACGAGCACCTCACTCCTTCAGTCCCCAGCACTCACTGACTAACTCTGCATCAAGGCCAGAACTCCCTGAAACTGGGTTTAGAGCTCCCCCTTTTGGTCTGGAGTAGGAACAGTGTTGGATGTTGGTATCACCTGGCTAAGGGATCCCTCCTTGCTTCCAGGCATGACATTACCCCCTGTGAGGGAGGCAATGGCACTGTGGCTACAGGACACCTGTGGTGGAACACAGGCATTTACCCTCCAAAATAAACTGCAGCCAAATGTCCCACATATCCAGTACAGGCACATAACCCCGATACACACATGCTTCAGATGTCACATGACTGAATGTAAACTACAGCCACATACCCCATATACAGTGCAGCCATATACCCATCATACAGCTCTGGCAAAAATTAAGACACCACTGCACAGTTTTATAAAAATCAGCTTCTCTAAATGTCTGACAGCCATTCCATTCCAGTGTCAGTTGAATTCCAACCAGAGTACACCTCATTCTACTTAATGTGCTTCTGATTAGGTGATCACCTGAACCAAATCTTTTTTAACGAAGGAAAGTATAAAAAAACACTGCTGTGGTGTTCACAATCCTCTTGCAATAGGACAAGCTGGATGGCAAAACAAGTGCTAGTAATATCCCAAAAGCAATAGGAATGAAAAAATAACTTTTAGCCATGCCAAAGGAGTTGAAAAGAAAAGTCTTGAGTGAGGAAAGAAGGGCTCAATTCTAGCTTTACTAGCAGAAGGATACAGTGAGCATCATGTTGCCTCCATCCTTAAAATTTCTAAGACGGCAGTCCATTACAACAAGGTCAAGCAGCAGACATTGGGGACAACAAAGCTACAGACCAGCAGAGGGCAAAAACGACTCTCCACTGACCAGGATGACCGTCATCTTATTCAAATGTCACTCAGCAACTGCAGGATGACATCAAGTGACCTACAAAAGGAATGGCAAATGGCAGCTGAGGTGAAGTGCATGGCAAGAACAGTTTGTAACAGGATCCCAGAGGCAGGGCTTAAGTCATGTAAAGCTATAAAAAAGCTTTTCATCAATGAGAAGCAAAGGAGAGCCAGGCTGAAGTTTGCCAAAGACCATAAGGATTGGACCATAGAGGACTGGAGTAAGGTAATCTTCAGCTTTGCCCAACACCTAGTCATCTAATGGTTAGACAGTGACCTGAAGAGACGTACAAGCCACAGTGTCTTGCACCCACTGTGAAGTTTGGTAGAGGATCGGTGATGATCTCGGGATGCTTCAGCAAGGCTGGAATTGGGCAGGTTAATCTTTGCGAAGGACTTAAGAATCAAGCCGCATACAAGGTTATCCTGGAAAAACAGGATTCCTTCTGCTCAGGCAATGTTCCCCAACTCTGAAGACTGGTTTTTCCAGCAGGACAATGCGCCATGCCACACAGCTAGGTCAATCAATGTGTGGATGAAGGACCATCACATCAAATCCCTGTCATGGCCAGCCCAATCTCCAGACCTGAACCCCATTGAAAACCTCTGGAATGTAATCAAGAGGAAGATGGATAGTCACAAGCCATCAAACAAAGAAGAACTGCTTAAATGTTTGTACCAGGAGTGGCATAAGGTCACCCAAAAGCAGTGTGAAAGACTGGTGGAAAGCATGCCAAGACGCATGAAAGCTGTGATTAAAAATCATGGTTATTCCACAAAATATTGATTTCGGAACTCTTCCTGAGTTAAACCATTAGTATTGTTTTTCTAAATGATTATTAACTTGTTTTCCTAGCATTATTATTTGAGGTCTGCAAGCACTGCATTTTTTTTGTTATTTTTACCATTTCTCATTTTATGAAAATAAATACAAAATTTATTTCTTGGAAATTCGGAGACATGTTGTCAGTGGATTATAGAATAAAAGAGCAATGTACATTTTACTCAAAAATATACTTATAAAGAGAAAAATCAGACAAACTGAACATTTTGCCGTGGTCTCTTAATTTTTGCCAGAGCTGTATATAGTGAAGTCACAAAATCCCCATGCAAAGTGCAGTCACATACCCCATATACAGTGCAGCCATATACCCTTCATATACTGTATAGTGAAGTCACATAATGTCCATACAAAGTACAGCCACATACCCAATATACATGCAGCCATATACCCTTAATATACTGTATAGTGAAGTCACATCCCCCAGGCACAGTGTAGTGAGATAAAGACTATGTACATGGAAGGCTCATAGCCTCCCACATACACATACAATGCAGCTTCATACCCACCATATATGAAGGGCAGCAGCATGCCCCTCAAACACTGTGCAGTCACAACCCCCATATATAGAAGCTTCTAATGCCACATGGCCCTCATATACAGTGCAGCCACATCACCCCCATGTACAGTGCAGCAACATAACCCCCTTATACAGTGGAGCTGCATAACTCACATACACAGTGCTGCCACATATCCCCATATTCAGTGATTGCCACATAGCTTTCATTTAATGTACAGTCAGATGTCCCCCACAATACAGAGTAACAACATGAAGGCCATATATAGTCCAGGCAGGCATCCTCAGACATACAGTGGAGCCTTCATATAAAATGCAGCCACGTTATATGGTCACACAACCCCTATATAGAGTGCATCAACAAAATCCCATACACAGTGCAGACACAGAAATCTTATATAAAGTACAGCCACATAACCTCCATATAAAGCCCAGCCATACAACCCCATATACACATGCCCGCCTATTAAATTTAACCCCAACGATATGAGAGTCTCACATGCAGGACAGATTGCTTCCTAGACTCCTGAAACAACAGTTCTGTGCTACAACTGGAGCACTTCTGAGACGTTACATGATGGTGCTCATCACTTACAGGGAGTATTCATTCAGCCTGTGACGATGGAAAGGAGGGAATAAATTGAATGTGAAATTCTCTTAAAGCTCGCACAAAAATGTGATCAACAATATGGAAAATAAAAGTAAAAAAAAAAACAATAAAGAATGTGAGACGAACTCCGCTTCTGAAAAACAACATTTAAAAAAAAGTTTTAAGAATAAAGATGTAGTTTTCTAGGGAGGTGTTTGTCCTGAGAATACCAGACCCGGATCAGATGGCTAATGGCCCAGTCCTTAGAATAACAGTCACATGTCTGACAACAGGAGAGGACTCAAGTGCTGTCTGTTTCCAATGGCAACCAGAATAATATTGAATATGTTTACAAATGGGAACACCACCTAAAACTTAATTAGGCTTTAAAAATGAGAAAAAAATCTTGATCTTATAAAGCCTGAGGAGCTGAGCAGATTGATGGAGTTTAATAAATAAGCAAAATGCATGTGGTGTGATTTCTTGATCTAAATCCCTGCTCATTCTGATTGACAGCTACCGTATTTTTCGGATGATAAGACGCACTTTTATGATCCCCAAAATTAGGGGGAAAATGGAGGTGCGTCTTATAAACTGAACACTGTTCTTACTGAAGGGTCAATGCTGTGGGCCCAAAGCTGGGGGTGCTGCGGTGGTCCTGCGGTGGTGGTACGACGGCGGGTGATAGCCCTGTGGCGGCATATGGCAGCCGCCATTCTTCTTCCGGTATCCGGCTTCTCACTCGGCTCAGGCGTAGATGGAGGAAAGCCGAGATCTCCATCCGCGCCTGCCTCTATGCAATGTCTCCAGGAAAATGGCCGCGGATGCTGCGCAAGCGCAGATGGAGATCTCGGCACCAAGATCCCGGGAGATGAGATCTCAGCGCCAAGATCTCCATCTGCGCATGTGCCGCACCGGCAGCCATTTTTCCTGAGTACACCGCATAGTAAACAGTGCGGGGGCTCTGGGCTTTCACAAAATGTCGGTGGAGCCCCCACACCACCGAACACCTGCAGCGCCACTCTTGCCTCCTCCAGCAGCAACCCTGGGACCCTGCTCCACTGCGGCCTGCACCACCGAACACCCGCAACGTCGCACATTCGAACACCCCTTTCTCTCAGTCTGGGGTCCACAGTATCGCCCCACTCCTGCCTCCACCAGCAGCGACCCTGGGACCCCGCTTCACCGCAGCCACCACTCTAGGTAAGCAGTGAGATGGACATCTAAACCCAAAATGTGCAAAGAATTACATTATAAAAAGTTAGAGTAAATATTTATTCCACAAAACATTCTATCAGTCTTCACACTGCCTCTGTTCTATAGGTGTCTGAGAATTATACTTTTTCTTTAAGAACACAACAGAGGAAAAATAAACGAATAAATACCCAAAGATGTAAATGTAAAAAATATACAATTTTATTGGTAAATACATAAAACAGGGGTAAGGAAACAAGGGGGTAGAGGAGTCAATTGACCTTACGCCAAATGTTGGACAGGGGACAGCAGGAGTCAATTGCTTAACCAGTATTGTATTGAAAAGGAGGGATAATGCAGAAAAATATTCATATATGTTGGACATTTACAGAAATATTGCACTAATCCCAACAAAGAATCTTTACTAATAGTAAACATGTGGCTAATATGGCTATTGATGTATCACAAAGCATATTTATGGTTAACAATGCAGATCACAGTGATCATAAGCAATGTGGATATATTGCACATCAACATAGTCAGAAAATATAAATCGCAATAGCCATAGGTAGCGTGGGCAGACTAAATGTCAGCAGGATAGGCATGATCCATGATTCAATATAGTAGCTAACACAAATTACCTTAGCACATGTACAGCAGTGACAACCCGGTGCGCCCTCCCCGACGCGCGTTTCGGCAGATTGCCTTTCTCAAGGGGTGATGGGAGATAGGGGTGGAGAAGTATAAAAAGAAATAGCCCACCAATAGAATAGCCCAGTACAGGACCACGTGATCGAAGTGTTTAATTGCCTACAGCACAGATAATTAGTCCTAAAGAGGCATAACATTGCTATGGTTACAGGCTGTGATCACTTCCCATGCGTCACAATATCGCGAGACTTCCATGTTCACAGCTCGTCCATGAAGACGCGCACGTCGCGATGGCAACACAGGACGCCAGGCGGCGTCGGCATCATGGTCACTGGTGACGTCACAGGTAACGCCTACAGGAGCATAAAGATGCCAAAGGCCGCCAGGCGCACAGCGCGCCACCGCGCATGCGCGTCAAGTACGAGGACAACTAGGTAAGTATAAGTAAAATATACCGCCCAGTAAGAGTGTCTGCGATATAGAAATAAGTTGACACATAAAGTGGACATATAGAGTCAATTTCAACATTATAATGATGATAACAAATAATAATATAAGCGGAAATCAATACAAGGTGACTAATGGATGAAAAAGCATGATAAGATAATACCGAACGCTCAACATGATAAACATAATGAATATAAGAGATAATAAGATGATATAATGAATTGATGGTAGCTTTGGTCCACATGGGAATTCAATAGAAGTCCAAGAAAATAGTAGTATAGCATCAACATGGTACAGCAGGGATATAATGTAGGTGGGAATGTACTAAAAGAGAGGAAATAGAATAAAAACAGTGAAAATCAACGAAACACCACAACATAAGAAATAAAGTCAAATACCAGCACTTGATTTAAAGAAACGGAACAAAACTAATGGCCTCATTCAGTCCTTTCGGATGGACAGTATCCAGGGTCCATATCCAGCGTGTTTCATGCTGTGCCAATTTTTGGCTTAAATTACCACCGCGTATGCCCGGTTCGATTATATCAATGCCCTAAATCGAATCAACGAGCTGTCGCATCCGTGATGGATTTTAAAGTGTCTCGGTATGGTTCTAAGTGTGGTAGGATCATCATTGTCGGCCGCCGCCTGTATGCCCAATACATGTTCGCGAATACGAACTTTAAATTGTCGAGTCGTCATCCCTATGTAGATAAGGTTACAGGGACAAAGGGCAAAATAAACAACATATCGAGAGGTACAAGATATGTAACTTCTGATATCAAATTCCCTTGTCCCTGAGGAATTACAAAATACTTTTGTGCGGTCCATGTTGGGGCAGGCGACGCACCGACCACAAGGAGCACTACCACACCTAGAGGGACCCTGGTTGAAAAGACCAGACTTGGGGTCAGATCTATAATGACTAGGGACCAAATGGTCCCTAAGGTTCCTAGAGCGTCTCACAGTGATACTAGGCCTGTTCGGGAGAATTTGATTTAAGATGGAGTCAGTTTGAAGAATGGGCCAGGCTTTGTGCAGGCATTCTTTCATCCTAGCAAATTGTGCGTGATAGGTCGTAATGAACCTTGGGATGTTATCAATTTTCCTCTCTTTGTTTTTATATAGGAGAGAATGACGGGTAGTCCATTTTGCCCTATTGTAGGCTCGTTTAATGGCCCGTCTACTATAACCACGTTCATGAAATTTGTTACAGAGTTCAGTTGCCTGTAATTCAAAGTCAACTTCATTAGAACAAATTCTGCGCAAGCGCAGAAATTGTCCTACAGGGATGGAATTAATTAGAGGCCTTGGATGCGCGGAGGAGGCGTGAAGCAACATATTAGTAGATGTAGGTTTCCTAAAGATGCTAGTCTGGAGAGAGTCATGAGAGTCCCTCCAGACCAGTACATCCAGGAAACTAATTTTGTTCGCGTCACTCTGATGTGTAATATAAATGTTTTTATCATTGGTGTTGATCATATCAATAAATGAACTTAGTTCAATATCATTACCCTGCCAGATCATGAAAATGTCATCGATGTACCGCATCCAAAACGGGATGCGGTCCATCGATGAACCAGGATCTGGCAGGGGGAGGTCCCTCTCCCACAGCCCCAGGAACAAGTTGGCGTATGCAGGGGCAAAGGAAGCCCCATAGCTGTGCCCTGGAGCTGTAGGTAGAAGGACCCCTTGAAAGTAAAGAAATTATGGGTTAACGAAAATTCAAGGAGTTCCAGGATCAGGCAGATGATGTCCACAGGAAAACTGGACATTTTTAGAAAATAGCTGGTAGCCGCCAGCCCATCTGTGTGTTTAATATTGGTGTATAAAGATTCTACATCACCTGTCACTAGTAAAGTGTCCTTATCCACATGGAGACCATCAACCCTCTTCAGGAACTCCCCGGTGTCCAAAAGGAATGATGGTAAACTCTCAACGAGGGGTTGGAGCTTAGAGTCAATCCAATGGTTGACTTTCTCCAAATAGTTACCAGAGCCAGATATGATTGGACGTCCTGGGGGAACCTCCCGGTTCTTATGTATTTTAGGTAATAGGTACAAAGTTGAAATAGTTGGTTCATGCACCTGTAGTGCCAAGGCCAGATCCTTTGTGATAGTGCCATGGTGTACCGCTGAATCTAATATTTTCTTTAATTTGATCACAAAAGATGACAAGGGTTAAACGTAAGACGTTTATAGCAATTGGTATTATTAAGTTGCCTAAATGCCTCTTTTTCATAGAGGGACTTATTTATTTACCAATAAAATTGTATATTTTTTACATTTACATCTTTGGGTATTTATTCGTTTATTTTTCCTCTGTTGTGTTCTGCTTCTAGCGAATATCCCCTATAATTATCCATACAACTAGGCACATATTATGATTTAAGTTTACTTAATTTTATGTTGTCCATATAGTTGTATTTATTCATGAAGTGGTATCATTTTTCTTTAAGAGTAAACATTGTTTTAAATTTTATTCCAGAAATCAACAGTGCATATGAAAATAATCAACTTTGTAATGTATCATTTCAGGGAAATCTGCTTCTTTCTTCTTCTGGATTCTTTCTCATCTTAATTCATGGGTAAAATTTGTAAAATTGGATTTTACAAGTGAATGGACAGTTCTGAGAATAAATGATCGATGAGTCCAGGAAGAGAAAGAAGAAATTTTGCTGATAATATATAAAAAAGTTTCTTATTTTCATGTGTGCTAGTGACTTATGATATGAGATTAAAGCACTTTAAAATGACAGTTATCAGTAGTTGTTTCAGAAAGTGCAGTGGGCCGTGCAAGACACAAATGCCTTCAAGTTTTCTGAAACTCTTAGAAAGAAACTACAATCATGTTATATAAGGAGGAAAATGCTCTTTCCTAAAACTATGAAAGTAATGTCATCACAAGAATGAGAGAATTTTGAATTATTTATGTATTTTAAAATGATCTTGCAATTTTTTCACTGATCTCTGAGGCTAAATTGGATTTATACTTCCTGTCCTTTTTTGGAAGAGTTTACAACAGTTACCTTCCCATTAGAGGCAAGATTACAAGGACTCAAAATAACTCTAAATACAGTTGACAACACATGGTCCATCATTCCCAATAGGTTTATAATCACAGCTCACCTCCTCTCCTCATCTACAATGACTGATAACAACTCTATATACAGTAGATAACACAGGATCCACCATTCACAATAGATGATGTCACAGCTCACCTCCTCTCCTCATCTACAATGACTGATAACACCTCTATATACAGTAGATAACACAGGATCCACCATTCACAATAGGTGATGTCACAGCTCAGCTCCTCCTCCTGTATAATGACTGATAACACCTTTATATACAGCAGATATCACAGGATCCACCATTCACAATAGGTGATGTCACAGCTCACCTCCTCCTCCTGTATAATGACTGATAACACCTCTATATACAGCAGATAACACAGGATCCACCATTCACAATAGGTGATATCACAGCTCACCTCCTCCTCCTGTACAATGACTGATAACACCTCTATATACAGTAGATAAGTAGATAACACATAATCCACCATTAACATTAGGTGATGTCACAGCTCACCTCCTCCTCCTGTACAATGACTGATAACACCTCTATATACAGTAGATAACACAGGATCCACCATTCACAATAGGTGATGTCACAGCTCAGCTCCTCCTCCTGTATAATGACTGATAACTTCTCAATATACGAAAAATATCACATGATCCACCATTCATAAATCCTCTATATATGGTAGATATCATAAGATCCATGATTTACAATAGGTAATGTCACAGCTCACCTCCTCCTCCTCCTGTACAATGACTGAAAACACCTCTATATACAGGAGATAACACAGGATCCACCATTCACAATAGATGATGTTACAGCTCACCTCCTCCTCCTGTACAATGATTGATAACACCTCTATATAAAGTACATAACACAGGATCCACCATTCACAATAGGTGATGCCACAGCTCAACTCCTCCTCCTCCTGTACAATGACTGATAACACCTCTATATACAGGAGATAACACAGGATCCACCATTCACAATAGGTGATGTCACAGCTCACCTCCTCCTCCTGTGCAATGATTGATAACACCTCTATATAGAGTAGATAACACAGGATCCACCATTCACAATTAGTGATGTCACAGCTCATCTCCTCCTCCTGTACAATGACTTATAACACCTCTGTATACAGTAGATAATACAGGATCCACCATTCACAATAGGTAATGTCACAGCTCACCTCCTCCTCCTCCTGTACAATGACTGATAACACCTCTATATACAGGAGATTACCAGGATCCACCATTCAAATAGGTAATGTCACAGCTCACACCTCCTCCTGTACAATGATTGATATCACCTCTATATACAGAGAATAACGCAGGATCCACCATTCTCAATAGTAATGTCACAGCTCACCTCCTCCTGTACAATGATTGATAACACCTCTATATACAGAGATAACACAGGATCCACCATTTACTAATAGTGATGTCACAGCTCACCTCCTCCTGTACAATGACTGATAACACCTCTATATACAGGAGATAACACAGGATCCACCATTCACAATAGGTAATGTCACAGCTCACCCTCCTCCTGTACAATGACTGATAACACCTCTATATACAGGAGATAACACAGGATCCACCATTCACAATAGATGATGTCACAGCTCACCTTCTCCTCTGTACAATGACTGATAACACCTCTCTATACAGTGATAACACAGGATTCACCATTCACAATAGGTGATGTCACAGCTCACCTCCTCCTTCTGTACAATGACTGATAACACCTCTATATACAGTAGATAACACAGGATCCACATTCACAATAGGTGATGTCACAGCTCACCTCCTCCTCCTGTACAATGACTGATAATCCCTCTATATACAGTAGATAACACAGGATCCACCATTCACAATAGGTGATGTCACAGCTCACCTCCTCCTCCTGTACAATGACTGATAATCCCTCTATATACAGTAGATAACACAGGATCCACCATCACAATAGGTGATGTCACAGCTCACCTCCTCCTCCTATAAATGACTAAAAACACATCTATATACAGTAAATAACACAGGACCAACCATTCATAATAGGTGATGTTTAGAGCTCGCCTCCTCCTCCTCCTGTACATGACTGATTACACCTCTATATACAGGAGATAACACAGGATCCACCATTCACAATAGGTGATGTACAGCTCACCTCCTCCTCCTCTTAATGACTGATTACACCTCTATATACAGTAAATAACACAGGATCCAACCATTCATAATAGGTAATGTCACAGCTCCCTCCTCCTCCCCTGTACAATGACTGATAACACCTCTATATACAGTAGATAACACAGGATCCACCATTCACAATAGCTGATGTCACAGCTCGCCTCGTCCTCCTGTACAATGACTGATAACACCTCTATATACAGTAGATAACACAGGATCCACCATTCACAATAGCTGATGTCACAGCTCCCCTCCTCCTCCTGTACAATGACTGATAACACCACGATATACAGTAGATAACACAGGATCCACCATTCACAATAGGTGATGTCACAGCTCACCTCCTCCTCCTGTACAATGACTGATAACACCTCTATATACAGTAGATAACACAGGATCCATCATTCACAATAGGTGATGTCACAGCTCATCTCTTCCTCCTATATAATGACTGATAATACCTCTATATAGAGTAGATAACACAGGATCCACCATTCACAATAGGTGATGTCACAGCTCACCTCCTCCTCCTATATAATGACTAAAAACACATCTATATACAGTAGATAACACAGGATCCAACACTCACAATAGGTGATGTCAGAGCTCGCCTCCTCCTCCTGTACAATGACTGATAACACCTCTATATACAGGAGATAACACAGGATCCACCATTCACAATAGGTGATGTTACAGCTCACCTCCTCCTCCTATATAATGACTGATTACACCTCTATATACAGTAAATAACACAAGACCAACCATTCATAATAGGTAATGTCACAGCTCACCTCCTCCTCCTCCTCTACAATGACTGATAACACCTCTATATACAGTAAATAACACAGAATCCACCATTCACAATAGGTGATGTCAAGCTCACCTCCTCCTCCTGTACAATGACTGATAACACCTCTATATACAGTAGATAACACAGGATCCACTGTTATGTTTCGGTAGCTGAGGAGTGCAGGCAAGAAAAGCAATACACCAGAGCAGTTGGAATCTATGAGATTGCAGTACCCTGACTAACCACCACAACTAGAGGCAGCCGTGGAGCGTTCCTACGTTGGTCCTAGACGCCTCGTCACAGCCTGAGAAACTAACTACACCTAAAGATAGAAATAGGAAAGCTATCTGCCCCGGAGCAGAACCCCAAAGATAATAGAAAGCCCCCAAACATGTAATGGCGGTTAGACAAGAGGAAATACTGACACAGAAAGAAAATAGTATGAGCAAACGCTGGGGCCCAAACTATCTAAATAGAAAAGGATAGGAAGGGTACTTACTGCAATCTCAGAAAACCCTGAAAAACACCAACTCTACTAATTTCAAAATCACCTGAGATCACATGACCTCTACCACTTAAATTAGTTCTCTGGTGTAACAAAATCAAAACAGCAGCCACTGAAAAAACTGGAAAAAAGCAAAAGTACAAACATCAGTGGCTGAACTAAACTGAGAGGGCAAAAGCCCCCGGAGGGGACCCTGAAGGCCCCCAAAGAAGTGCAGGACAAAATGCAAAAATATAGCACAAACACAAAAGAAGAAAAGGTCTTATCTGATAGCAGGAGATGCAGACACGACACAGCAGGCTACAAGGGAAACTGGAATGAAGGATTCAGACCAGAACAATTGATCACCGGCAACCCTGATGGGAAAATGACTCCCTTATAAAGACCAGTCAGTAACACCTGATTCCCAGTCCTCACAATCTTCACTAGCACCGCTTGTAACCACCAGAGGGAGCCTCTGCTCAGAACTCATCTCAAACCCATTCACAACAGTACCCCCCCCTTGAGGAGGGGTCACCGAACCCTCATTTGAGCAACCAGGTCGGTCGGGATGAGTTCTATGATACGCACGGATAAGTCTCCTAGCATGGATGTCCGAAGCAAACACCCAAGAATTGTCTTCCTGACCATAACCTCTCCATTTAACCAAATATTGGAGTTTCCGTCTAGAAAAACGAGAATCCAATATTTTCTCAACCACATACTCCAGATTGCCCTCAACCAAAACAGGGTCAGGAGGCACAGCAGCAGGAACCACTGGCTCAACAAACCTCTTCAACAAGGACTTGTGGAACACGTTATGGATCTTAAATGTCCCTGGAAGAAGCAAACGAAAAGAAACAGGATTAATAATCTCCATGATCTTATAAGGTCCAATGAACCTAGGCTTAAACTTAGGAGATGCCACTCTCATAGGAATATTCTTTGAGGACAACCAGACCAAGTCCCCCACTTTAAACCGAGGACCATCAGTCCTATGCCGGTTAGCAAACCGCTGGGCCCTCTCCTGAGAGAGGGACAACCTCTCCACTACCTGGTCCCAAATCTGTTGCATACGCTCCACAACAGAGTCAACACCTGGACAGACAGAAGCCTCCGTCTGTCCTGAAGAAAATCGAGGGTGAAACCCAGAATTACAGAAAAACGGAGACATCAAAGTGGCAGAGCTAGCCCTATTATTAAGAGCAAACTCAGCCAAAGGCAAAAAAGAGACCCAGTCATCCTGATCAGCAGACACAAAGCATCTTAGATAAGTCTCCAATGTCTGGTTTGTTCTCTCAGTTTGACCATTGGTCTGAGGATGAAATGCCGAGGAGAAAGACAATTGAACACCCAGTTTAGAACAAAAAGTCCTCCAAAATCTGGAAACAAACTGGACTCCTCTGTCAGACACAATGTTCTCAGGAATGCCGTGTAAACGAACCACGTGCTGAAGGAACAACGGCACCAATTCAGAGGAGGAAGGCAACTTAGGTAATGGCACAAGATGTATCATTTTGGAAAACCTATCACAAATTACCCAGATGGTGGTCATTCTCTGAGAAACAGGAAGATCGGAAATGAAATCCATAGAGATATGGGTCCATGGTCTCTTGGGCACAGGCAATGGCATCAACAAACCACTAGAGCGAGAGCAAGGCTTGGAGCGAGAGCAAGTCCGCAGGACTGCACAAATTCCCTGACATCATGAGACAAGGTAGGCCACCAAAAGGACCGACTAACCAAGTCTCTGGTACCAAAAATTCCGGGATGCCCAGCCAATGCGGAACAATGAATCTCAGACATCACACTCTTTTTCCATTGGTCCGGGACAAACAATTTTCCAACAGGGCAGCGCTCGGGCCTATCCTCCTGACACCCCTCCAGAGCAAGTCTCAAATTGGGCGAGATGGCGGAAAGAACTACACCCTCTTTCAAAATAACAGAAGGATCAGATAACTCAGGAGAGTCCGCAAGGAAACTCCTCGAGAGGGCATCCGCCTTAACATTCTTAGTGCCAGGAAGAAAGGAAACCACAAAATTAAAACGTGTGAAAAACAAGGCCCACCTGGCCTGTCTAGGATTGAGTCGCTTGGCAGATTCCAGATAGACCAGATTCTTATGGTCCGTAAGGACCACCACCTGATGTTTGGCTCCCTCCAGCCAATGTCTCCACTCTTCAAAAGCCCACTTCATGGCCAATAACTCCCATTACCCACGTCATAATTACGTTCAGTAGGAGAAAATTTTCGAGAGAAAAAGGCACAAGGGTTACTTTTAGAGGTCTCTGGATCTTTTTGGGACAAAACGGCACCTGCCCCAATATCAGAGGCATCAACCTCCACCTGAAATGGCAGAGAAACATCAGGCTGCCGTAGAACAGGAGCAGAAGTGAATCTCTGCTTAAGTTCCTGAAATGCAGAGACTGCCTCAGGAGGCCAATTCACCACATCAGAACCCTTTCTGGTCAAATCAGTTAATGGTTTAACAATAACCGAGAAATTACCAATAAATTTACGATAAAAATTGGCAAAACCCAAAAATCTCTGAAGAGCCTTTAATGAAGTAGGTTGGACCCAATCACAGATGGCCTGAACCTTGACCGGGTCCATTTCAATAACAGATGGGGACAAAATGAATCCCAGAAATGAGATCCTCTGTACGCCAAAAAGACACTTTGATCCCTTCACATACAGAGCATTCTCTCTCAAAATCTGGAATACAGTTCGAACATGTTTCACATGAGAGTCCCAGTCATTAGAAAAAATCAAGATATCATCCAAATAAACAATCAGAAATTTGTCCACAAAATCCCTGAAAATGTCATTCATGAAGGACTGGAAGACGGAAGGAGCATTAGTAAGCCCAAAGGGCATCACTAGGTACTCAAAATGCCCTTCAGGGGTATTGAATGCCGTCTTCCATTCATCCCCGTGCTTAATGCGAATAAGGTTATACGCCCCCTGAGGTCAAGCTTGGTAAACCAAGTAGCGTTTTTCACCCTGGAAAACAGGTCAGAAATCAAGGGTAACGGGTATTGATATTTCACAGTAATATTGTTCAAGAGACGATAATCAATACACGGCCTTAATGAACCATCTTTTTTGGCCACAAAAAAAAACCGGCACCTAAGGGTGAAGAGGATGGTCTGATATGACCCTTCTCCAATGATCCTTGATATAAGACCGCATAGCTCATGTTCAGGTACAGACAAGTTAAAAAGGCGACCTTTAGGGAATTTACTACCCGGCACTAGGGTTGAGCATTCCGATACCAAAACCCGATTCCGATACCTGAAATCCAATGTAAGTCTATGGGAACAAAATATCGGAATTTAAAAACTTCCGATATTTTGTTCCCATAGACTTACATTGGATTTCAGGTATCGGAATCGGGTTTTGGTATCGGAATGCTCAACCCTACCCGGCATTAATTCAATAGCGCAGTCATAGCTCCTATGGGGAGGCAAGGATGCAGATTTACTTTCGCAAAACACATCAGAAAAATCAAACAAAAAGTCAGGAACATCCTGAGCCTGGGGGGAGGCAGAAAAAACAGGAGTGTTGGTATTAACACATTGGCAGCCCCAACTGGTTACAGACACAGATTTCCAATCCAAAACAGGATTATGAGACTGTAACCAAGGGAAACCCAGCACGATAATGTCATGCAGATTATATAGAACCAAAAATTTGCAGCACTCCTGGTGATCAGGTTCAACCCTCATTATCACCTGAGTAGAAAACTGGGGTTTATTCTCAGCCAAAGGGGTAGAATCGATCCCCAGTAGGGGAATAGACTTCTGTAGGGGTATCAAGGGAAACCCACAACGTTTAGCAAAATCATAATCCATCAGGTTAATAGCTGCTCCAGAATCAACGAAAGCCTGAGCAGAAAATGAGGACAGAGAGCATATCAGAGTGACAGTTAATAAAAACTTAGTCTGAACACTACCCAAGACAACTGAGCGTGCAAAACGTCTTCCCGCTTAGGGCAGACTGAAATAGCATGAGAGGCATCACCACAGTAGAAACATAACCCATTGCGCTTTCGAAACTCATGACGCTGTGCCCCAGACACCACTCTATCACACTGCATGGGTTCAGAAGCTGGTTCACAAGGCAACACCATTCCACGCATACTTCTCCGCTCACGCAAACGTCTGTCAATTTGAATCGCTAATGACATAGAATCATTGAGACCAGAGGGGACAGGGAATCCCACCATAACATCCTTTACATTATCTGACAGACCCTTCCGGAAAAGGGCCGCCAAAGCGTCGTCATTCCATTTGGTCAGGACTGCCCACCTACGGAATCTCTGACAGTATAACTCAGCGTCATCAAGCCCTGATTTAATGCCAACAAGGCTTTTTCAGCTTGATCAGTGACATTAGGCTCATCGTACAATAACCCCAAAGCCTGAAAAAACGCATCAACATCACTCAAAACAGGATCCCCAGGTATCAGGGAAAAAGCCCAATCCTGAGGATCGCCGCGCAGGAGAGAGATGATAATTTGAACCTGCTGCGCTGCGTTTCCTGAGGACTTAGATTTTAAGGCAAAAAACAATTTACAATTATTTTTGAAATTCTGAAACTTAGCTCGATCCCCTAAAAACAAATCTGGCATGGGGATCCTAGGTTCCACAACAGGCAACCTAGCAAGGTATGCAGCAATACTCTGAACCTCAGTGGCAAGCTGATCCACACGGCCAGACAACTGTGCAAACTCCATTGGGAGAAAAAGATCCTCCCCAGCACCCAGAGATACAGAGGGAAAAAAAAAAAAAATGCAACAAACAGAAAAATATCTCTGACAACTCTGACAACCTTTTTTCTTTCACAATATTTTTTCCCTTCTGTGAGTACCATACAATTTTCAATTTTTAGGCCGGTGATACTGTTATGTTTCGGTAGCTGAGGAGTGCAGGCAAAAAAAGCAATACACCAGAGCAGTTGGAATCTATGAGATTGCAGTACCCTGACTAACCACCACAACTAGAGGCAGCCGTGGAGCGTTCCTACGTTGGTCCTAGACGCCTCGTCACAGCCTGAGAAACTAACTACACCTAAAGATAGAAATAGGAAAGCTATCTGCCCCGGAGCAGAACCCCAAAGATAATAGAAAGCCCCCAAACATGTAATGGCGGTTAGACAAGAGGAAATACTGACACAGAAAGAAAATAGTATGAGCAAACGCTGGGCCCAAACTATCTAAATAGAAAAGGATAGGAAGGGTACTTACTGCAATCTCAGAAAACCCTGAAAAACACCAACTCTACTAACTTCAAAATCACCTGAGATCACACGACCTCTACCACCTAAATTAGTTCTCTGGTGTAACAAAATCAAAACAGCAGCCACTGAAAAAACTGGAAAAAAGCAAAAGTACAAACATCAGTGGCTGAACTAAACTGAGAGGGCAAAAGCCCCCGGAGGGGACCCTGAAGGCCCCAAAGAAGTGCAGGACAAAATGCAAAAATATAGCACAAACACAAAAGAAGAAAAGGTCTTATCTGATAGCAGGAGATGCAGACACGACACAGCAGGCTACAAGGGAAACTGGAATGAAGGATTCAGACCAGAACAATTGATCACCGGCAACCCTGATGGGAAAATGACTCCCTTATATAAGACCAGTCAGTAACACCTGATTCCCAGTCCTCACAATCTTCACTAGCACCGCTTGTAACCACCAGAGGGAGCCTCTGCTCAGAACTCATCTCAAACCCATTCACAACAATCCACCATTCACAATAGCTGATGTCACAGCTCGCCTCCTCCTGTACAATGACTGATAACACCTCTATATACAGTAGATAACACAGGATCCACCATTCACAATAGCTGATGTCACAGCTCACCTCCTCCTCCTGTACAATGACTGATAACACCACGATATACAGTAGATAACACAGGATCCACCATTCACAATAGGTGATGTCACAGCTCACCTCTTCCTCCTGTACAATGACTGATAACACCTCTATATACAGTAGATAACACAGGATCCACCATTCACAATAGCTGATGTCACAGCTCACCTTCTCCTCCTGTACAATGACTGATAACACCTCTATATACAGTAGATAACACAGGATCCACCATTCACAATAGGTAATGTCACAGCTCACCTCCTCCTCCTGTACAATGACTGATAACACCTCTATATACAGCAGATAACACAGGATCCACCATTCACAATAGGTGATGTCACAGCTCACTCCTCCTCCTGTACAATGATTGATAACACCTCTATATAGAGTAGATAACACAGGATCCACCATTCACAATTAGTGATGTCACAGCTCATCTCCTCCTCCTGTACAATGACTTATAACACCTCTGTATACAGTAAATAATACAGGATCCACCATTCACAATAGGTAATGTCACAGCTCACCTCCTTTATATATATTGGGGTAAGGCCTTTATGTTTGGACTTGCTTTTTGGTTTCTTATATATTTATGTTGGTTTCAGCATTTTGTGTCCATGGATTTTAAGGCACGGGAACAGTCCTGGCTACTAAATGTGGATTCGATTTTAAAGGAGAAAATTCATCAAGTGCAAGTGTAGAAAATGGGACAGTTTTGGAGTTTAAAACAAACTAAAAACACTATTGAGGAAACGTTTACGTATTTGGTGGAATAAGGCCTCTCTTGAAAGCTATCTATCCAAAAATATGATCCCTAGAGGCTTAAGGGTTAAAATTCTGCCTTCATTTCCAGTTGAGGACACATTTTTCCGCACTAGATGGGAGGAAACATGTAACTTATGTTCAAGATCCCTTATTGAACTTCTTATTGGCATTAACAAAAAGAGTCTGGAGGGTTTGGAAGGTGAAATTGAGGATGTGAGGAAGAAACTTGCTGAGAACCTTTCAACCACTAATATGGATCAGTTCAAAGTTGAACTTGAGAAATTATTTGTGACATGGGAAAAAGAGGTTCAAGAAGGAAAGGCTAAGAAATTTTCTAGGGATCTACTTGACTATAAAAATAATACTGTATATAAATGGCACAAACCATACTTTGGACAACGTACAGCATCTATGTCATCAGTATCATCTGTGGATGAATCCACTGGCAGTGGTGTGCAGCGGTCCTATCCTACAAGAGGTAGATTCAAGGGATATAAAAAGAAGAATCCGGCTAAACAAGGGGCTCAGTCCAAGGTATCTACACCCTCAACTTTAAAGGTGATTAATCTGTCTGATGTGCCATTGACTGAAACCCAAATTGAGGTCCTCAATCTGGGTTTGACATTTTCTCCCACCTCAACTTTTGATGTATTTGCAGCAATAAAGGATCTACACCTATTTGCACGCAAATTAATCTTGAAAAAATTACATGAAAGGAAAGGAGATCGCAATGAATGGACACCTAGAGAACAGGAGATCATCAATTTATTGGATGAATTGGCTTAAGAAAATGAAGCGGATGAGTCATCTACACAGGGTAAGTTTGTGATCACCAAGCCCAAAAAATTTCCCCCCCTGAATCTCTTTCCCAACATCGAGATTTTTGTCACGCTTGTATCTGAAGAACTCAACAAAATTCCTATGAGGATATGTCATGACAATATGTCTAAAAGTCAACGTGTGGCTCTAAAAGAACTTATGACAATGAGAGGGGTGGTAATTAAGCCAGCAGATAAAGGGGGCAACGTGGTGGTGTGGCCCACCACCATGTATGAAAAGGAGGCTTATAGACAATTAAAAAACCCTGAATGTTATCGCAGACTTTCATTTAACCCCACTTCTGTCTTTCAGACAGAATTATTAAAAATTTTGGAGGATGCTTTTCAATTGGGATTAATAAATAAAGAAACAAGGGATGGTTTGGTACCGGAACATCCGAGGACACCTTGTCTATATCTACTTCCCAAGGTGCATAAGAACTGCACGTCCCCTCCTGGTAGACCAATTGTGTCGGGCAATGGTGGACTGAATGAAATGACAGGTAAATACCTTGACTTTTATCTACGACCTAGTGTTGAAAATTTACCGTCTTATTTGAAGGACACTGGTGATGTCTTGCGAAAACTGGAAGATGTCCATCTGGAAGATGATATGTGGTTAGTGACACTTGATATTGAGGCTTTATATACCTCAATCAGACACCATGATGGATTACAGGCAGCCAATACCTTTCTATGCATGACTAACATGGATCATGATTTTATTTTGTTTTTGTTAACACTTCTGGATTTTTCTTTAACTCATAATTTTTTTTATATTTAAGGACACCCTCTTCCTACAGCTCCAGGGCACAGCTATGGGGGCGGCTTTTGCCCCCTCATATGCTAACTTGTTCCTGGGGCTGTGGGAGAGGGATATTTTTTCTGTCAATCCATCCGCCCTGAGTAGTAAGATCATATTTTGGGCTAGGTATATAGATGACGTCCTAGCAATTTGGCAGGGCAGAGAGGAAGATTTGATTTCTTTCATTGATGAACTGAACAATAATGATATTAACCTTAAAATCACCTATCATTATAGTCGCACAGCAGTGGATTTTTTGGATACTCACATATCGAGAGGTGAAGGAGGTTGTCTGCATACACGGATCTTCAGAAAAGAGACGGCTGTAAACTCCCTGTTACATGCGTCATCGGCCCGCCCACGGGCACTGAAAAATAGTATTCCATTTGGACAGTTTCTACGCACAAGAAGGGTGTGTTCGGAAGATTTATCCTTTCACAGACAATCACAGGAATTGGCACTACGCTTTGAAGAACGTGGATACTCCAAACGGATTATTCACAGGGGATGGCGTAAAGCATCACAGTCAAGACGGGAGGATTTATTACATCACACAAATGGCAGAAATAGAAATGAGAAGAATTTCTCGCAGGTGAGATTCATCTCTACATTCAATGAACAAAATCTTGGCTTAAGGAATTCACTACAAAAATTTTGGTCCATTTTAAAACAGGATCCTATTCTGGATAAATGCCTAGATTCCTATCCGTCTATAACCTATAGAAGAGCTAAAAATCTGCGTGATCTTTTGGTGCATAGCCATCATAGGGAACCAAAGAATTGGGGTCCCTTTGAATCAAAGGGCCCTAAATGGGGATTTTTTCCATGTAGAGATTGTTTAGCCTGTGCGAACCTTGAACGATGCAATTCTTTCTGTTCCAGCAATGGACAGAGGGAATTTAAGATCACGCACCATATAACGTGTAGCACTACTGGGGTTATATACCACGCTTCTTGTCCGTGTGGCCTGGTGTACATAGGCCTGACATCACGTCAATTGCGCATTAGGGTCCGGGAACATGTTCGTGATATTATCAAGGCCAATGGGACCACGGATCTATCAGTGTTGAAACCTATACCCCGACACTTCAAAATAGCACATGCCTGCGATGCGAGACTCTTGCGCATTAGGGGTATTGACAGGGTCCTTGAGGATGGGAGAGGTGGTGACCTCAGGAAAAAACTGGCACAGTTAGAAGCCAAATGGATCATGAGGGTGGATAGTATAAAACCTAAAGGCCTTAATGAGATATTAAGTTTTGCTCCATTTTTGTAAAATGTCCTGCATTTTAATTTGTTTTTCGTGATTTTAACATATTTTTTGTCTCACTCTAGGTATCCCTATACATAGAGTATTTATATCTTTATTCTGTGATGTTCCTTTCTTCCGCTATGATGAATCATATGGACAGTATGAAAATATCTGTGGACATCACTGAAAACCCAAGCAACTTGTATATTCATTTTTTACAATATTATTTCTTTTTTTGTGTTTTTTGGTGGTTGTGGAGGGTTTCTCTCTATTTTTATTGTTTTTTCTATTTGTTTATTTATATGTATGGTTTTCATGTGATATATATAACCTGTTCGTGTGACCAATGCAGTTGGGGGCTATATATGCTACTTTTAAGATTAGAACTTAGAGACTGTTACATAGATGTACCTCATTGAGCATCCGTCTGAATAGTCTGCTTTACTCCCTCTATACCGCTCCTGCAAAAGTCTACGCATCACTTTTCTACACTCATTTATCATTCTATATGTCCCAGCGGTGTGCGCTTCGGTTTTGCTGGCGGTCTCCTGGTCGCCATGGACACGCGTCCACACACACGCTGCGGGACTCACCCTCCAGTTGACGCGTCATTGGAGGTGTGTCTCCTGTGACGTCGGACGCAGTGTCTCCTGGCTTCCGGCATTCTGTTCTGGCACCGGAAGCGCCGCCAGACCGCGGGATTTTGAACAGGTGGTCGCATATATATAAAAAGGGATACGACACGTCTTTCTACACAACCCCCCGAGGAAGCTGTTGCGAAACGTGCGTCGGGGTTCCCCTCTACACCAGGTATGCGCTTATGGCACTTGCCATGACTAGACTTTTTCAGGCTGCATTTTAGTTCTGTGTCCTATCCGGGTCTATGTGCAATTATATAATGAGGCTTATACCCGCTTAAATTGTATTCATCTACCAGTATAGGCTCCACTCCTTGTCGTGATCTTAGAGTCATTTGACCTATCACCTTATATTGTATATCATGACAGGGTTTAGGATTTACCATTACATTTATGTATAGCCTGTTTTTTGTGCAAATGTTTGTTGCCCTATACTCTTGCTCTGGAGGTTATGTGGGGTGTTACGAGCTCTTTTGAGCCCTACATGCTTATGACACTCCACCACCCTAGAATCTTATATGTTAGAGCGTGCACACATAGTGTCTGGCATTTGCCATTATATCGCTCCCTTGTGTATGCATTTTATTAAGAGTATACTGATTTTCATTTATTTTCATCCAGGGCCCCTTTGCACATTTTATAAGGCAGTTCTGGTGTTGTTGTATCTTGTGATTTTCTCCTATTTTTTGCTCTTCATTGCTATTTTTATATACTTATATATCAATAAATATTTTTGTATCATTTGCCTATTTCCCTTGGTTTCTTTGGTTTTTATATATATTGGGGTAAGGCCTTTATGTTTGGACTTGCTTTTTGGTTTCCTCTATATACAGTAGATAACACAGGATCCACCATTCACAATAGATGATGTCACAGCTCACCTCCTCCTCCTGTACAATGACTGATAACACCTCTATATACAGTAGATAACACAGGAACCACCATTCACAATAGGTGATGTCACAGCTCACCTCCTCCTCCTGTACAATGACTGATAACACCTCTGTATACAGGAGATAACATAGGATCCACCATTCACACTAGGTGATGTCACAGCTCACCTCCTCCTCCTGTACAATGACTGATAACACCTCTGTATACAGGAGATAACATAGGATCCACCATTCACACTAGGTGATGTCACAGCTCACCTCCTCCTCCTGTATAATGATGGATAACACCTCTATATACAGTAGATAACACAGGATCCACCATTCACAATAGGTGATGTCACAGCTCACCTCCTCCTCCTGTACAATGATTGATAACACCTCTATATACAGTAGATAACACAGGATCCACCATTCACAATAGGTGATGTCACAGCTCACCTCCTCCTGTATAATGACTGATAACACCTCTATATACAGGAGATAACACAGGATCCACTATTCACAATAGGTAATGTCACAGCTCACCTCCTCCTCCTGTACAATAACTGATAACACCTCTATATACAGTAAATAACACAGGATCCACCATTCACAATAGGTAATGTCACAGCTCACCTCCTCCTCCTGTACAATGACTGATAACACCTCTATATACAGTAAATAACACAGAATCCACCATTCACAATAGGTGATGTCACAGCTCACCTCCTCCTCCTGTACAATGACTGATAACACCTCTATATACAGGAGATAACACAGGATCCACCACTCACAATAGGTGATGTCACAGCTCACCTCCTCCTGTATAATGACTCATAACACCTCTATATACAGTAAATAACACAGGATCCACCATTCACAATAGGTAATGTCACAGCTCACCTCCTCCTCCTGTACAATGACTGATAACACCTCTATATACAGTAGATAACACAGGATCCACCATTCACAATAGGTAATGTCACAGCTCACCTCCTCCTCCTGTACAATGACTGATAACACCTCTATATACAGCAGATAACACAGGATCCACCATTCACAATAGGTAATGTCACAGCTCACCTCCTCCTCCTGTACAATGACTGATAACACCTCTATATACAGGAGATAACACAGGATCCACCACTCACAATAGGTGATGTCACAGCTCACCTCCTCCTCCTGTACAATGACTGATAACACCTCTATATACAGGAGATAACACAGGATCCACCATTCACAATAGATGATGTCACAGCTCACCTCCTCCTCCTGTACAATGACTGATAACACCTCTATATAGAGTAGATAACACAGGATCAACCATTCACAATAGGTGATGTCACAGCTTACCTCCTCCTCCTGTAGAATAACTGATAACACCTCTATATACAGCAGATAACACAGGATCCACCATTCACAATAGATGATGTCACAGCTCACCTCCTCCTCCTGTACAATGACTGATAACACCTCTGTATACAGAGATAACACAGGATCCACCATTCACAATAGGTGATGTCACAGCTCACCTCCTCCTCCTGTACAATGACTGATAACACCTCTATATACAGCAGATAACACAGGATCCACCATTAACAATAGATGATGTCACAGCTCCCTCCTCCTCCTGTAAATGACTGATAACACCTCTGTATACAGGAGATAACATAGGATCCACCATTCACAGTATGTTATGTCACAGCTCATCTCTCCTCCTGTACAATGACTGATAAACACCCTATATACTGTAGATAACACAGGATCACCATTCACAATAAGCGATGTCACAGCTCATCTCGTCCTCCTGTACAATGACTGATAACACCTCTATATACAGTAGATAACACAGGATTCACCATTCACAATAGGTGATGTCACAGCTCACCTCCTCCTCCTGTATAATGACTGATAACACCTCTATATACAGTAGATAACACAGGATCCACCATTCATAATAGGTGATGTCACAGCTCACCTCCTCCTCCTGTACAATGACTGATAACACCTCTATATACAGTAGATAACACAGGATCACCATTCACAATAAGCGATGTCACAGCTCACCTCCTCCTCCTGTATAATGACTGATAGCACCTCTGTATACAGGAGATAACACAGGATTCACCATTCACAATAGGTGATATCACAGCTCACCTCCTCCTCCTGTATAATGACTGATAACTCCTCTATATACAGGAGATAACACAGGATTCACCATTCACAATAAGCGATGTCACAGCTCACCTCCTCCTCCTGTATAATGACTGATAGCACCTCTGTATACAGTAGATAACACAGGATTCACCATTCACAATAGATGATGTTACAGCTCACCTCCTCCTCCTGTATAATGATTGATAACACCTCTATATACTGTAGATAACACAGGATCCACCATTCACAATAAGCGATGTCACAGCTCATCTCGTCCTCCTGTACAATGACTGATAACACCTCTATATACAGTAGATAACACAGGATTCACCATTCACAATAGGTGATGTCACAGCTCACCTCCTCCTCCTGTATAATGACTGATAACACCTCTATATACAGTAGATAACACAGGATCCACCATTCATAATAGGTGATGTCACAGCTCACCTCCTCCTCCTGTACAATGACTGATAACACCTCTATATACAGTAGATAACACAGGATCCACCATTCACAATAGGTGATGTCACAGCTCATCTCCTCCTCCTGTACAATGACTGATATCACCTCTATATACAGCAGATAACACAGGATCCACCATTCACAATAGATGATTCACAGCTCACCTCCTCCTCCTGTACAATGACTGATATACCTCTATATACAGTAGATAACACAGGATCCACCATTCACAATAGGTGATATCACAGCTCACCTCCTCCTCCTGTACAATGACTGATAACACCTCTATATACAGCAGATAACACAGGATCACCATTCACAATAAGCGATGTCACAGCTCACCTCCTCCTCCTGTATAATGACTGATAGCACCTCTGTATACAGGAGATAACATAGGATCCACCATTCACAGTATGTTATGTCACAGCTGAAAATGTAAAAATTGCAAGTTTTTTATTTTTGTAGAGAACCTTTACATGTACGTTCAGACCATCACGATCATTTTTTTCCAGTAGTTGAGTGGTTCAGTGTAATTAAAAAAATCCAGAAGAAAATTTAAAAAGAAAAAAAAGCCTCAGTGCAACTTTTAATATTCTGTTGAACTTTTATCAAAAATATAATCTGCAATGTCTCTAATTATAACTCGTGTAGATTTGCCCTTCAGGTTTACAGCGCAAAGGAGAAATTGAAACACAGTAAAATGGGTCATTATCTTAGAATAAGCCTTTTGGATGTTTATGACTGAAAAGTATTTCATTTCCATTTTCTTTTTCTTTTTTTGGAAGAGTAACAGAAGCAAATGTTTAAACCCAAAGGGAGGCTAATTTTCTCAATTTCTTAGTGAATTTACAATGAAATGAAGGATAATGAAAGTCTCCTGGAGGGACGCTTTGAGGATCAGCGCTGATCTCTGTCTTTTACTGTGTTTAACAGTAGAACAGAGAAAAGTCATTATCATTTTCAAGAGAAAGCTACAGGCTGCGTCACCCCAAAGAATGTTCTGTTTAACTTCCAAGACAAATCTAGATATATAAAGTTACACAATCCTTATACTCTTCAAAAAATGTTGTCATTACTGGAAGTAAAATTAAAGGACAGTATTATAGCAGTTATAGTCATGTACATAGGAGCAGTATTATAGTAGTTATATTCTTGCACATAGGGGCAGTATTATAGTAGTTATATTCTTGTACATAGGAGCAGTATTATAGTAGTTATATTCTTGCACATAGGAGCAGTATTATAGTAGTTATATTCTTGTATATTGGAGCAGTATTATAGTAGTTATATTCTTGTACATAGGAGCAGTATTATAGTAGTTATATTCTTGTACATAGGAGGCAGTATTATAGTAGTCATATTCTTTGTTCATAGGGGCAGTATTATAGTAGTTATATTCTTGTACATAAGGGGCAGTAATATAATAGTTATATTCTTGTACATAGGAGCAATTTTATGATATTTATATTATATATACATGGTAGGCTGTTGTGAACGTGTTGGAGACTACTTCGGAGCTGGGGCTCCCTCTGGTGGTTGCTGAGGGTATTGAACCTATGTTGAACAGCAAAAGTCCACCACCTGCAATTGATGAATGGTTATCAGGTGGGACGGACTGGCCTGAAATAAGTGAGCTGACCTCCCATTATCCTCGCCGGTGATTAATTGTTTCTTCCTGGTCTAGGTTAGAATTCAGCTTGCTTTCCTGCTGTCTCCTGCTATCATTCAGATAAGTTACTTTCTGTTTTTCTTTTCTGTGGTCTGATTTTCCTTGTTTTTGCTGCCTTGCTTTTGAGTTCAGCCGGGTCCCCTTTGGGGGCTTGTGCTGGTCTCTGTTCTCTTTTTGTATTTGCTCTTTTGCTCAGTTCTCGTGATTTTTTACTGCTGAGTAGCTGCGTGTTCACACCAGAGATCTGATTTAGGTGGTCGAGACTGTGTGGTCTCAGCATTTTTGGAATCAGAAATGTTGGAGTTTTTCCTAGAGTTTTGCTGGGTTGCAGACAGTATTCTCTCCTGTACTGTCCAATCTAGACAGTTTTGGCCCCAGCGTTTGCTCAATCTATTTTCTGTCTGCGTTCGTGTTTTCATCTTGTCTAACCGCCATTATATGTTTGGGGGCTTCCTATTCCTTTGGGGCTCTACTCTGGGGCAGTTAGCTTTCCTCTTTCCATCTTCAGGGGTAGCTAATCTCTCCGGCTGTGATGAGGCATCTAGGGCACTGTGGGAACGTCCCACGGCTGTTTCTAGTTGTGCGGTTAGTTTAGGGGTCTGCAACCTATTAGATCCCAACCTCTCTGGTGTTTGGCTGCCTTTGCGGTTTTTTGCTCCTGCCTCCTCAGCTACCAAATCATAACAGTAGGCAATATAATAGCTTGAATGCTTCTGATTTTTAATGACAGTTTGTGTATGGTTAAGGACTAACCAGCTGAACATGTTTTTTGATTAATATATGCTGCACAAGTTCCAGATATGACTTTTGTCAGTTTAAAATATAAAAGCTTGAATCTGGAGTTTGTGTAGTTTCTTTTGTATTGTAGGAATGTTTCAATGATGTTATTCTTTAGATTGCCCTTTATGTAATATACAGAGGTTGTTAGACAGGAGTCTTCATTGTAATCCATCACAATCTTCGACTTCGTCTTCTTCAGGTCCTTCCACATACTGTGCTCCTCAGTGAGGTCTCGCTGCCTCCCTTCAGCTATCTACTTCCTTGTGCTGTGTCGACATTTGCAGCCAATTTTGTATCATCAGCAAATGTAATAAGCTTTCCAGTTACAGTGGATTTAACTTCATTAATGCACACTATTGAAAAGCACGGATCCCCGGGGATGCCATTAATGACCTTGCTTTGCAAGGAGCTCCAAGGGTTTTTTTCTATACATATAGCAATCTGCCTTTTTTGTTCTTATCAATCTCACTGAGTATACATCAATAGTATAGAGAGGAATTTCATGAGTCTTCTCCTGGGATCAGGAAGAGGAGAAATATAATGTCCACTTTGTATATGACGAAATTTTAGACGTGAATGTTCAGCTCTGTAATTACATGATTTTTCATTGTTGTTATGATATCTCAGTTTTTCTATTATTTCAATAAGTAGGTCATTAGTCTTGTTAAAATTATTAAACAATTTATTAATATACGGTAATAAAAAAAATATTTTTACAATCCAATTAAAATAACTTAGTAAAATAAAGCACAAAATAAATTATTAATATTAGTTATATACATTATATACATGTAAAAAGTTTGCTATTGTTTTTGTTTTTGAGTTCCCATTTAGGTATCCCTTTGTTAACCCCTTTAACCCCAAGGGTGGTTTGCACGTTAATGACCGGGCCAATTTTTACAATTCTGACCAGTGTCTCTTTATGAGGTAATAACTCTGGAACGTTTCAACGGATCTTGGCGATTCTGAGACTGTTTTTTCGTGACATATTGTACTTCACATTAGTTGTAAAATTTCTTTGTTAAAACTTGCGTTTATTTGTGTAAAAAACGGAAATTTGGCGAAAATTTGGAAAATTTTGCAATTTTTTAACTTTGAATATTTATGCCCTTAAAACAGAGAAATACACTACCATTCAAAATTTTGGAGTCACCCAGACAATTTAGGTTTTTCCATGAAAACTCATACGTTTATTAATCAAATGAGTTGCCAAATGAATTTAAAATCTAGTCCAGTCATTGACAAGGTTCGGAAAAAAGATTTTTATTTGAAATAATAATTTTCTCATTCAAACTTTGCTTTCGTCAAAGAATGCTCCCTTTGCAGCAATTACAGCATTGCAGACCTTCGGCATTCTAGCAGTTACTTTGCTGGGTTAATCTGGAGAAATTTCACCCCATGCTTCCAGAAGCCCCTCCCACAAGTTGATTTGGCTTGATGGGCACTCTTTGCATACCATACGGTCAAGCTGCTCTCACAACAGCTCAATGGGGTTGAGATCTGGTGACTGCGCTGGCCACTCCATTACAGATAGAATACCAGCTGCCTGCTTCTTCCCTAAATAGTTCTTGCATAATTTGGAGGTGTGCTTTCGGTCATTGTTCTGTTGTAGGATGAAATTGGCTCCAATCAAGCGCTGTCCACAAGGTATGGCATGGCCTTGAAAAATGGAGTGATAGTACAAATCTTCCACTTTACCAGCACCAAAGCAACCCCAGACCATCACATTACCTCCACCATGCTAGACAGATGGCGCCAGCCACTCTTCCAGCATATTTTCAGTTGTTCACAAATGTTATTCTGTGTGATCCAAACACCTCAAACTTGGATTTGTCTGTCCATAACACTTTTTTCCAATCTTCCTCTGTCCAATAATATAGAGCAAAGATCCTATGCACTTCAACAATAAAAGAGACATGGTGCTATAGAGGAAAAACAAAAGTCATAGAATAAAGCGCAACCTCAAGCACTCAAGGAAAAAAGAAGAAATCCAATGAAAATATTTTTCATCTTTTATTTGAAGAGTACACGGGTTCACACACCGCCATGGAAGAGAAGATTCAACAGAGATAAAATATTCCCGAGGTTTCGGCCATGTCAGCCTTTATCAAGGGTATACTCTGTTGCAACTGACTCCGGGACACACCGTGCACCCTGACTTTCCTACACACAGAGTATACCCTTGATAAAGGCCGACATGGCCGAAACGTCGGGAATATTTTATCTCTTTTGAACCTTCTCTTCCATGGCGGTGTGTGAACCCGTGTGTTAGGGTCTGCGGAACGCACCAAATATATAAAGTGGAGAGGTGCGTTCGCAGCCCGGGGTCCACCGTGCAAGCGAAGCCTGCTGCTAGTAAGATGACGAAAGTAGCGAACTCTGTTATCCCGCAGAGTCGCTAAAATAAACGCCGTAGCGCGTTGTGGCAGTAAGTGCAGACTCTGTTAATCCCCAGAGCCGCTAACGGGATGCCACAGCGCTATATGGCGATATGTGCGAACTCACTTAGCTTCAGTGAGCCGCAAAGTAAAACGCTAGGGCGCTGTCTAGCGTCGAGAGCGAACCCTGTTACGTCACAGAGCCGCTGAGAACAAACACCGTGTCCTGTCAGGCTCTCAGGCACACGGTTAATTGCTAAGCGAGCATAATACGTGGTCATGCGCTAATGTCCTCGCGGGAGTCACCCGCAATCTATGGCGTCTGAACGCCAGACCCTGAATACGGCAATCAAACTCCTCACCGGTTATGCCGGTAATCTAGGGCATCTAGGACACCGACCCTGACCAGCTAGCACACTAAACTCCTCACCGATTAAGTCGGTATTCTAGTGGCTTATTTCAGCCGGGTCCCTAACCACACACACGCATGACCACACTGGCGCATAGCATACAATGGTTTATATTAGCGCATGGCGGCCCAGCCATGCTACCCTTTTATAGCAACAGTTACAGGACCTTCCAGGAACAAGAACCAATGAGAACCTGTTCAGAAGACTAGTAGTAACAGGGCCTTCCTGGCGGGCCAATAGGAGCTGCTGCAGTACCTGAGCATGTGACCCCTGATCTCCAATGAGAGATCTCACTCTGGGCACGCTCAGAAGGGAAAATGCAGGACTTTGTCCCAAAGACGTCTGCTCCAGAACTGGCTATAATAGCAGATCCAGGAAAGGCAGCAGCAAGTCACTGCCCAGTAGTGGAGTGGGCAAGACTCTTGGAACGACGTCTCTGCTGAGCAGGCTCCACTGCGGCCGGACATGAATGGGAGACCGCAGCGGCACTGGTTCGAGACTCCCCTTGTGCAGGAGCGGGAACTCGAACCCTAACATTACCCCCCCTCCTAGGGCCCCCCCTTCTCTGGGCCTCGCTGCGTTCAAAGGCAGCGATGAGCTGCGGAGCGTGAACATGCTCGGCAGGCTCCCAAGACCTATCCTCAGGCCCATAGCCCCTCCAGTCCACCAAATAAAACTTTTTGCCCTGTACCACCTTACACCCCACGATGGCGTTCACCTCATGGTCATCCGCAGATGAACCAGATGTCCCGGCAGATGACTCAGAAAACCGGGACATGAGCACGGGTTTCAGGAGGGACACGTGAAAGGTGTCGGAGATACCCAGGCGTGGTGGAAGAGCTAAACGGTATACCACAGGGTTAACCTGCTCGAGGACCTTGAAAGGACCCAGGTAGCGGGGTGCCAACTTAGTGGACTCAACTCGCAGCCTGATGTTACGGGCGGAGAGCCACACCAAATCCCCAGGAGCAAATGTAGGAGCGGGGCGCCGATGGGCATCGGCCGAAGACCTCATCCTCTCTTTGGAGGCCTGAATGGCATCCTGAGTACGGTCCCAAATGTCCCGTGCCTCCACAGCCCAGTCTGCCACCCTGGAATCGGCGGAAGACACGGGCATAGGCACTGGTACCCGCGGATGCTGACCGTAGTTCAGGAGGAATGGGGTCTGTCCGGTGGAATCAGCCACAGCATTGTTTAATGCAAACTCAGCCCATGGTAGCAAGGATGCCCAGTCATCCTGCCTGGCTGAGACAAAATGTCGTAGATAGGTGACCAAGGTCTGGTGGCCCTCTCTACCAACCCATTCGTCTCAGGATGGTACGCTGAAGAGAGATTTAACTCAATACTGAGTAGACGACAAAGCTCTCTCCAGAACCGAGACGCAAACTGGGGACCTCGGTCACTGACAATCTTGTCCGGCATGCCGTGTAAACGGAAGATGTGCCTAACAAACAACGCTGCCAGAGCCCGTGCAGAAGGTAACCGTGGTAGTGGCACCAGATGCACCATTTTAGAGAAATGGTCGGTGATTACCCAAATGATGGTGCAACCCCGAGACTTGGGCAAGTCCACCACAAAGTCCATCCCAACCATCTCCCAGGGCCTGTCTGCCACCGGCAAAGGGTAAAGTAACCCAGCTGGCCATTGTCGTGGAGACTTATTTTTGGCGCAGGAGACACACGCCCGAACATAGTCCCCAACATCACGGACCATATGCGGCCACCAATATGTCCTCGCCAGCATTTCAGATGTCCTCTTTGCCCCAAAGTGTCCACCCACCCTGGACGAATGTGCCCAAGAGAGTACCTCCGGTCGCAAATTAGTAGGCACAAAAGTCTTGCCCGGGGGCACAGACTCTAGCGAAACCGGGGCCACTGTTCTCAGGCTCTCTGTGGGGACGATAAGCCGAGGCTCCTCCACCTCCTCCTCCGAGGACACCACAGAGCGAGAGAGAGCGTCCGCACGAATGTTCTTCTCTCCCGAGAGGAAATGCAGTGTGAAATGAAACCGGGAGAAGAACAAGGACCATCTGGCTTGGCGAGAATTAAGCCGCTGGGCTGTCTGAAGATATACCAGGTTTTTGTGATCCGTGAACACTTGGAAGGGAAAGCGAGCTCCCTCCAACAGATGTCTCCACTCCGAGAAGGCCAACTTCATTGCTAGCAACTCCCTGTCCCCGATGGAATAATTCCTCTCTGCTGGTGTGAAGGTCTTGGAGAAAAAGAAGCATGGATGCTTCCGACCTTGAGCATCCTTTTGGAAGAGGACTGCTCCAGCACCAACAGACGAGGCATCCACCTCAAATATAAATGGCTTATCAACATCGGGGCGATGTAGGATGGGAGCTCTAGCGAAATGAGACTTAATAGACGTGAAGGCCTTGGAGACCTCTTCAGACCACAATTTGGGATTAGCTCCCTTTTTGGTAAGGGCAACTACGGGAGCTACCAAAGTTGAGAAGTGGGGAATGAACTGACGGTAGTAATTAATGAACCCCATAAAGCGCTGCACCGCCTTTAGAGAGTGGGGTTCTTGCCAGTCCATCACCGCCTGTAGTTTGGCAGAATCCATAGCCAATCCCTGGGCGGAGATGATATAGCCCAGGAAAGGTAAGGACTCCTGCTCAAACACACATTTCTCCAACTTTGCGTAAAGGGAATTTGCCCGTAGGAGGTCGAAGACCCTGCCAACATCCCTCCGGTGGGAGTCAATATCTGGAGAGAAGATGAGTATATCATCCAGATAGACTACGACCGAGGTGGAGAGCATATCCCGGAAGATGTCATTGACAAAGTCTTGGAAAACGGCTGGAGCATTACAGAGCCCAAAGGGCATCACCAGATATTCGTAATGTCCATCCCTGGTATTAAAAGCCGTCTTCCATTCGTCCCCCTCACGGATGCGAATCAGGTTATAAGCAACGCGCAGATCTAGTTTAGTGAATACCCTTGCTCCCCGAAGCCTATCAAATAGCTCAGAGATCAGGGGCAACGGGTACTTGTTTTTAACGGTGATGGCGTTAAGACCCCTGTAATCAATACACGGACGCAATTCTCCATTTTTCTTCTGCACGAAGAAAAATCCCGCCCCTGCCGGTGACACCGACTTCCTAATAAACCCTCTTGCCAGGTTCTCCTGAATATATTGCGACATGGCCTCTGTCTCAGGAAGAGAGAGGGGATAGACCCTTCCCCGAGGAGGTTCTGCGCCAGGCAAGAGGTCGATAGGACAGTCATAGGGGCGATGAGGCGGAAGAGTCTCCACAGCCTTCTTGGAGAACACGTCTGCATATGACCAGTAGTGCTTGGGAAGTGGAGTAAGATCTGCGGGTAACTCAGTAGTGGTAACCTGAACGCAACTTCTGACACATCTGCCTGTACATGCATCACTCCAACCCAGTATCCTACCCGAAGTCCACTCTATATGTGGGGAGTGGAAACGGAGCCAAGGTATACCTAGTAGAATCTCGTCTATTCCCTCGTCTATTCCCTCGGGAAGGACGAGTAGGGAAATAAATTCCTGATGGAAGGAGATACAGACAATGCAAGTGGGACAGTCTGGTGTGTAATTAGTGAGGGCAATGACGACCCATTCACTACCCGAACAGTCACTGATTTGTCAAGCGCCACCAGAGGTATTGCATGACGGCGAGCAAAGCTAGAGGACATGAAATTCCCCTCTGCTCCTGAGTCCACGCAAAGGTCGGCGATGAGAATGGAAGTACCAACAGTGATTGTCCCTTTAAGTGTCATCTTGGAGGAAAATGCCGCTGTCTCTAGTGAACCTCCTCCCAGGGCCACTAGACGCGATCGCTTCCCCGATCGCTGTGGACATCTGTTGGCATAGTGTCCTGTCTGCTGACAATGGTTACAGACCACGGATACTCGGACGGACCGAGACTTAGGTCCTGCATGAGGAACTTCTGTGGCCTTTTGAGGTTCGGACGCCAGATCGGGGAATTCGAGAGGTTTGGCAAAGGTGGGAGCCAACCGAAACCTCTGCCTACACTGGGCCCGCTCCAACCTCCGCTCGTGAAAACGGAGGTCAATGCGGGTATGGAGATAAGCTTCTCCAGTGTGGCGGGAATCTCCCTGGTAGCCAAAGCGTCTTTAACATGGTCAGCCAGTCCCCGCCAGTAGATAGGAATAAGAACTTTATCAGACCAATCTAGCTCAGCAGCCAGAGTCCGAAACTGGACGGAAAACTGACCGACCAAAGACGAACCCTGTGTCAATGCCAGCAGTTGTAGCGCCGTATCGTGGGTGACCTGGGGTCCTAAAAAGACCTTTTTAAGAGCCTCCAAGAAACGAGGAGCACTCCGCACCACACGATCATCGCGCTCCCACAGCGGCGTTGCCCACTCCAACGCTCTGCCCGAGAGTAGAGAAAGTACAAAACCCACTTGTGCCCGATCCGTGGGAAAACGTGCAGCCAGAAGCTCGAGATGTATAGAGCACTGACTCACGAATCCCCGACATTGCTTGCTATCACCGGCAAACTTGTCAGGAAGCGGGAGGTGGGATAATGTAGGGGCAGAGGTGGCAGAGGACAAACTGGCTGCAGCCACGCTAGCAGCCTGAACAGCGACTGCGGTAACATCCATAGCTGAGGTTGTGCTCTCAAGAGCCTCCAACCTACCTTCAGCTGCTGGATGTACTCGAATAAACGCTGTTCGTCCGCCATTTTACTAGCCAGACCCTGGCGCTAATATTATGTTAGGGTCTGCGGAACGCACCAAATATATAAAGTGGAGAGGTGCGTTCGCAGCCCGGGGTCCACCGCGCAAGCGAAGCCTGCTGCTAGTAAGATGACGAAAGTAGTGAACTCTGTTATCCCGCAGAGTCGCTAAAATAAACGCCGTAGCGCGTTGTGGCAGTAAGTGCAGACTCTGTTAATCCCCAGAGCCGCTAACGGGATGCCACAGCGCTATATGGCGATATGTGCGAACTCACTTAGCTTCAGTGAGCCGCAAAGTAAAACGCTAGGGCGCTGTCTAGCGTCGAGAGCGAACCCTGTTACGTCACAGAGCCGCTGAGAACAAACACCGTGTCCTGTCAGGCTCTCAGGCACACGGTTAATTGCTAAGCGAGCATAATACGTGGTCATGCGCTAATGTCCTCGCGGGAGTCACCCGCAATCTATGGCGTCTGAACGCCAGACCCTGAATACGGCAATCAAACTCCTCACCGGTTATGCCGGTAATCTAGGGCATCTAGGACACCGACCCTGACCAGCTAGCACACTAAACTCCTCACCGATTAAGTCGGTATTCTAGTGGCTTATTTCAGCCGGGTCCCTAACCACACACACGCATGACCACACTGGCGCATAGCATACAATGGTTGATATTAGCGCATGGCGGCCCAGCCATGCTACCCTTTTATAGCAACAGCTACAGGACCTTCCAGGAACAAGGACCAATGAGAACCTGTTCAGAAGACTAGTAGTAACAGGGCCTTCCTGGCGGGCCAATAGGAGCTGCTGCAGTACCTGAGCATGTGACCCCTGATCTCCAATGAGAGATCTCACTCTGGGCACGCTCAGAAGGGAAAATGCAGGACTTTGTCCCAAAGACGTCTGCTCCAGAACTGGCTATAATAGCAGATCCAGGAAAGGCAGCAGCAAGTCACTGCCCAGTAGTGGAGTGGGCAAGACGCTTGGAACGAGCAGGCTCCACTGTGGCCGGAGATGAATGGGAGACCGCAGCGGCACTGGTTCGAGACTCCCCTTGTGCAGGAGCGGGAACTCGAACCCTAACACCGTGTACTCTTCAAATAAAAGATGAAAAATATTTTCATTGGATTTCTTCTTTTTTCCTTGAGTGCTTGAGGTTGCGCTTTATTCCTCTGTCCAATGTCTGTGTTCTTTTGCCCATATTAATCTTTTCCTTTTATTAGCCAATCTCAGATATGGCTTTTTCTTTGCCACTCTGCCCTGAAGGCCAGCATCCCGGAGTCGTCTCTTCACTGTAGACGTTGACACTGGCGTTTTGCGTGTACTATTTAATGAAGCTGCCAGTTGAGAACCTGTGAGGCGCCGATTTCTCAAACTACAGACTCTAATGTACTTGTCTTGTTGCTCAGTTGTGCAGCGGGGCCTCCCACTTCTCTTTCTACTCTGGTTAGAGCTTGTTTGTGCACTCCTCTGAAGGGAGTAGTACACACCGTTGTAGGAAATCTTCAGTTTATTGGCAATTTCTCGCATGGAATAGCCTTCATTTCTAAGAACAAGAATAGACTGTCGAGTTTCACATGAAAGTTCTTTTTTTCTGGCCATTTTGAGAGTTTAATGGAACCAAAAAATGTAATGCTTCAGATTCTCCACTAGCTCAAAGGAAGGTCAGGTTTATACCTTCTCTAATCAGCCAAACTGTTTTCAGCTTGGCTAACATACTTGCACAAGCTTTTTCAAGGGTATTCTAACCATCTATTAGCCTTCTTACACAGTTAGCAAACACAAAGTACCATAAGAACTCTGGAGTGATGGTTGTTGGAAATGGGCCTGTATACACATATGAAGATATTGCATTACAAAACAGACGTTTGTAGCTAGAATAGTCATTTACCACATTAACAATGTATAGAGTGTATTTCTGAATCATTTAATTTTAGCTTCATTGGAAAAAACTGTGCTTTTCTTTCAAAAATAAGGAAATGTCTAAGTGACCCTAAACTTTTACACGGTAGTGTATGTCACACAAAATAGTTAATAAATAACATTTGCCACATGTCTACTTTACATCAGCACAATTTTGGAAACAAATTTTTTTTTTGTTAGGAAGTAGAGATGAGCGACTATGCCTTTTTTAGGGTCAAGTCGGGTTTCATGAAACCCGACTTTCTCAAAAGTCGAGTCGAACGAAATCGGCCGACTATCGGGAAAAGTCGGAGGTCCGACTAAAACACGAAACCCAATGCAAGTCAAAGGGGAAGCATAGTCGGCAGGGAGTGGAGGACTGTAAACACACCTACAGTGCCCATTTCAATGCCAACAACATCAATTCTTATTACTTAAGCTTGTCAACCTTAATTTACTTTATAATAATAGTAACGCATTGAAAACTGGGGTTATTTGGCTAAAGTTGTGGGGGGGGGGGCAGGGCTGGCTCCCGGTTTTTGTGTGCCCCGGGCCAAAGAGTGTCAGTGCGCCCCTTTAACACATACCACAATTCATGATGCTCCAATACGGCACAGAAATACAGGTATAGTACAATGACAAAAACTTCACTTCTTACATGGCATGACTGATATCTATTTTAAAATCTACAATAGCTCAAAAACCAGACAGTATATTACTCCATACAGTATTATGGCCACCACATAGTGTGCCATACAGAATAATGAGCCCCATATATTGCTCCATACAGTATAATGAGTCACATATAAATCTCCATACAGTATATGATGGATATACAGAATGGACTCCTTATAATGTTCCATACTGTATATGATGAGCTCCACATAATGCTCCAGTATATGATGGTCCCCATGTAATGTGCCATACAGTATAGGACGGACCCCATAGAGTAGAATGAGCCCCACATATTGCTCCATACAGTATAATGAGTCACATATAACGCTCCATACAGTATAAGATGGGCCCCATATATTGATCCATACAGAATGGGCTCCATATAATGCTCCATACAGAATAGGCCCCATATGTGCTCCATATGATGCTCCATACCCTATATGATGCCCCATAAATAATGAACCCCATATGATGCTCCAGTGTATGATGGGCCCCATGGATGATGATCCAGTGTCTTATGGGCCAATATAATGCTCCATATATAATGGGCCCCATTTATAATGCTCCAGTGTGTAATGGGCCCCGGATATGCTGCTCCAGTGTCTGATCTGCCCCATTTAGAATGATCCAGTATATTATCGGCCCCATGGATGATGCTCCAGTGTATGATGGGTCCCGTAATTGCTGCTCCAGTGTCTGATGTCCCCCATTTAGAATGCTCCAGTATATTATCGGCCCCATGGATGATGCTCCAGTGTCTTATAGGAAAATATAATGCTCCATATATAATGGGCCCCATTTATAATCTGTCTTGGGCCCTGTATTGTTCAACATCTTTATCAATGATTTAGATGAAGGAATTGAGGGTAAACTGAATAAATTTGCTGATGACACAAAGCTAGGAGGGATAGCTAATACTAGAGAAGAGAGAGAGAGGATTCAAAAAGATATAAATAAACTAGAGCAGTGGGCAGCAATTAACAGAATGGTTTTTAACAGAGAAAAATGCAAAGTACTTCATCTGGGAAATAAAAATGAAAAACGCGTATACAGAATGGGAGGAATAAGGCTAAGCAACAGCACATGTGAAAAAGACTTGGATATACTAATAGATCACAGACTGAACATGAGTCAACAGTGTGATGCAGCAGCAAAAAAGGCAAATACAATTCTGGGATGTATTAACAGAAGCATACAGTCTAGATCACGTGAAGTCATTATTGCCCTCTACTCCTCTTTGGTCAGACCTCATCTGGAATACTGTGTCCAGTTTTGGGCACCACATTTTAAAAAAGACATCAACAAACTGGAAAAAGTTCAGTGAAGAGCCACCAGAATGGTGTTCGGTCTGCAAACCATGTCCTATGAGGAACGGTTACAGGATTTGGGAATGTTTAGCTTGCAAAAAAGAAGACTGAGAGGAGACTTAATAGCTGTATACAAATATCTCAAGGGCTGTCACATTGTAGAAGGATTATCTTTATTCTCATTTGCACACGGAAAGACTAGAAGCAATGGGATGAAACTGAATGGAAGGAGATGCAGATTAGATATTAGAAAAAACTTTTTGACAGTTAGAGTGATCAATGAGTGGAACAGGCTGCCACGAGAGGTGGTGAGTTCTCCTTCAATGGAAGTCTTCAAACAGAGGCTGGACATACATCTGTCTGGGATGATTTAGTGAATCCTGCTTTGAGCAGGGGTTGGACCAGATGATCCAGGAGGTCCCTTCCAACTCTACCATTCTATGATTCTATGATAATGCTCCAGTGAATACTGGGCCCCATAGATGCTGCTCCAGTGTCTGATCTGCCCCATTTAGAATGCTCCAGTATATGATGGGCCCTATGGATGATGCTCCAGTGTATGATGGGCCAATATAATGCTCCATATATATTGGGCCCCATTTATAATGCTCCAGTGTATAATGGGCCCCGTAAATGCTGCTTCAGTGTCTGATGTCCCCCATTTGGAATGCTCCAGTATATGATGGGCCTCATGGATGATGCTCCAGTCTATGATGGGCCCCATATATCATTCTCCAGTGTATAATGCTCCCCATATATTGCTCCCAACATTAAAAAAATGAAATACCTCTCCTCGCTGGGCACTGCCTGTGAGGAAGTAACAGTCACCATCTTGGATATGGCCTGTTCCAGCCGCCATGTTGTCTGAATTCACAGATTCACAGCAGCTAAGTGCTGTAATTTCCTATGGCCTCTGGGCATATTCAACTTGGTCAGGGGACGAGGGGAAGCAGGCGCTACCCGTGATCTCCGCGGTCGTGGCCGCTGTTACCAGGGGTGGGAGCGCCGAAGCCCAAGGAGTCTCGCGGAGGTCCGACGGTTTCCCCCTCTCCGACCAAGTGGCTGCCGAGTCAGACAGCGGACAGGAGATAGATCCCGGGGAACTGACAGAGGATGTGGCAGTTTCATCAATTCTTGACACATCAAGTCAGGGATTTCAGGCAGCGTTGGAAGCTGACGCTTGCCTGAAAACTCTCAAGGAGCGGGCGGCACAGCCTCCCTTGGAGTCCGACTGCGAGCGAGTGGTCTGGGACCAGGAACGGCTGTACCGAGTAACGGTCCAGCAGGGTTCACCAGAGGCGTGGCCCAGGGACCGACATTTAGTGGTACCCTATCCGTTCAGGGCGGAATTGTTGAATTGTTGCGGATTGCACACGAGATTCCCATGGCCGGACACCTAGGGATCGCTAAAACCAGGGACAGGCTAGCTTAGCATTTCTACTGGCCTGGAATGAGGACCGAGGTGATAACCTACTGCTATTCATGTGACACCTGTCAGAGGGTGGGGAGAGCAGGGCGGCGCCCCAAAGCCCCACTGGTAACTCTGCCCATCATCGAAGAGCCTTTCTCGATGGTGGCTGTGGATCTCATTGGACCTCTGTCCACTCCCAGCCGCTCCGGGAAATGCTTCATACTAACGGTAATGGACTATGCCATCCGGTATCCAGAGGTGGTAGTTTTGTCGTCCATTCGGGCCGACAAAGTGGCCACTGCCTTACTGGAGATTTTCTCCAGAGTGGGGTTTCCCCAGGAAATGCTCACCGACCGAGGGACCCAGTTAATGTCGCAGTTGATGGAGTCTCTCTGTAAGCAGGTACAGGTGCAACATCTGGTGGCCAGCCCGTATCACCCACAGACCAATGGCCTGTGTGAGCGGTTCAATGGCACCTTAAAGCAGATGCTGAAGATGTTGCTCGACTCCCACGGGAGAGACTGGGAGCGGTATCTCCCACACCTGCTGTTTGCCTACCGGGAGGTCCCACAGGCCTCAACGGGGTTCTCCTGTACGGGCGACGTGTATGGGGGCCCCTTGCTCTGGTGAAGGAAGCATGGGAAGGGGATTTAGCCACCCCTGGAGTGTCGGTCATTGAGTATGTCATGCGCTTCCAGGACCGAATGATGGCCTTGACAAGGCTGGTGCATGAAAATATTGTTATGATCTGCTACAAGCACTAAGGAAAGATGGGAATTCTGTCCCTACAATAGAACTAAGCTGGATCCCTACGATGTAACGGGGAACCTGATCCTGCGACCAGACACGCTAAAGTCCTCAGCTAGTCTGAACGAAGACCTATAGTTGCGAGGGAGGAATCCCTACAAGATCTAGGGACTGGGAGAAAAGGTGGACACCTCCTAACAGAAATTGTAGCAGGGAAAATAAAACAGAAAACAAATTACTTAGAGATCCTAAGATCAAGCAAAACTGACTGAGAAAGGCACCTAAGCACCCGGCTAGCTTAAGAGTAGATAATACAATGAAGTCCAGCAAAGCCAGAAGGGCGGAGCCAGAATAAATAGGGAAAAAAGGTCATGTGACCAGCAAACTGAAACAAAACCTAACAAGAGGGTTCTAACATTACCCTCCCTTCTAAGAGGATCCTCAGGATCCCCTAGGACTTAGGCTTATCCGGAAACCTCTTGTGAAACGCTCTGACAAGTCTAGACGCAGAAACATCATCCGCCCTCACCCATGAGGTATCCTCGGGTCCATAACCCTTCCAAGCGACGAGGTACTGCAAACTCCCTCTATACCGTCTAGAATTTAGGATGCGAGAAATCTCATATTGCCCGTCCTCCACCACCAGGGGAACAGTGGCCGAGACGTCTCCATCTGAGACCTCAGCTTTTTTCAAGAGAGAAACATGAAACACCGGATTAATCTTCCAGGAGGTAGGAAGCTCCAACTTAACAGCAGATTGGTTAATAACCTGAAGCACCTTAAAGGGCCCTACAAACTTGGGACCCAATTTCTTAGACGGAATCCTCAAGCGCAGATTCTTAGAGGACAACCAAACCATGTCACCAATAGCAAACAAAACCTCTTGTCGTTTTCTATCAAAATACACTTTGGATCTTTTGTTAGCCTCCTGAAGATTACCACACACATCAGTCCAAACTCTCTCCAAAACACCAGAAAAATTCTCCTCTTCAGGTACAGCCGATCCCAACTTGGAAAATGACCCAAACGACGGATGTCTCCCAGTACAACAAAAAAAGGCGAACAACCAGCAGAAGCGGATGTATGGTTGTTAAGAGCAAACTCGGCAAGTGGCAGAAACTCAGACCACCCCTCTTATCAGTCACAAAACAACGCAAGAACTACTCAACATCCTGGTTTTTCCTTTCTGTCTGGCCATTAGACTCAGGATGATATCCGGATGAAAACGACAAATGAACTCCCAACCTGTCACAAAAGGCGCGCCAAAAACGAGCCACAAACTGAGGTCCCCTATCGGAAACAATGTCAGTAGGAACGCCATGTAGTCTGACAATTTCCTTGACAAAGGCCTTAGCGAAAGTCTTAGCGCAAGGCAGTTTGATGAAAGGAACCAAGTGACACATCTTGCTAAAACGGTCCACGACCACCCAGATGACAGTGAAACCCTCAGAGGGGGGAAGGTCAGTAATAAAGTCCATAGCTAAATGTGTCCAAGGTGCACTAGGGACCTCCAGAGGGCAAAGCAACCCCGCAGCAGGAGTATGAGAAGACTTAGATCTAGCACACACCGTGCATTGATGCACCCACTTAATGACTTCCTTCTACCATCCAGGCCACCAAAAGCTGCGACCCACAAGTCTCTTGGTCTCAGAGATTCCAGGATGACCTGCCAACCGAGAGTCATGACATTCAACAAACAAATCTCTCCTCAGGGTACCAGGCACAAACAACCTCCCATGCGGCGTGTTAGATGGGGCATTCTCCTGTGCTTTAAGAATCTCATCTTCCAACACAGAGTCCAAAGCAGCAATAACAACCCCCTCTTGCAAAATGTTTTCCTCCTCCTCAGTAGCCACCATAGGAGAAAAGCTGCGAGATAAAGCATCAGCTTTAACATTTTTAGTACCTGGGATGTAAGTAACGGTAAAATTAAACCGCGAGAAAAACAGTGCCCACCTAGCCTGACGGGCATTCAAGCGTTTGGCAGCATCAAGGTAGACCAGAATTTTTTATGATCGGTGAAGACTTGAATGGGAAATTCCGCTCCCTCCAAAAAATGACGCCAGTGTTCAAATGCGAGTTTAATTGCCAACAATTCCCGATTACCGATATCATAATTTAGTTCAGACTCAGAAAATTTCTTTGAAAAAAAGCACAGGGATGTACTCCATCCGTCTTTTCCTGAGACAACACCGCGCCGACCCCCACAGAAGAAGCATAAACCTCAACCAAAAATGGTTTAGTCACATCAGGCTGCGTAAGGATGGGAGCAGAGCTTAACTTCTCCTTTAGCAACACAAAAGCCTCAATGGCCTCAGTAGTCCACTGAACCGCATCAGCACCTTTCCTGGTGAGATCGGTCAGAGGTTTGGCAATCACAGAAAATTTTTGTAATGAATTTTCTATAATAATTGGAGAACCCCAAAAACCTCTGTATTGATTTCACACCAATAGGTCTAGTCCAATCCTGCACTGCTTGCACTTTCACCGGGTCCATCTCAAAACCTTCACTGGAGACAATGTAGCCCAAAAAACTAAGTCTCTGTACAGCGAACTCACATTTTTCTAGCTTGGCAAAAAGTGAATTATCACTCAGTAACTGTAATACTTCACGCACACTCCTCCAATGAGACTCCAAATCCGGTGAATAAATCAAAATGTCATCCAAATACACAACCACACTTCTGCCGATCAAAGGTCTAAGGATGTCATTAATAAGATTCTGAAAAAATGCCGGAGCACTGGAAAGCCCAAAAGGCATAACCAGATTCTCAAAATGACCCAGTGGAGTGTTAAACGCAGTCTTCCATTCATCCCCCTCCTTCATGCGCAACAAATTGTATGCCCCTCGAAGATCAATTTTTGAGAACCACTTGGCCCCCACTAACTGGTAAAACAAATCAGGAATCAATGGCAGTGGGTAAGGATTGCGTACAGTGATTTTATTAATCTCACGAAAGTCTAGACAAGGCCGTAAACCGCCGTCCTTTTTTTAACAAAAAAAATCCAACCGCCAGAGGAGACTTGGAAGGCCTAATGTGACCGGCGGCCAAGCTTGTCTGTATGTATTCCTCCAAAGCCTTTCTCTCAGGAATAGTCAAATTAAATAAACGACTTTTAGGAAGAGTTGCTCCAGGGACAAATTCAATTGCACAATCATAATCTCTATGAGGAGGCAATACCTGCGATTCCTTATCAGAAAAAACTTTCCAAAAATCCTGAATAGGTACAGGTAGCTCCCCCTTAACTACAGCAGCAATACGCCCGTTACAACACTTGTCATAACAATTAGGACTCCAGGACTTAATTTCATTGGTAGACCAATCCAGTAACGGATTGTGCAATTTTAACCAAGGTAACCCCAAAATCACCGGTGAGGGCAAATTATTCAAAACTACCAAGTCCAAATTCTCTTGATAAACACCATTAAAAGTAAGAGGAAATTCACAGATATGGTGAGTAACATTTTTCAAGGGAGAACCATCCACAGCAACCACATTAATAGGGGAAGACAGAAGTTTGGGTTTTAATTTTAGTTTTTCCAAAAATTTCCCATCAATCACATTGAGAGTTGAACCACAATCCACAAATACCCGAAACTCCATTAATTCCTCCTCAACAGCAGTGGTAGCAGAAAAAAAGACACCTTTGTTGTTTAAACAAGCTATACGGGTGAAACTGACCTCATTTTTTTTTCTCTTTATTCATTCGAAGCGCACAGTTCTTAATAAAATGCTTAGATTTGCCACAGTAGAAACACAAACCTTCAGCAAATCTGCGTTCTTTTTCCCGAGAGTGAGGTGTCATTGCTCCAATTTCCATCGGCTCTCTCCAATGTCAGTACAGTCCCTCTCCAGACTTGGAGCTGACAAGGCAGATTTACTCTCATTAACCCTTGCACGCAGTCTCCTATCCACCCGTATGGCTAATTGCATAGCCTCTTGCAAGTTACCAGGTATAGGATAAGCAATCAGCAAATATTTAACCCTTTCACTTAACCCTGCAAGAAAAAAACTTTTCAAAGCTGAATCGTTCCACCCCACCTGAGTGGACCACCTTCGGAAGTGAGTACAATATTTTTCCACATTACCTGATCCCTGTCTCAAACGTCTCAATTCTGTCTCAGCTTATGAAACACGATCAGGATCGTCATACAATAACCCCAAAGCAGAAAAAAAACTATCCACTGATCTAAAGCATGGATCACTAGGCTGCAGAGAAAAGGCCCAGTCCTAAGGTTCTTTGCACAAAAGTGACATTATGAACCCTATGCGCTGTGATTCATCACCAGAGGATCTGGGTCTCAAACGGAAATACAACAAACAAGCATTTTTAAAAGAAAAAAAATCTTGTTGTTCACCAAAAAATAAATCAGGCAAACGTACCTTTGGCTCCACGAAATGTGCTCCAGAACAACTACTCACATGTTGCTGGATCTCAGCCACCTCCAGAGAAAGTCCCTGCAGGCGTTGAGCCAAATCCTGAACCGACACCATGATGGAAACAGAAAATCTTTCCTTAGAGATTTTTTTTTTTGGGCTGGACTTACTGTTATGATCTGCTAGAAGCACTAAGGAAAGATGGGAATTCTGTCCCTACAATAGAACTAAGCTGGATCCCTACGATGTAACGGGGAACCTGATCCTGCGACCAGACCCGCTAAAGTCCTCAGCTAGTCTGAACGAAGACCTATAGTTGCGAGGAGGGAATCCCTACAAGATCTAGGGACTGGGAGAAAAGGTGGACACCTCCTAACAGAAATTGTAGCAGGGAAAATAAAAAAGAAAACAAATTACTTAGAGATCCTAAGATCAAGCAAAACTGACTGAGAAAGGCACCTAAGCACCCGGCTAGCTTAAGAGTAGATAATACAATAAAGTCCAGCAAAGCCAGAAAGGCGGAGCCAGACTAAATAGGGAAAAAAGGTCATGTGACCAGCAAACTGAAACAAAACCTAACAAGAGGGTTCTAACAAATATGGCCCAAGCCCAGGCTGACAAGAAGCGGTGGTACGACCAGTATGCTTCTGAGCAGACCTACCAGGCGGGTCAAAAGGTGTGGGTACTGGTCCCCGTACCTCAAAACAAGCTTCAGGCGTCCTGGGAGGGTCCATACCTCGTGCACGAGCAGCTCAACGCCGTCACCTAACTGGTCACCCTGGACCACGCCCATGGAAGGAGGAAGGCCTTCCACGTGAACATGATGAAGGCCCATCATGGGCGGGAGGCTTGTGCCCTCCCAGTGTGCAACCTTCCCGAGGAAGGAGAGGCAGAAACCCTCCCGGATCTGCTCACCCAAGCCAAGGCGAGTGGATCCATGGAGGATGTGGGGGTTGGCCACTAGCTCTCGGAGGACCAACGTTCCCAGCTGGGGGTCACCCTACACCCCTTTCGGGAGCTGTTCAGCAGCTTGCCCGGAAGGACTGAGACAGCAGTCCATGACATGGACACCGGCAATCACCCCCCAATCCGGCATTCAGCATATCGGGTCTCTCTTGAGGTGCAGCAGCAAATGCGCCAAGAGATAGACGAGATGCTGAAGCTGGGGGTGATCCAAGCGTCCAACAGCACGTGGTCTTCTCCTGTAGTCCTCGTCCCTAAAAAGGACCAAACTACGCGGTTCTGCGTGGACTACCGGGGCCTCAACGCTGTGACGGTCACCGATGCGTACCCAATGCCGCACATCGATGACCTGCTTGACCAGCTGGCCGGGGCTAAGTACCTGACATTGCCATCTTCAGTCCCACCTGGGAGGATCACCTAGAGCACCTGGCGCAGGTGCTCGGGCGGATCCAGCAAGCAGGCTTGACCATTAAGCCGGAAAAATGCCAGCTGGGTATGAGTGAGGTTCACTACCTGGGACACCGGGTAGGTGGGGGAGCTCTGAAGCCAGAGCCTGGGAAGGTGGATGCCATCGCATCCTGGCCCACCCCCAGGACCAAAAAGCAGGTGATGTCCTTCTTGGGGACTGCTGGGTACTATAAGAGGTTTGTTCCACACTATAGTGCCCTGGCCACGCCCCTGACGGACCTCACCAAGAAAAAGCTGCCCGTCGCAGTCGACTGGACCGTCGCCTGTAAGACAGCTTTCCAGGCACTCAAGACCGCCCTTTCTAGCTCTCCTGTACTACAGGCAGCCGACTTCACGTGGCCATTCTTAGTGCAGACCGACGCCAGCGACTTCGGCCTCGGTGCTGTGCTCAGCCAGGTTGACATTACGGGCCATGAACACCCCGTTTTGTACCTGAGCCGGAAGCTCCTGCCGAGGGAAGTGGCCTATTCCACGATGGAGAAGGAATGTCTGGCAATTGTGTGGGCCCTGCAGCGTCTGCATCCATACATGTACGGATGCCAATTCACCGTGGTAACAGACCACAACCCTCTCAGCTGGTTACACACGGTCTCTGGGACGAATGGGAGGTTGCTACGCTGGAGCCTCGCTCTCCAGCAGTACCACTTCACCATTTGCCACAAAAGAGGCAGGGACCATGGTAACGCTGATGGGTTGTCCCGGCAATGAGAGGGTGCAGAAGGGCGCATGGGGAACACAGGAATGTGATACCCCCTAGCGCCCTCTAAAGCAGGGAGGTGTGAGGAAGGAACAGCCACCATCTTGGATATGGCCTGCTCCAGCCGCCATGTTGTCTGAATTCACAGATTCACAGCAGCTAACTGCTGTAACTCCCTACGGCCTCTGGGCATATTCAATCCAATAGGGGTTGGTCTCCACTGCGAATGAAAATATCTATTAGTATGCTGAGTAGATTCGACTCAAGACAGGATTTACTGCTCAATGTGAATAGCCAGGACTGTTAGTATGCTAAGTAGGCCAGGCCAGAACAATATTTCAAAGCTGGGGGCTTCAATTAGATTATACCTGCCAGCAGGGCCGCCATAAGGGCATTATAGCCCTTACTAGTGTATGGGGCCCTGTGATTTAGGGGGGCCCGAGCACACTGGCAGCGCTGCAGCACGGTCCAGCAGGCAGCAGGCAGTGCTTCGCCGCTTTATATTCCTGTATCCTCAGTCACAAATGCTGGCTGGCAAAAAGAAATGGGCAGGCACTGTAGCTTTAAGCTACAGCCCTCCCTGGTGCGTCATGGTCCAGCCAACCTCACATGATGTCACACGCTGCTCTGCTCGCTCCACTTCCTTATTCTGGAGCAGAGCAGCGTGACAGTCAGTGTGCTATGTGTGTGCCACATGGCTGGGAGCGGCGGCGGGGACCAGTGCATGTGGAGGCGGCAGGCAAGCAGGGTAAGTAGTCTGTGGGGGGCCCAGGCACAGCCGCAGCATCCACCAAGCACCACCAACAGGGCCCAGGGCAGGAAGGGGGGGCCCCAACATCCACCAACAGGGCCCCCAGGGCAGGCAGGAGGGGCCCTCCCCAGTGCATGCAGAAGGGGCCCACAGCATCCACCAACGGGGCCCCCAGAGCAGGCAGGAGGGGCCCTCCCCAGGGCATGCAGAAGGGGCCCACAGCATCCACCAACGGGGCCCCCAGAGCAGGCAGGAGGGGCCCTCCCCAGGGCATGCAGAAGGGGCCCACAGTATCCACCAACGGGGCCCCCAGAGCAGGCAGGAGGGGCCCTCCCCAGGGCATGCAGAAGGGGCCCGCAGCATCCACCAACAGGGGCCCCCAGGGCAGGCAGGAGGGGCCCTCCCCAGTGCATGCAAAAGGGGCCCACAGCATCCACTAATGGGGCCCCCAGAGCAGGCAGGAGGGGCCCTCCCCAGTGCATGCAGAAGGGGCCCACAGCATCCACCAACGGGGCCCCCAGAGCAGGCAGAAGGGTCCCTCCCCAGGGCATGCAGAAGGGGCCCGCAGCATCCACCAACAGGGCCCCCAGGGCAGGCAGGAGGTGCCCTCCCCAGGGCATGCAGAAGGGGCCCACAGCATCCACCAACGGGGCCCCCAGAGCAGGCAGGAGGGGCCCTCCCCAGGGCATGCAGAAGGGGCCCGCAGCATCCACCAACAGGGCCCCCAGAGCAGGCAGAAGGGGCCCTCCCCAGGGCATGCAGAAGGGGCCCACAGCATCCACCAACGGGGCCCCCAGAGCAGGCAGGAGGGGCCCTCCCCAGGGCATGCAGAAGGGGCCCGCAGCATCCACCAACAGGGCCCCCAGGGCAGGCAGGAGGGACCCTCCCCAGGGCATGCAGAAGGGGCCCGCAGCATCCACCAACAGGGCCCCCAGGGCAGGCAGGAGGGACCCTCGTCAGGGCTGGCGGCGGGGCCTGCAGGCGCAGCATCCTGCAACAGGAGTCCTGGGGACCCTGTTGGTGGATGCTGCGAGCCCCTCCTGCCTGCCCTGGGCCGGGGCCCTGTTGGAATGCTGCGTGTGGCTGGCCCCCCCTGCCTGCCCTGGGCCAGGGGTGGCCGGCCGCACACAGCATTCCAACAGGGCCCGCCGCCCAGGGCAGGCAGGAGGGGCCCGCAGCATCCACCAACACGGCCCCCCAGGGCAGGCAGGAGGGTCCCGCAGGTGCAGCATCCAGCAACAGGGGCCCTGGGGACGGGGACTTGTTGGAATGCTGCGTGCGGCCGGCCACCCCTGCCTGCCCTGGGCCGCACACAGCATTCCAACAGGGCCCTCAGAGCAGGACAGTGTAAAAGATATAATTTAAAAAAAAAATAATTGTAAAATTATATATTAAAAAAAAAAACAATATTCCATCATTAAATCAATCTTTAAAAAAAAATTAATCTCAACACTAAAAGTACACATATTTAGTATCACCACCGCGTCCGCAACGACCCGACCTATAGAATTGTCCCACTAGTTAAAGGTAATCTGTCACCCCTTTTTTGCCCTATGAGATAGGGCCACCGCCATCAGGGGCTTATCTACAGCATTCTGTAATGCTGTAGATAAGCCCCCAATGTTACCTGAAAGTGAAGAAAAACGAGTTATAAAATACTCACCCAGGGGTGGTCCGGGGGCAGTCCGGTCCGGAGGGAGTCGCGGTCCGGTTCGGCGCCTCCCGTCTTGTAGCGAAGCCGGCCTCTTCTTTACGTCCCGTCGCTGCTCCTGTGCAGGCGCACTGCACTGCCCAGCACAGTACTACTGTACAGTGCGCAGGCTCCGGACCTCTCTGACCTTTCCCGGCGCCTGCGCACTGCAGTACTTTACTCTGCCCTCACCAGGGCAGAGCAGTGTGCCTGCACAGGAGCCGTGACGGGACGGAAAGAAAAGGCCGGCTTCGCTACAAGACGGGAGGCACCGGACCGCGACTCCCTCCGGACCCGACATCCCCCGTAACGGCCCTGGGTGAGTATTTTATAACTCGGTTTTCTTCACTTTCAGGTGACATCGGGGGCTTATCTACAGCATTACAGAATGTAAGATAAGCCCCTGATGACGGTGGCCCTATGTCATAGGGCAAAAAAGGGGTGACAGTAACCCCTTTAGTGAACACCCTTAAAAAAAAAGGCCAAAAAACAATGCTTTATCATACTGCCCAAAAAAAAAGGGTAATAACACGCAATCAAAAAGATGGATATAAATAAACGTGGTACCACTGAAAACGTCATCTTGTCCCGCAAAAAAAAAGCCGACATACAGCTCCATCACTGGAAAAATTGAAAAAAAATAAAGGTCTCAGAATAAAGCGATGCAAAAATTATTTTTTATATAAAAGTATTTATTGTATAAAATCACCAAAACATAAAAAAAAATATAAATGAGGTATTGATGTAATCGTACAGTCCCGAAGAATAAAACTGCTTTATCAATTTTAACACACGTGGAACGGTATAAACGCAGCCCCCCCAAAAAAAAAAATTCATTCATTGCTTGTTTTTATTCATTCTGCATCCCAAAAATTGAATAGCGATCAAAATGTCAGTTTCCCCAAAATGGTACCAATAAAAACGTCAACTCTTCCCGCAAAAAACAAGACCTCACATGACTCTGTGGGCCAAAATATGGAAAAATTATAGCTGTCAAAATGTGGTGATGCCAAAAAAAATGTTTTGCTATTAAAAGCGTCTTTTAGCATGTGACAGCTGCCAAACATAAAAACCCGCTATAAATAGTAAATCAAACTCCCTTTACCACCCCCTTAGTTAGGGAAAAATAATCAAATAAAATTTTTTTATTTCCATTTTACCATTAGTGTTGGGCTTGGGGCTATAGTTAGGGTTGGGGCAATAGTTATGGTTAGGGGTGTGTTGGAGTTAGAATTGGGGGGTTTCCACTGTTTAGGCACATCAGGGGCTCTCCAAACGTGATATGGGGTCTGATCTCAATTCCAGCCAATTCTGAGTTGAAAAAGTCAAACGGTACTCCTTCCTTTGCAAGCTCTGACATGCGCCCAAACAGTGGTTCCCCCCACATATTGGGGTATTAGCATACTCTGGACAAATTGTACAACAACTTTTGGGGTCCAATTTCTCCTGTTGCTCTTGGGAAAATAAAAAATTGGGGGAGAAAATATCATTTTTGTGAAAATAGATTTTTTATTTTTTATGGCTCTACATTATAAACCTCTGTCAAGCACTTGGGGGTTCAAAGTGCTCACCACACATCTAGATAAGTTCCTTAAGGGGTCTACTTTACCGTAGCATTTAGTGACCGTGGGAACATACCCTAAAGGGTTTTGGAAAGATTACTGCTATAAAAGTGAGTAAAATAAATAAATGGGGTGATCACCCCTTTACTCTTGACTCCTATTTTATTTATTTTTGTTCTTTTACATAATCACTTAGTTACGTTTTGAGGTGTATTTATGTTCTATAATTTATAGGGTTTTAATAAATATGAATAAAGATAATTTTTTGTAACGTATACTCAGTGATTAAATATGCTGTAATATAAACTTTCCATTTATTTGGTGGGCAGGCTGAGGCGGCATCGGTGGGCAGGCTGAGACGACCATTAAATTCTTCTTGACTGGGTGGTGGGTGCGGCGGCAACACCGGCTGAGTGAGTAAATAACAAGTCCATGTATTAGTTTGTCCACTATTTTAGTACGTGATTGTACTTATATATACATTGCTATTGAGGAGTCAAACGGGGGGTGGGGTAAGGAATGATTGTATAATTATTCCTTCCCCCTCCCCCTTCGACTCCCCATTAGCAATCTACTATATAATCGTCTAATTCTGTCTGTAATGGAAATCCCGCGTCGCTGATTGTTCGTGGCCGGACTGCGCCTGTCGCTGATTGGTCGCGTCCGGCCGGGAGCGACCAATCAGCGACGTGGGATTTCCGTTACGTGGAGGCCACCGGTCGGGGTACTTACACTGCGAGCAAAACAGAAAAGCTGATGGCTATGTATGTGATAAGTGTTAATGTGTCATTGGTGAGGGGTGGTGCAGAAGTGGAGTTTTTCCAAGAAAGAGTGATTTTGGAAGGTTCGCGTGGTGGAGGAGGAGCTAGGGTGGGGCTGACCTGGGGGTGGAGCCGGGGCGGAGTCTCAAGGGGGGCCCCATAAATTTTGCCAGTATGGGGCCCCGAAATTCCTAGTGGCAGCCCTGCCTGCCAGCTAGACACAGAAAACACATCTATTGTGTCTCCCAGCCAGGGGTGATTCTCGACTCTACCCTTTCTTTCAAGCCACATATCCAAACCCTAGCCTCCTCCTGCCGTCTCAAACTCAAAAATATTTCCAGGATACGTGCATTCCTTGACAATGATACCACAAAAACACTAGTGCATGCCCTTATCATCTCCTGCCTTGACTACTGCAACCTACTACTCTCTGGCCTCCCCTCCAGCACCCTGGCACCACTCCAATCCATCCTACATTCTGCTGCCCGACTAATCCACCTGTCTCCCCATTATTCCCCAGCCTCTCCCCTATGCCAAGCCCTTCATTGGCTTCCTATCGTCCAGAGGCACCAGTTCAAAACCCTAACTATGACATACAAAGCCATCCACAACCTGTCTCCTCCATACATCTGTGACATGGTCTCCCGTTACTTACCCTCGCGCAACCTTCGATCCTCTCAAGATCTCCTTCTCTACTCTCCCCTTATCTCTTCTTCCCACAACCGCATACAAGACTTCTCCCGTGCCTCCCCCATACTCTGGAACTCTCTACCCCAACACATCAGACTCACGCCTACCATGGAAACCTTCAAAAAGAATCTGAAGACCTACCTCTTCCGACAAGCCTACAACCAGCAGTGATCCTCAGTCTACTGAACTGCCGCACAACCAGTTCTACCCTCTCCTAGTGTATCCTCACCCATCCCCTATAGATTGTGAGCCTTTGCGGGCAGGGTCCTGTCTCCTTCTGTACTTATGTGTGTCCTGTATTGCTCATATTTATTATACTTGTCTATACTCGCCCCCTCTCACATGACTCGCCCCCTCTCACATGTAAAGTGCCATGGAATAAATGGCGCTATAAAAATGAATAATAATAATAATACTGTATCAGTAGCATACAGCTGTATACAGTGTTGGGGTAATTTTAAATCTCCGTATATATTTCCGGAGTAACAGACGCTCACAGGCTCAGTATGGATTAGACCAGAATATGAGAAGCATAAAAAGTGTACTGTATCAGTAGCGTACAGCTGTATGCAGTGTTGGGGTATTTTAAATCTCCGTATATATTTCCGGAGTAACACAGACGCTCTCTCAGTATGGATTTGACCGTAATACAGAAGGCAGAAAAACGGTACTGTGTCAGAAGATACCAGCTGTATACGGTTTGGTGGAAAAATTAAATCTCCGTATATATTTCCGGAGTCACACACAGATAGTCAGCATGTATTTGTCCGTGATACCAGCCGGTACATGGTAGTGTGTGAGGAGCGTACAGCTCTATATGGTGTGGGGAAAAATGAACGCTCTGTAACTGTGCAGAAAAAAAGAATAAAAGTATTAATGCTGTGTAGTTGCTGTGTTAAAAAGCACTCTGCACAGCAGTGTACACACAGCAATACAGCTAGCAGGCAGCCTAATAATCAGCTCTGCTGCACACAAGAAAGTCCTCCCCTGTCACTGGCAGGCAGCCTAATAATCAGCTCTGCTGCTGCACACAAGAAATTCCTCCCCTCTCACTGGCAGGCAGCCTAATAATCAGCTCTGCTGCTGCACACAAGAAATTCCTCCCCTGTCACTGGCAGATAGCCTAATAACCAGCGCTGCTGCACACAACAAAATGCTCCCCTGTCACTGCACACTAACTGTACAGCAATCGCTATCAGCACAAGCACAGAATACGTTTTTTTTCCCTGCCTAACGCTCTCCCTACTGAGAAACAGCGGCAGCAACCTCTCCCAATGCTAAGATCGGCAGAAGTAAAATGGCGGTCGGCGCTGAGGGCTTTTATGGGCACTGTGACGCCACACAAAGCAAGCCAATCACTGCAATGCCCTTCTCTAAGATGGTGGTTAGTGCTGCGCATGTCATCCCATTGCCCACAGTGTACGTTCTTGCTCATTGGCTGAGAAAAGGCGCCTGCAAGCTTTATGGGAAAACCGACTTTGGCGCTCGGGTCGCCGAACGCATGGCCGACCTCACGCTATGGTCGGGTTTCGCTCGGCGAAACCCGACTTTGGTGAAAGTCGGTGTTTTTTTAATCTGACCGACCTGTTTCGCTCAACTCTATTAGGAAGTTATAAGGGTTAAAAGTTGACCATCGATTTCTCATTTTTACAGCAAAATTTACAAAACCATTTTTTTAGGGACCACCTCACATTTGAAGCCACTTTGAGGGTCTATATGGCAGAAAATACCCAAATGACACCATTATAAAAACTGCGCCCCTCAAGCTACTCAAAACCACATTCAAGAAGCTTAGTAACCCTGCAGGTGCTTCACAGGAGCAGAAGCAACGTGGAGAGAAAAACTGAACATTTAACTTTTTAGTCACAAAATTGATCTTTTATCAACATTTTTTTATTTTCTCAAGGGTAAAAGGAGAAAATGAACAGATAAAATTGTTGTGCAACTTTTCTTGAGTACGCTGATACCCCATATGTGGGGGAAAACCACTGGGCGCACGGCAGAGCTAGGAAGGGAAGGAGCGCCATTTGCCTTTTTTTAAACCAAAATTGGCTGGAATTGAGATCGGACACCATGTCGCATTTGGAGAGCCCCTGATGTGCCTAAAGAGTGGAAACCCGCACAAGTAACACAATTTTGGAAACTAGACCCACTAAGGAACTTATCTAGATGAGTGGTGAGCACTTTGAACCCCCCAAGTGTTTCACTAAAGTTTATAACACCTGGGCATGAAAATAAAAAATCATATTTTTTCCACAAACATGATCATTTTGTCCCCAATTTTTTGTTTTCCCAAGGGTAACAGGAGAAATTGGACCTCAAAAGTTGTTGTCCAATTTGTCCTGAGTACCCTGATACCCCACATGTGGGGGGAACCACTGTTTGGGCACACAACAGGGCTCAGAAGGGAAGTAGTGACGTTTTGGAATGCAGACTTTGATGGAATGGTCTGCGGGCGTCATGTTCCGTTTGCAGAGCCTAAACAGTAAAAAAAAACGACAAATGATATCATTATGGAAACTATGCCCCCAAGGAACTTATCTAGATGTGCCCACTTTTTGGAACTAATCTACTGTTTCCTGTAAATCTAAGTAAATTAGTAGTGCATGGAGGTGTGGTAAAATTTGAAGCAATCTTTTATAGACAGAGCAGGTTTTTTGGGGCAGGTGTCGCATTGATAAATGGTGTCCTTGCGTATTCCCCTTTTCTAAAACACTCGGCACCTTTTTTGCAACTTACCTTTTTTTCCAGTTTGCGGGACCTCCGCTAGGAAATGCTGACCTGGTACGATACGAGCACCTTCAGTTCCAGCAGTACTGGGGCCCGCTCCTCCCTGAGTGCCAAATATCAGGGCGTTAACCACTACCTCCTGGAACTGAAGGTACGACGTATCAGTGTGGTCTGCACTTCGTGACAGCAGGAAAGAAGGTTGAGCATTGCCATTTGTACGATATGCATGGACAGCTTTTTGTACCACACCTTGGCCTTTCTCAAAGCATTGTACGGTTGGAGGAGTTGATTGGGGAGATCAATGCCCCCATGTTTTTGTTGTACCCCAGTACACAGTCCGGTTTGCTGACCTGTGTAGAGGTACCTCATACAGTGCTGAGGGAGCTGCCATCACCGTGTATGGTGGTCAAGAGAAGGACATCCATCTTGTCCTTGTACTTGACCACCAGCAGGTGGTCGCTACATTGGGCTCTACTGTCACCCCTTCTGAGCATCTGCCTAAGTAGCATTTTCGGGAGGCCTCTCTGATTTTTGCGGAAAGTACCGCAGGCTGCGGTTCCTCGCGCAGAGGAATTTGAAGAGTGGGACGCTGGTATAAAAATTATCGGTGTAGAGGTGATAACCTTTATCCAGCAGCGGGTGCACCAAGTCCCACACAATTTTCCCATTAACTCCCAGGACAGGAGGACATTCAGGAGGTTCAATCCTGGTGTCCTTTCCTTCGTAAACTCTAAACCTGTGAGTGTACCTTGAGGTATCTCACACAGTTTGTAGAGTTTAATTCCATACCTGGCCCTCTTGCTGGGCAGGTACTGACGGAATCTGAGCCTTCACTTAAAATGAACCTTGGACTCATCCACGCAGATATCCCTTTGGGCACGTACACTTCAGCAAACTTTTTGTTGAAGTATTCGATGACCGGCTGAACTTTGAACAGACGGTCAAAGTTGGGATCGTTTCATGTGGGACACTGTGCATTATTGGTATAATGCAGTAATTTGTGGATGGCCTCAAAACGTGTCCGGGCCATGACCATTCGGAACACTGGAGTGTTGTATAAAATATCAACACTCCAATATTGTCGAATTTCTGGCTTCTTCAGGATTCCCATGTGAAAGACCAGGCCCCAAAACTGCATCCTTTCAACTGTGTCTACAGGCAGGGCCGTATTTGCCACTAGGCACTGGAGGGTACATGCCTAGGGCACTGAGCTGCAGGGGCGGCACCAAGACAGGGAAGAAATTTTTTTTAACCTCACCTCCGTTAGACAATCCAAGAAATCTGTTGTCTTTTTGGAGGGGGGAGGGGGCGTGGTCAGGAGTGGGCGGAGGCATATCTCTGTATTCACCTCGATGCAGGGAGCTGACTGACCCAGGAAGTAGTGGTGCTGCAACTTCCGGGGTCAGAGAGGGCCCTGCATCCGAGATGCTGCAGCGTCTGTGTATGTGAGGATGAGATCATCTCTTACTGCATACATCACAGAAGCAGAGGAGGAGGAAGATGACATGGGAGGAGTACACAGGGGCAGGTAAGCGCTCATAGAGCTGAAGCTTGGGGGAGGCTAGTGACAGGGGGGCTGCTACCGCATACTGGTGAGAGGAGGCTGGTGTCATGTGTGCATTGCCACGAAGATCGTCGCGGTTGCACAATTTGACTTCTCACAGCTGAGTTGCTGTTTCTTTGTGTTTGGCAGCTAGGGAGTTAATTCTGTCTGTGCTCGGTGCTGGGACTGGGTGCAGTTTCTCCCGGCTGCAATTGATTATTTGTTGATTGGTTTCCTTTAAATTCCTGGTTGTCTGCTTTGGGAGTTGCCAGTGAAATCCTTCATGCAGACCACAGATAGGAATGAATCTGTATAGACTTAAGTTGAGAGCTCCTTAGCTGTTTTAAGCTCAACTTACTTAGAGTTTATTTCCCAGACCATTTATGTTCCTTCGGTGTTTGAGTGTGTATGCAAGTGAGTGCTATCCTGTCTGTCTTATATGTCTAATCTGTGTATTTAGCTGAGATCAGCCCATATCCCTTTGGTGGTAATCTGGATCCTTCTTAGGACTGATTACAGGGTTCAGGGTCTGACAGGAGACAGGGTTAGGCTGGAGACTTGGACCTCTGAACCATTATCAGTACCTCCAAGGTAAGGGATTAGTTAGGACCCCAGTGTAGGGTCAGGTTAGACCCCGGTCCTCCTCTTTCCTGTTACAGCTCATCAAGTCCTCAAGATTAACCCTGAGTTCAACTATATAGTTTCTGCACATCAAGTCCTCAAGATTAACCCTAAGTTCTGCAGAGATTGTGTCAGGTAAATCTATTTTATACTTACATTCTGATGTTGCTAAACTATATGTTGTATAGAGTGTGGTTCCTGTATAAATAGTTTACTGACATTGTATTCATATCATTAGACAGCGTGACATTTTCACTGGCCATAAAAAATTATCTCTAGTTACCATGGATCCAGTAGCTCAGCTGGCTCTGCAGTTGCAGGGATTATCCATGGAGCTGACGGACATTAAGTCCAAAGTTTTGTCTCCCCTGGAGCAAACCAGAGTTGAACCTAAAGTAGCTCTTCCAGATAGGTTCACTGGTGGGCGAGACAAATTTTTTACCTTCCGGGAGGCATGTAAATTGTATTTTCGGCTTCGGCCGCGATCATCAGGGAGTGATGAGCAGAGAGTGGGAATTGTTATCTCACTTCTTCAAGGGGACCCTCAATCCTGGGCATTTTCCCTTCCTCCGGGATCCCCGGCTCTACAGTCTGTAGATCAATTTTTTACTGCTCTGGGATTGGTATATGATGACCCAGATCGGGTCTCTCTTGCTGAGACCAAATTACGTAAGTTACAGCAGGGAGATCGTCCGGCGGAGGAATTTGCTTCTGAGTTTCGTAGATGGGCCACGGATACTCAGTGGAATGACCCAGCTCTTAGGAGCCAGTTTTGTCATGGGCTTTCTGACAAATTAAAAGACGTTTTGGCTCAGTATGAGTCTCCTCCTTCTCTGGAGGCTGCTATGGTCCTAGCTATCCGTACTGATAGACGGCTTCGGGAGAGGGGTGAGGTAACTCCACTCCCTGTTGTTTCTCCACCTACTACTAAAGTCCCTTATGTTGAGGTTCCCCTTGTCTGTTCGGATGAGCCTATGCAGTTGGGAGGGACATCTTTTCGTAGTAGGGGATTGGCGGCACGCCGCAGGACTAGAAGGTGTTTTTTCTGCGGGAAAGAGGGACATTTTGTTGGAGAATGTCCATCCCGTGTCTTGTTAAGTAAAAAGTCGCCGGAAAACTGCTAATCCCAGGTTGTGTGGTGGACGACAACCTGGGAGTATGTATTTCATCCGCCGGTTCTTCTCAGTTCCTTGTACCAGTGGAGGTGGTGGTTGGTACTAGAGTGAAGAGATTGTCTGTTCTTCTGGATAGTGGTTCTGGGGCTAATCTGGTTGACGCTCAGTTTGCTCAGGCTCAAGGTATGCATCTGAGAGTATTGGTCAAACCGATCCCTATTTTCTCCATTGACGCCAGGCCTCTCGGCCAAGGTAGCTTTGTTCATGAGGTTCATAACATTGACCTTCGGGTAGGGGCAATACATAGGGAACAATTATCTTGTTATGTGTTGGAGGGTCTACCTACTCCCATTGTGTTAGGACTTCCTTGGCTGGTTAAACATAACCCTGTGATTAATTGGCAGTCCAGAGAGATAAGCCAATGGGGTGAGTTTTGCAAAAGCAACTGCATGAACACAGTCATCAGTGCGGTCGTGCCTAGTACATTGCCTCCTTTTTTGGAGGATTTTGGGGATGTTTTCTCTGAGGAGGGGTGTCGGGAGTTGCCTCCTCATCGCGTGTATGACTGCTCTATTAATCTACTTCCTGATGCTAAGTTGCCTAAAGCTAGGTTGTATAATCTTTCTGGTCCTGAAAGACAGGCTATGAAAGATTATATTTCTGAAAGTCTGGCCAAAGGGCATATTAGACCTTCATCTTCCCCTGTGGCCGCGGGGTTCTTCTTTGTGAAGAAAAAAGATGGAGGCCTACGCCCTTGCTTGGATTTCCGCGAACTTAATCGGATTACTGTTCGAGATCCGTATCCACTCCCTCTTATTCCTGATCTCTTCAATCAAATTGTTGGCGCCAAATGGTTCTCTAAATTGGATCTCAGGGGGGCGTATAATCTGATTAGGATAAAAGAGGGGGATGAGTGGAAAACGGCGTTTAACACGCCGGAGGGACATTATGAAAACCTGGTCATGCCTTTTGGTCTGACTACTGCTCCAGCAGTATTCCAACATTTTGTTAATGACATTTTTCGTCACCTTGTGGGGGTGTTTGTGGTCGTATATTTGGATGACATTTTATTTTACTCGCCTGATCTTGTGTCTCACCAGGAGCATGTGAGACAGGTGTTGCAGATCTTGCGAGACAATAAACTATACGCCAAACTGGAGAAGTGTGTTTTTGCCGTACAGGAACTTCAGTTTTTGGGTTTTTTGGTGTCAGCCTCCGGTTTCCGGATGGACCTGAAAAGGTGAGAGCAGTGCTTGAATGGGATCAGCCAGGGGATCTTAAGGCTCTGCAGCGTTTTTTGGGGTTTGCTAATTACTACCGGAAATTTATTTGTAATTTCTCGTCTGTCGTCAAACCTCTCACTGACATGACGAGAAAAGGGACGGATTTTTCTAAGTGGTCGGACAAAGCTTGCCAAGCCTTTTCCTCTTTAAAAAGATGTTTTGCTTCGGCACCCGTTCTCATCCAACCAGATGTATCTCAGCCGTTCATTGTGGAGGTGGACGCGTCTGACGTAGGGGTGGGTGCTATATTGTCCCAGGGTCCGTCCCCTGGGAAATGGCATCCGTGCGCTTTCTTTTCTAAGAAATTGTCGTCCGCCGAAAGGAATTATGATATCGGCAATAGGGAACTTTTGGCCATTAAATTGGCTTTTGAAGAATGGCGTCACTTTTTGGAGGGGGCAGTCCACCCGGTCACCGTTATTACTGATCACAAGAACCTGCTGTATTTAGAATCCGCTAAGCGTCTGAATTCCAGACAAGCTCGATGGTAGTTGTTTTTTACCAGGTTTAATTTTGTCGTCACTTATCGTCCGGGTTCTAAGAATGTAAAGGCTGATGCCTTGTCTCGCAGTTTCCCAGGGGCCGGGAAAACGGACGACCCGATTCCTATCCTTCAGGAGGGGGTGGTAGTGTCGGCTGTATGTTCTGAGCTTGAGGAGGAGGTGTTAGAGGCTCAGGGGGACGCCCCTGCAGGACCTCCAGGGAGACTGTTTGTCCCGAATCAGTTGAGACAAAAGGTTATTGAGGCACATCATAATTCTGCTTTAGCAGGACATCCAGGGAGTAAGGCTACTTTAGATCTCCTTTCCGCCGATTTTGGTGGCCTAACGCTAATAAAGATGTTATAACTTTTGTCGCGTCCTGTGGGGTTTGTGCTCGCTCTAAAACTCCTCATACCCGTCCGTCTGGGACCCTTTTACCCTTGAAACTTCCGGAGCGTCCATGGACTCATTTATCTATGGACTTCATTACGGACCTTCCTCCGTCGTCTGGGAATACTGTCATACTGGTGGTTGTTGACAGGTTCAGTAAGATGGCACATTTCGTTGCTCTTCCGGCACTCCCTAATGCTAAAACTCTGGCGCAGGTGTTCATTAGGGAGATCGTGAGACTTCATGGGTTGCCTTCTGATGTGGTGTCAGATAGGGGGTCTCAGTTTGTGTCCAAATTTTGGAGGGCATTTTGTTTACGTCGGGGGATGCAATTGTCGTTTTCCTCGGCTTTTCATCCACAGACCAATGGTCAAACAGAGCGTCTGAATCAGAGTTTAGAGACATATCTCCGGTGTTTTGTATCGGAGAACCAGGAGGACTGGTCTTCTTTCTTGCCTCTGGCAGAGTTCGCTCTTAACAACAGGCGGAGCGAGTCCACTGGTAAGTCCCCATTTTTTGGGGCATATGGTTTTCATCCCCAGTTTTGTACTTTCAATGGGGGGGGGTCCTTCTGGGGTTCCTGAGGAGGAGCGTTTCTCGTCGTCACTTGCTTCTGTGTGGCGAGGTGTATTGAATAATTTGAGTAATATGGGGAACCGTTACAAACGTATGGCTGATAGGAGGAGAGTTTCTGGTCCAGATCTGAATGTGAACGATCTGGTATGGTTGTCTACCAGGAATATAAAACTTAAAGTGCCCTCCTGGAAACTGGGTCCCAGATTCATCGGGCCGTACAGGATCAGTTCCATAATTAATCCTGTGGCATTTCGTCTGGAACTCCCTTCTACGTTTAAAATTCATAATGTGTTCCACAAGTCATTACTTAAAAGGTATGTGGCACCAGTCATACCATCACCTCTACCTCCTCCTCCAGTGTTGGTCAATGGTAACTTGGAATTTCAAGTATCAAAAATCATTGACTCTCGTCTGAATCGCCGGTCCCTTCAGTACTTGGTGCATTGGAAGGGGTATGGTCCGGAGGAGAGGACGTGGGTCCCTGCGTCTGATGTTAACGCAGATCGTTTGGTTCGGACCTTCCACAGAACTCACCCGGGCAGGCCTGGCCCTGAGGGTCCGGAGGCCCCTCGTAGAAGGGGGGGTACTGTCATGTGTGCATTGCCACAAAGATCGTCGCGGTTGCACATTTTGACTTCTCACAGCTGAGTTGCTGTTTCTTTGTGTTTGGCAGCTAGGGAGTTAATTCTGTCTGTGCTCGGTGCTGGGACTGGGTGCAGTTTCTCCCGGCTGCAATTGATTATTTGTTGATTGGTTTCCTTTAAATTCCTGGTTGTCTGCTTTGGGAGTTGCCAGTGAAATCCTTCATGCAGACCACAGATAGGAATGAATCTGTATAGACTTAAGTTGAGAGCTCCTTAGCTGTTTTAAGCTCAACTTACTTAGAGTTTATTTCCCAGACCATTTATGTTCCTTCGGTGTTTGAGTGTGTATGCAAGTGAGTGCTATCCTGTCTGTCTTATATGTCTAATCTGTGTATTTAGCTGAGATCAGCCCATATCCCTTTGGTGGTAATCAGGATCCTTCTTAGGACTGATTACAGGGTTCAGGGTCTGACAGGAGACAGGGTTAGGCTGGAGACTTGGACCTCTGAACCATTATCAGTACCTCCAAGGTAAGGGATTAGTTAGGACCCCAGTGTAGGGTCAGGTTAGACCCCGGTCCTCCTCTTTCCTGTTACAGCTCATCAAGTCCTCAAGATTAACCCTGAGTTCAACTATATCGTTTCTGCACATCAAGTCCTCAAGATTAACCCTAAGTTCTGCAGAGATTGTGTCAGGTAAATCTATTTTATACTTACATTCTGATGTTGCTAAACTATATGTTGTATAGAGTGTGGTTCCTGTATAAATAGTTTACTGACATTGTATTCATATCATTAGACAGCGTGACAGCTGGTGACTGGAGGCTGTGCTGTATACTGGTGAGAGTAGGCTGAAGACAGGGGAGGCTGCTGCTGTATACTAACTTGTGAGAGGAGGCTGGTGACAGGGGAGGCTGCTGCTGTTTACTGGTGAGAGGTGGCTGGTGACGAGGAAGGCTGTACTGTATACTGGTGAGGGTAGGCTGTGCTGTATACTGGTGAGAGGAGGCTGGTGACGGGAGGCTGCTGCAATTTACTGGTGAGAAGAGGCTTGTGACAGGAGATGCTGCTGCTGTATACTGGTGAAAGGAGGCTGTGACAGGGGAGGCTGTTATACTGGTGAGGAGGCTGGTGACAGGAGGCTGCTGATGTATACTGGTGAACAGGGGAGGCTGGTGACAAGGTAGGCTGCTGCTGTATACTGGTGAACAGGGGAGGCTGGTGACAGGGGAGGCTGATGCTGTATACTTGTGAATAGGGGAGGCTGGTGACAGAGGAGGTTGTGCTGTATACTGGTGAACAGGGAAGGCTGGTGACATGGGAGGATGTGATGTATACTGGTGAACAGGGGAGGATGCTGCTATATACTGGTGACAGGGGAGGCTGGAGCTGCTGTATACTAGGGAACAGGGGAGGCTGGAGCTGCTGTAACTGGGGAACAGGGGAGGCTGATGCTGCTATATACTGGTGAACAGGAGAGTCTGGTGCTATGCAGGCTGGGGATTCGGGGGAGGGTGAAGCTTTAGAATGGGGATGAGGGGGCATATTCCTATAGAATAGTTTTTATTGGCGCTAAAAGTAAAATCTACTTAATTCAATGTGCAAATGAGGGTGTTTTGCAGCACTCTCGTATTTGTATACTAAAGCTTGTCTTTATTGTCAGCGCTCCATTAGTAAAAGTGAGTGCTGTTTAAAATCAGCTTGCAAGTCTGAGCTTACTCACTGAGGCTGGTTTCACACCAGTTTTTTATCCATTCACTTAAATGGTGTCCGGAAGCAACCTGAAGTAACTGGATTCTACCTGACACCATTAAAGTGAATGGGCAAAAACTGCATCCTGAAAGGATCAGGATTTGGCTGAAAAACCTGATTTTGCCTGATTTAAAAAAAATGCAAGTGTGAAACCAGCAACACTAGATGTCACGGGTGTATCGCCACGAAGATCGTCGCGATTTCACATTCCGACTTCTCGCAGCTGAGTTGTTGGTGCTATGTGTCTGTTGGCAGTGAGGGAGTTAATTCTACCGTTCTCTGTGCTTAGACTAGTTCCAGCCTCGCCCGGCTGCAGTGTATTAGGCACTAATTAGCTTCCTTCATATACCTGCCGTTCTGCTTAGGAGTTGTCGGTGAAAGCATTCATTCTGACCAGCAGAGCGGATCGTTTCTGAGAAGACTAAAGGTACTGCCACACTAAGCTATCCCGCTAGCGATCTCGTTAGCGTCGCATACTAATGAGATCGCTAGCGGGATTGTTTCTATATCGCTAAATGCAGCCACATTTAGCGATATAGTTAACGACGCTATCGCCGCTAACGATCTTCTTAACGACTTTAGCGGTACAAAAGTACCGCTAAATCGCTAAGAAAAGGTGCCACACTAGCGATATATACTTACCCAGCGGGAGCGCCGACGAGAAAATAGGGTCCGGAACGATTCCAGCGACGAGCGAGATCACAGCAGGAAGCTCGTCGCTGGAAGCTGCCGCACACAACAACATCGCTAACGGGATCGCTAAATAGTGACGTTTTTTAGCGATCCCGTTAGCGATATTGTTTAGTGTGGCATACCCTTTAAGCTAAGAGTGCCTGTTGTGGTTAATCCTCTCCTCGCCTATTGTTTATCTCCTTAACCTTTTGTGTTCCCTCTGTGTTGTAGTTTTTGTATGCAAGGCAGTATTTACTTTACCCCTTGTCTGTCTCGTGTGTCTTATACTGTTAGTAAGCTGTGATCTGCCCATTTCCTTTGGTGGTAATCAGGGTCCTTCTCAGGACTGGATTACAGTGGTCAGGGATCTACAGGAGACAGGGTTAGGCTGGCGGCCTGGACCTCTGTACCATTAACAGTACCTCCAGGTAGAGGGACTAGTCAGGACCCCAGTTTAGGGTCAGCATAGACCCCGGTCCACCTCTATCCTGAGACAGCGTGACATTTTCACCGACCATACTAAAGATTCTCCCCAGCCACCATGGATCCAGTAGCCCATTTAGCTCAGCAGTTGCAGAGTTTGTCCATGGAGCTGACGGACGTTAAATCCAAGGTTTTGTACCCCCGGGAGCAAGCCAGATCTGAACCTAAAGTGGCTCTCCTGGACAGGTTTACTGGTGGGCGGGACAAGTTTTTTACTTTCCGGGAAGCATGTAAATTGTATTTTCGGCTGCGGCCGCGGTCGTCGGGGAGTGAGGATCAGAGGATGGGAATTGTCATCTCGCTCTTACAAGGGGACCCTCAATCCTGGGCGTTCTCTCTCCCCCCGGGCTCCCCGGCTCTCCAGTCAGTGGACCGATTTTTTACAGCCCTGGGTCTGGTATATGATGACCCGGATCGGGTCTCCCTTGCTGAAATGAAGTTACGTAGGATACAGCAGGGAGATCGTCCGGCGGAGGAATTTTCTTCAGAGTTCCGTAGGTGGGCCACGGATACTCAGTGGAATGACCGGCTCTTAGGAGCCAGTTTTGTCAAGGTTTATCTGATAAATTAAAAGATGTGTTGGCTCAGTATGATTCTCCCCCGTCACTGGAGGCCGCTATGGCTCTTGCAATTCGCATTGATAGACGGCTTCGGGAGAGGTGTGGGGTAACTCCGCCCCCTGTGATGACTCCACCTCCTTCTAAAGTCCCTAATATTGAGGTTCCCCTGGTTTGTTCCGAGGAGCCTATGCAGTTGGGAGGGACATCATTCCGAAGGAGGGGGTCGGCGGTGCGCCGCAAAACAAGAAGGTGTTTCTTCTGCGGGAGAAAGGGACATTTTATTGAGGGGTGTCCATCCCGTACTGTACTGAGCAAGAAGTCGCCGGAAAACTATTAATCCCAGGTTGTGTGGTGGACGACAATCTGGGAGTATGTATTTCGTCCCCAGGTCCGTCTCAGTTTCTCGTACCAGCGGAGGTGGTGGTAGGTACGAGAACTGAGAGGATTTCTGTTCTTCTGGATAGTGGGGCCGCGGCTAATCTGGTGGACGCTCGGTTTGCCCAGGTTCAAGGTATGCAACTGAGTGTACTAGCCAAACCTATCCCCATATTCTCTATTGACGCCAGGCCTCTCGGTCAAGGTAGCTTTTTGCAAGCCGTACATAACATTGACCTTCGAGTGGGGGCAATACATAAAGAACTATTGTCTTGTTATGTGTTGGAGGGTCTCCCCACTCCTATTGTGTTGGGTCTTCCTTGGTTAACTAAACATAACCCAGTTATTAATTGGCAAACCAGAGCGATAAGCCAGTGGGGTGAATTTTGCAATAAAAACTGCATGAACACGGTCATTGGTGCGGTCGTGCCTAGAACCTTACCACCTTTTTGGTGGACTTTGAGGATGTCTTTTCAGAGGAGGGGTGTCAAGAATTACCTCTCATCGCGAGTATGACTGTTCTATAAAATTGCTCCCTGATGCTAAATTACCTAAATCTAGGTTGTATAACCTTTCTGGTCCTGAGAGGCAGGCTATGAAGGATTATATTTCGGAAAGTCTGGCTAAAGGGCATATTAGACCTTCATCTTCCCCAGTGGCCGCGGGGTTCTTCTTTGTGAAGAAAAAAGATGGAGGCCTACGCCCTTGCTTGGATTTCCGTGAGCTTAATCGGATTACGGTCCGAGATCCATATCCGCTCCCACTTATTCCAGATCTCTTCAATCAGATTGTGGGCGCCAAATGGTTCTCTAAGTTGGATCTCAGGGGGGCGTATAATCTGATTAGGATGAAGGAGGGAGATGAGTGGAAGACGGCGTTTAACACTCCGGAGGGACATTATGAGAACCTTGTCATGCCTTTCGGTCTGACTACTGCCCCGGCGGTGTTTCAACATTTTGTTAATGACATCTTTCGCCACCTAGTGGGACAGTTTGTTGTCATTTATCTGGATGACATCTTAATTTACTCGCCAGATCTGGTGTCTCATCAGGAGCATGTGAGACAGGTGTTGCAGATCTTGCGAGATAATAAATTGTACGCCAAATGGGAGAAGTGTGTATTCGCCGTACAGGAACTTCAGTTTTTAGGGTTCCTGGTGTCAGCTTCCGGTTTCCGTATGGAAAACAGAAAATCTTTCCTTAGAGATTTTTTTTTTTATTTCTTGGCTGGACTTACTGTTATGAACTGCTACAAGCACTAAGGAAAGATGGGAACTCTGTCCCTACAATAGGACTGAGCTTGATCCCTACGATGTAACGGGGAACCTGATCCTGCGACCAGACCCGCTAAAGTCCTCAGCTAGTCTGAACGAAGACCTATAGTTGCGAGGGAGGAATCCCTACCAGATCTAGGGACTGGGAGAAAAGGTGGACACCTCCTAACAGAAATTGTAGCAGGGAAAATAAAACAGAAAACAAATTACTACGAGATCCTAAGATTAAGCAAAACTGACAGAGTAAGGCACCTAAGCACCCGGCTAGCTTAAGAGTAGATAATACAATGAAGTCCAGCAAAGCCAGAAGGGCGGAGCCAGACTAAGCAGGGTAAAAAGGTCATGTGACCAGCAAACTGAAACAAAATCTAACAAGAGGGTTCTAACACCGCGTTGACTCATCAAACGCACGCAAAACGTGGCAGATGTCCTTCATAGAGTCCTTCGCCAGTCTTTACACTGGCTGCCCATTCATTATAGTATCCAATTCAAAGTACTGGTTGTCACCCACAAAGCTCTCCACAGTGCAGCACCCCCCTACATCTCCTCCCTCATTTCTATCTATCGGCCTAACCGACTGCTGCGCTCTGCAAACGATCTTCGACTAACCTCTGCACTAATCCGTACCTCCCACTCCCGACTACAAGACTTCTCCCGTGCAGCGCCAATCCTCTGGAATGCTCTACCCCAAGAAATTAGGACTATCCGCAATTAGCATGGTTTCAGGCGCTCCCTCAAAACACATTTGTTCAGAGCGTCCTATCATATTCACTAATCAAAGTCATTCTATGTGTAAGTCTGTGTGTGTAGCCCATTCACTATCTCTATCCATCCATCACTCCCTCAAAATGGCTGGACCATCATTGTAAATACACCATTGTATATAAACACCTGTAATTTGTATCTCCCCCACCTCATTGTAGATTGTAAGCTGTCACGAGCAGGAGCGGCTTATATTGCTTTAATTATTGTATTGTTAACGTTGTTACTTATGACTTGTGTTCTGAAACTGTTAAACTGTAAAGCGCTGTGGAATATGTTGGCGCTATATAAATAAAGATTATTATTATTATAGAGGCCCAGTCAGTAGTGGTGAAGTGTGAACGGCGCAAATTGCGAGTTGATTGCGCCTGATGCAGCTGATACTCCATTACTGTTGGCTGCTGCTCACACAACCGCTCCAACATATGTAACGTGGAATTCCACCTGGTGGGTACGTCACATATGATGCGATGTTCAGGAAGGCGAAATCTGCGTTGCAGAGCTGCAATCAGCGATCTGGCCATGCTGGAACGTCGCAAGTGAGCGCACTCTAGGCGGACCTTGTGCAGCAGTGCATCAAGATCCGGATAGTCCCTCCAAAAACTCTGCACGACCAAGTTGAGCACATGTGACAGACATGGTATGTGAGTGAGGTTGCCAAGGCCCAGAGCTGCCACCAGATTTCGGCCATTGTCACACACTACCAAGCCTGGCTGGAGATTCGCTGCCAAAAACCACACGTCGCTCTCCTGCTTGATGGCATTCCAGAGCTCCTGCGCTGTGTGGCTTCGATTCCCCATGGAAATTAATTTCAGGACGGCCTGTTGACTTTTGGACACGGCTGTGCTCATATCAGTCGCAACAGGTAACCGTTCACGGGTCCATGTGGAGGTAGACCGTGACGGCTCCTGCAGCGATGATTCTGAGGAACTGGAGTAGGAGGAGGAGTCAATGTGTACAGACTTGATTCCTGCAATCCTTGGAGTTGGCAGAACACGTACAGCGCCACTCGCAAGATCAGTACCCGGCTCCACAACATTGACCCAATGGGCAGTGAGGGAAAGGTATCGTCCCTGGCCATGGGTGTTAGAACCCTCTTGTTAGGTTTTGTTTCAGTTTGCTGGTCACATGACCTTTTTTCCCTATTTAGTCTGGCTCCGCCCTTCTGGCTTTGCTTGACTTCATTGTATTATCTACTGTTAAGGTAGCCGGGTGCTTAGTTGCCTTACTCAGTCAGTTTTGCTTGATGTTAGGATCTCAAAGTATTTTGTTTTCTGTTTAATTATCCCTGCTACAATTTCTGTTAGGAGGAGTCCACCTTTTCTCCCAGTCCCTAGATCTTGTAGGGATTCCTCCCTCGCAACTATAGGTCTTCGTTCAGACTAGCTGAGGACTTTAGCGGGTCTGGTCGCAGGATCAGGTTCCCCGTTACATCGTAGGGATTCAGCTTAGTTCTATTGTAGGGACAGAATTCCCTTCTTTCCTTAGTGCTTGTAGCAGATCATAACAATGGGTACTGGTCCACGCATCGGTGGTCAGGTGGACCTTGCTACTGAGGGCGTTTAGTAGCGCATGTTTAATTTTTCCCTCAACATGCTTTTGCAGACCAGGGACGGCTTGCCTGCTGAAATGAAATCGGCTTGGCACATTGTATTGTGGGACTGACAATGATATTAAGTTACGGAAACTGTCTGTCTCCACCAGCCTGAATGACAGCATTTCAAGGGACAGGAGTTTTGCAATGCCAGCATTCAGAGCCTGTGCTCGTGGATGGTTTGCCGAGTATGGCCATCTTTTATCCCATGCCTGTGCTACTGATGGCTGTTTTGTGGCCTGGGAGTGTGAGGATGACAGGGAACTTGCTTCTGTGTGTGGAATAACACTTTGTCTCTGGACAACAGTGACCGAGGTTCTTCCATGGCGATCCTGTGAGGAAGCAGAACCAGCTGTGTGTGAGCTCGATGAAGAGGCTTCAACACAACCTGAAGATGTAGGTGCTGCTGTAGGTTGGCCTACATCTCCAGTGTGTCTTTGTAACTCAACTACGTGCTTTGTCCGCACATGTTTCCACATATTAGTGGTATTGAGGTTACTGACACTTTTACCGATTTTTAATTTTTGATTACACAGCTTGCATTTGACATAGCAAATATAATCTGCAAGTGTGTCAAAAAAGGACCACGCAGTGCAAGTCCTGGGAGCGCACGTTTTGACTTTTGGAAGACAACTGCTCCGAACAGGTGCCAAACTGGAGGCTACAGGCAACCGAGTCTGCAGCCTAACTCTCCCTCCTGTTTGTACCGTTGGGGCAATGTCTTCCTCTATCTTCCTTCTATCACTAACCACTTCTCTAGGGCTCTCACAGCTTTCAACCAAAGTACTGGTTCTCAGCCACAAAGCTATCCACAGTGCAGCAACCCCCTACATCTCCTCCCTCATTTCTATCTATCGGCCTAACCGACTGCTGCGCTCTGCAAACGACTTTCGACTAACCTCTGCACTAATCCGTACCTCCCACTCCCGACTCCAAGACTTCTCCCGCGCTGCGCCAATCCTCTGGAATGCTGTACCCCAAGAAATTAGGACTATCCACAATTTGCATGGTTTCAGGCGCTCCCTCAAAACACATTTGTTCACAGCGGCCTATCACATTCACTAATCAAAGTCATTCTATGTATTCTGTGTAAGTGTGTGTGTGTGTGTGTGTCTAGCCCATTCACTATCTCCATCCTTCACTCCCTTAAGATGGCTGGACCATCATTGTAAATGCACCATTGTATATAAACATCTATACTTTGTATCTCCCCCACCTCATTGTAGATTGTAAGCTGTCACGAGCAGGGGCAACATATTTTGCTTAAATTATTGTATTGTTAACGTTGTTACTTATGACTTGTGTTCTGAAACTGCTAAACTGTAAAGCGCTGCGGAATATGATGGCGCTATATAAATTAATATTATTATTATTATTATTAGTATTCCTCTGAGCTGCTCCCACCACCTTCCTGTTCCTCACGCCATGTTGGGTCTTGGACCTCATCATCTCCACTACCCTCTTCCAACACCTGCTGCTGTTGGGTGGTCTGGCCAGCACCATGCTCAACAGAAACTGGCACCTGAGTCTCATCATCATCAGATGCGTTCTGTGGTGTGCTGACCATCGGCACTGTCTCACCCGCCTCTTCAGATTCAGAGAGACACAGCTGTTGTGCATCACTGCATACTCCCTCTTCTTCACATTCCAGAATGCTGCTTGGCTGGGCCCCTGTTTGCAAGCCAACAGATTCTGAGAACAGAAGCAGACACTCAGCTGGCTCCTGTACAGAACTCTGTGACTGCCTGGGCAATTTGGCAGGCGGTGAAGAGACAGATGGTTGCTCAACAGTGCTGTGGTCCTGAGAGGAGGTGGAAGCAATTGAAGTCGATGCATTGGCTGACATCCAACCAACAACGGCTTCGATTTGTTCTTCCCTTCCCGCAGCAGGGGGGTACGCCGACCTCCTACAAAAGTGCGCATAAAGGAACGCTCACGGGGAAAACTGGTGGATGCTGTGTCACTGGGGGCGGCAGCAGCCACAAAATCCCCATGTCCTCTCCCTGCTGAAACTCCACGGCCATGACCACGTGCCTTACTCCCTGCCTTCTTCATCTTGGTAGATTGATAAAGAAAGTCTGAAAAGTTATAAGGCCTAAGTGTGGTTATTCCGCAGAGACTGCAGTGAACACTGCACACAACTGTTCACTACCCAACGCGTCACAGCAGGAAGGCAGTCTGTGCGTCCAAACAAAGGTGCAAGCATACATGCACGTACCCTGTTTATAAAGCTATATAAAAAAAATTATGTAGTAGTGACGCACACTTTATTGAGGTACAGTATTACATGGCCATTCACCATCTTTGGCTATGCAGTCTCATCTATATATACCTTATCTATCCGTTGTCATGCTTGCAAGTCCACAGTCAGGCATAAATAGCAATTTGCACTATGCACTTTTTAAAGGTTATGTTTGTTAATAAAAATGATTATTGGCACATATTATGAGTATTACATGATGGAAATTGTATAATTTTTATAAACTGTTTAGTGACATTATTCAGCAAATGTAACATTTTATTAATGTCTGTAAGGTTTCCAACTCACTCAGCTGCTTCAGAGGTAATCAGGACGCACTTTTATATCAAAAAGTCCTTAGGTTTATTACAGCATAAACCATAGTACATACAATTCAACTCTTCAATGTTTCAGCTCCTGCCTGGAGCCTCACTCCTCAGTCACAGAGACCTCTCTGTCATGTCCCGCCTTGGACACATGGAAGTCTGTTCACACTCACAGACTCCCACACACTGTCTCTCAGGTGCAAAACAACCTCCATTACATAGGTGTAACCCCACCCATAAGTGAGGTCAGGATCACATGGTTAGGTCACCTGATCATGACATCATCACAGGTCCTTTTGATACACATAAACCATGCTTCCATGCATACCTCGAGGAGCATACACAGTGCCCCCTAGCTGCATCAGGTGTCACTACACCACATACCTCCCCCCTCTGTTCAAACTTGTGGGGTTGAACACTTATTACCCGACCAGAGATCCTTCTCGGTCGTCTCTGCCAGTCAAACCGTCTGGCTAAGTCGGGCCCTCTGTCAGACCACCCGCTCCCCAGCGGTCCGTACGGCGTCGCAATTCATTTGCACCCATATGTCCTGTCTGGTCTGCGTCCTTTTCATTTTTTCCACTATAGGTTCTCCTGCTTAAGTCACTCATCACTGAGCTAACTGAGGCATCACTACTTCTATCTCTTCTCCTCTCAATACCACGGGTTGAAGGTGGAGGCCATCTTCTTTCTATTTTCTGCAGGTTCCTGTTGACCTGGTCCCTCTCAAGTCGTAGTTGCTCTACTTCTCTCAGGTAGGACACACGATACTCCAGGAGCATCCGGATATTCCCAAGGCTCTCCCTGGATCCGACAACGAGGAACGGAACCATCCCGTCTTCACCCACGACCTGGACTTTGTCATCAGCCGGAATCCTGAGTCTCGTCACACCGGACTTATTCACCATCTCCTGCATCATTTTCCCAAGTCTTCCGATGACTTTCTTCACCAGACCTCTGGGCACTTGAATGATGTCCTCCATTAATCCTAGCTGACTTTGAGCCTTTCTTGCTTGCTCCAAACATCGAGTGGCTTTGTGATTTCTCAACAGGATCAGTTGCTTTGTGCGGAGACAATGTAGGTGCATGTCTCTCAGGACAGCCACTCGCTTCAGTGTGACTTCCTTAGTCAACAGTATGCCTAACTGTTTCATCTCTGGCACCCAGTTCACACTACATGCTTCTACCGCTTTTCTAAAGGCCTCATGTACATCCTCACTGGCACAAGCTTCTTGCATGTCTTCGGGTACCTCTATCATACACTTGAAAAGCGATGTCTCCTTTTCCTGAACATGCTGTTCGACCTCCTCCTCCTGAGCATCAGCGCAGTTCTCCAAGACCTCAGCATTTCTTGTGTGGCCATCTGTGTGGCACTTTGCTTGCTGTACTTCGTCTCCCGTGGATTTCTGGAGCTGGGCATTAGTCTCTTTCTCCATCTTGAGCTTACGAAGAACTTTATCTCGCTCCTCTGCCAAGCCGCGATACTCATCCTCCCTTCGGAGAAGTTCCTGCTGATGCTTCTCCTGGGCCTCTCTGAGCACCTCCATATCTTTCCATAGGGCCTTGTTCATACTATGACACGCTGACAGATGATCTCTGAGCTTAGAGACTTCCTTCTCCAGCTCCTCCATTCTGTGCTCAACTGCCTCTTTTACTGTTTCTTTCAACAGCTCTACCTCCGGTACCCTGGAGCCTTCATCATTCTGAGCCATTTCACCCTTTCCGGGCATTGCAGATGTGGATCTACTACAGGTCTGTTCTACCTCCAGCCCTACCTCTGTGCTGGGATTTGTCAGAGATAACGTGGCCTCTTTATCAAGGACAGTAACCTGACCGGTACCTGACCCTGACTCTTCCTCATCATTTCTCTTCTTAGAGGCTGTAGCCTGTCCCACCTTTCCGCGGCCCCTGCGGCGAGAGGAAGATCTACCATTTTTACTTGGCTCCACCTTACTCCACTCGCTTTCCCTTGCGGTCGAGTCACAGTCTGCACAGGAGTCACTCCCACTCCCCCTGTCATCCTGGAACAGCACGTCCCCACCTAGACAGGTGTCAGACCCCTGCGCTAGAGCTAAACCGTTTCCCACGGTCACATGTCTCGTCACCTCCAAGTCCCCGAGTTGGTCTGACCCACACTTTCTTCTGGTCACCTGGGGCTGGGGATTATCGCTATTAGGGGTTACCTCCTTTTCACACTTCACACGACAAGGAACCACTACAGCCGCCTGCTGTGATGGGGCTCCCTTAGGGTCATTCTGTCTCATCTCTGAGCAACCCCACACTTCATCAAGTTCCCATGCATTTTCAAAAAATACAAAGTCCCGTGCCCTCTCATAGGGGTACAATACGTTCGGTGGTATACCGCCATCTTGATCCTCGACACTTGTGGACATCTCAAGCGTCACCCTGTCTACCAAATAGTCCACAATGAGCCCGTGGATGCAGCACACATGGACCTTTTTCTCGGTCAGACAGAGAACTAGCGGAGTTCCTTTCAGAGTCACCTGACTCTTTGAGTCCAACTGTCCAGAGACTCCTTCTCTATGTAACATTACTGTGACGCGCACCACATTGGTGGTACCAGGGCTATGGGGTACTCGGAACCGAGCCCATGGAAGTCCATGGGAGTTGTCACTGGCAGCAGAGCTCAAAGTCTATGGTGGTGATGCAGGGTGCAGATAAGAATTCAGTCACACACAATGCAGTCTCTTTCCATACCTTTACTTGTAGATGTTGCAGGTATGTCCCGGGAAGCTGGTCAGGTTGGAGAATGCACATTCAGGAAACTGTTGAGCAGGTTAGAGGCCTCCTTTATCCTTTTAATGTGTGTGAGTACAACTTGCATAAAGTCAAGTGCAACTCTTTTAATAGCAACTGCGCCCGGCCAACATTGTGGTGGAGCCTTCTATTATCAGATGTTGAGAGAACTAAGTCCTTACTTTTGTCGTGCACTGACTCAAAGTTCCCGTTCTCCCTGACTCCGGTTACGTATCAGCGCTTAGGGCTACCTTCTGCGACTTGTAGTCCAGAAAGGCCTCCGGTTTTCTTATTAATAGGCGTGAATCACTAGCAACGCTTCGGACCCCGGTGTCCGGTTAACTGAGTGAGGGTGATTTGTCCCTTTAGTCACTCTTGCTTCTCCACTCGCCCTTCGCCCTGCTCTCGCCCTTAACATAAGCACGTGTAGCAATGGTGTCAAGGTCAGCTTTCCTTCAGTGCTCACTGACCTGTTCTCAGTTGACTCGTTGGTATAACTGCTGTAATTCCTTTCCATCTTTCCTTCACAGAACTCTGTCCAGAGCAGCTCACAGGACGCTTCGTCAGACTGTATTTACGCTGTAGCTCTGAGAGTCACCTTCCACTTTCTTAGGAACACAGGCAGCTTGTTCTGAGTAGCAGGTTAAGGGGTAGCTCTGACTAGGCTAAGATGATTCACTTCACCCGTACTAGCCTCCACTTTCTTATCAGATGAGCTACACAAGCTCTGTGTGGGTTCAGTCTTCTCTCCTCTCCCTCCAAGACTAATCTGATCTTCTCTGTCCAAAGACAGGAACTTGAATCTCCTCTGTCTAGCTCAGACTGAGCTCTGACTGGAATGAATCACTATTGCTACGTCACACTACTAAATAGTCTGATATGCCTCTAGTGGCAATGCTGCGAAGACAGGTGACAGGTGTGCCTTGCGAAGCTGGGCCACACATCCCCCCTAGTTAAACTCAGCACTCCCGGGCTGAAATAGAAAAGAAAAACATTTTTGTTTTGCATATAACATCAACATAATAACTCATCCCTTGCGGGAGGTAAGGACTCTTGAACGTTACATTTTGTACATAGATCAGTAGAAAATTATCAAAATACTTTTCAATAAATACATAGTATAAGACAAGATTCTTGTGGAGGACCCGCACCAAAAACCTCCCACGTGGGTCCTGGGTGGGCTGCAGGACTTCTGACTGCAGACCTCACTCTAGGCCACACCATACGGGTTTTTCTTCAGAGGTAGTAAGGCTTTATGTAAAACCAAAATGGGGCACCGAAGTGCGAACTATTTACAATAAAGTTTTTGGGCTGGCAAAGTCCACAGCCACGCAGTCCTTTGCATGATAAAACATTTTTCAAGTAAAATCACATTATACTTTAACTCTTCTTTACCCAGCCGGGTATTCTACTTTAAATAAGCATAGTAATAAACATTATTCAACATTTCTATAAAGTGCAATTTTTCATAAAACTTCTTCAAACTTTGTACAGGTTCAGTTGCAGTAAACCCCTGTCTGGGTCCTACTGATTTTCTTCTTTCTTGCAAACTTCAATAACGTCTTCCACTCCTGGGGCTGGAACGACGCGGTGTTCTTTTGAACGCATAACAAAGAGATCATGTCCTGCGATCTGTGTTTGAGTGGCTACATCCTTTATTCGAACTGGGAACCCAACGGGTACATCCTCAGAATAGAACGCAGGTTGCGTTGTAAAAGGTGCCGCAGTATACAATTCAGGTTGCGATGCAGAAATGGTCGCAGATTGCGATGCAGAAGTGTACGCAGGGGGTGATGCTGGTGCACGGCCTGGTGCGGACGCCAAAGATGACGCTGCTAGGACTTGCGGTACTGTGGCACGGAAGACCTCACTGGCTTCAGGGACGGGGTCGCTGACACGGGTGACGTTTAAGGCGTACCACCCTTTTAACCCCCAGTGCCGCGTGTAACTGACAATGTCCCCGTTTACAAGATCCCTCCCAGGGTGCCCGATGGTTAAATGGGACTCCACATCTCTCCGACTCACAAAGATCTCTTGGTATAGGCCCGGCTCATGTATGAAGCCCCAGCCTTTGCGGAGTTGGAACCCTGTTATGCACCCCTGGCGCCGCGGTTCCTGTCGCGTACCTTTGTTCTTCCGGACGGTCTCCTTGTCAGCAAGGAACTTTTCATGGTACTGCTGCTGCGCCTCTCTCTGCTCCTGTTGGCGTTGCTTATCCAGATCACGGCGTCGCTGCTCATTCTCCACTTTTACAGCATAAGTGACGTCATCCAGATACTGCATTGCGTCCCAATCGATTTCTGGCAGTGATGGCTGAGACCCCTCCGGTGTTCCTACCGGGGAACTGTAATCTGCTGCAGCCTCTTGGCCTAGCTGGCACTCCGGAACAGGCAGGACCTCCTCAGCCTCCTTCTCTTCCACCTCTCCATCGGTGGGATCAGGTACAGCTCTTTTGGGGGCGGCCTCCGGTTTTCCTTCAGCTTTCTTCAGCAGGGACATAGCAAAGTCAGGTGATGGCGTTATGCCTGTGGGAGGGAGCACTGCGTCCCACAGCAGCCGCTGTGTCTGGGCACGCCAGCGTCTCTCGGTCTCCTCCATGTCTGCCTGGCTCTGTATCAATTTCTTAAACGCTGCATTCTCCTCCTTACACTCCAGCAAGGTTTGCTGAAGTTTCTGTATTAGGGATGGCTCCGGTTCAAACAACAGCTTTTCTGGGGAGCAGGGCCTGCGTTCCACTGCTCCACCGCATAGCTGCTCTTGTCCTTCTGCCATCTCTCTCCAGGCCAGACTGTGGTTTCCATCAGGAACAATCTGGTCTCTTCCGTGGAGGCGGGATTTGCACTTCCTCTTTTTTGCATAGAAGATTAAGAGGAGGCGGATCTCCCTTGCAGTGGGTAGGATCTCACATTATAGTAGCATTTTGAGAGGGCGGCCATAACTTTCGCGCCACAGTGGGGGGTACGCACACGAATGTACGCCCACCATCTTCACCAGCGCCTCAGGGCGCGAACATGGCGGCAAAATGGCGGAAAATGGCGCCAAAAATGACAAAACAGCAAACAGTCTTTTCTGCACAAAACAGTCAATATAGGCAACACAGGACTCACAATTTGCAAGCTTCGTATCCTGTTCGTGACGCCAAAGATGACGCGCACCACATTGGTGGTACCAGGGCTATGGGGTACTCGGAACCGAGCCCATGGAAGTCCATAGGAGTTGTCACTGGCAGCAGAGCTCGGTCCGTGGCCCTGGCGGTCATGCAATGGGGGAATATTTACAGGGGATTGTAGTTATAGTTCGTGACGCCACCTGTGGTTTCTGATCTGATTGACCAGCGCTGCAGGGTAGATCTCTGAGGGGATGTTATGGCAGCTAGGTGTTAAGTCCCCCACAGGTGGGACTGGTCCCTCAAAGTCTATGGTGGTGATGCAGGGTGCAGATAAGAATTCAGTCACACACAATGCAGTCTCTTTCCATACCTTTACTTGTAGATGTTGCAGGTATGTCCCGGGAAGCTGGTCAGGTTGGAGAATGCACATTCAGGAAACTGTTGAGCAGGTTAGAGGCCTCCTTTATCCTTTTAATGTGTGTGAGTACAACTTGCATAAAGTCAAGTGCAACTCTTTTAATAGCAACTGCGCCCGGCCAACATTGTGGTGGAGCCTTCTATGTCTCTGATTATCAGATGTTGAGAGAACTAAGTCCTTACTTTTGTCGTGCACTGACTCAAAGTCCCCGTTCTCCCTGACTCCGGTTACGTATCAGCGCTTAGGGCTACCTTCTGCGACTTGTAGTCCAGAAAGGCCTCCGGTTTTCTTATTACTAGGCGTGAAGCACTAGCAACGCTTCGGACCCCGGTGTCCGGTTAACTGAGTGAGGGTGATTTGTCCCTTTAGTCACTCTTGCTTCTCCACTCGCCCTTCGCCCTGCTCTCGCCCTTAACATAAGCACGTGTAGCAATGGTGTCAAGGTCAGCTTTCCTTCAGTGCTCACTGACCTGTTCTCAGTTGACTCGTTGGTATAACTGCTGTAATTCCTTTCCTTCTTTCCTTCACAGAACTCTGTCCAGAGCAGCTCACAGGACGCTTCGTCAGACTGTATTTACGCTGTAGCTCTGAGAGTCACCTTCCACTTTCTTAGGAACACAGGCAGCTTGTTCTGAGTAGCAGGTTAAGGGGTAGCTCTGACTAGGCTAAGATGATTCACTTCACCCGTACTAGCCTCCACTTTCTTATCAGATGAGCTACACAAGCTCTGTGTGGGTTCAGTCTTCTCTCCTCTCCCTCCAAGACTAATCTGATCTTCTCTGTCCAAAGACAAGAACTTGAATCTCCTCTGTCTAGCTCAGACTGAGCTCTGACTGGAATGAATCACTATTGCTACGTCACACTACTAAATAGTCTGATATGCCTCTAGTGGCAATGCTGAGAAGTGTGCGTGAATGAATATCAAGCTTTACAGTTACCTTCCTGTGCATTTTCCAGGAGACAGGTGTGCCTTGCGAAGCTGGGCCACACATCTGTACACACCTGTGGGCTGTTATCAAACGGGAAGTCTATGCCACATGCGGAATACGTATAACACCCACACCGCTGTTCTTCAGAGAAAAAAAACACCAAAAAGAAAAAAAAATTGTTTCTCACCAACTCTTCTCACTGATCCCGACCAGCCTAGCACGGTTGTAAAACCGTCCCCTGTTGGTGTTAGCCACACAGGTTCCTGGAAACCTCAACCTCAGAGGTACCCAGCAAACAAAAAATACAGTCTTTCTCACTGACCCGTCAGCACACCACAGACTCCTGTCTGTCACTCTTGGCCACAGAGATTTTCCGGACACCTCTCTCATAGAGGCATCCCACAAAGGAAAAAAACAGTTTTTCACTGACCCGTCAGCACACCACAGACTCCTGTCTGTTACCTGTTGATCACTCAGGTTTCCGGATACCTCCTTTTCATAGAGGCATCCCACAAAGACAAAACAATCTCACTGACCCGTCAGTACACCACAGACTCCTGTCTGTTACCTGCTGGCCACGCAGTTTTCCGGACACCTCCTCTGAGGTATCTTCTCAGCATGCTTTTTGTCCATTTTCAATGACCCCGGTCAACATAACACAGACTCCTGTCTGTCACCACTGCTTAACAGCGTCTTCAGATACCTCATGTCAGAGGCACCACATAAACATAACCACAGTTCATTCGTGACCACCGGTCACACTCACGGTTTTCACAGACCGTCCGTTCCTCCTCTGGATCCTGATTCCCAGTACTGGAACATGTGCTCCTTGGGCCGCTGCCAGCATTCCATCCACCAATTGTAAGGTTTCCAACTCACTCAGCTGCTTCAGAGGTAATCAGGACGCACTTTTATATCAAAAAGTCCTTAGGTTTATTACAGCATAAACCATAGTACATACAATTCAACTCTTCAATGTTTCAGCTCCTGCCTGGAGCCTCACTCCTCAGTCACAGAGACCTCTCTGTCATGTCCCGCCTTGGACACATGGAAGTCTGTTCACACTCACAGACTCCCACACACTCTCTCTCAGGTGCAAAACAACCTCCATTACATAGGTGTAACCCCACCCATAAGTGAGGTCAGGATCACATGGTTAGGTCACCTGATCATGACCTCATCACAGGTCCTTTTGATACACATAAACCATGCTTCCATGCATACCTCGAGGAGCATACACAGTGCACCCTAGCTGCATCAGGTGTCACTACACCACATGTCACAGATAACTTGTAATGCTGATGATGTTTTGAAGTCAGACATTCATTGTCTATACAATAAAAATGGTGTACATACTGTTACTTATCCATCATTAATGGATTCAGATATGTACTTGTATGCTTTTATCTACAACCGTATAGCAGATTCCTTAACTAATTTATTTTGTGGTTTGCATTGCTGTTAAACATGTTAATGTATGCATTTATGTTTGTCAATTGTTTATTTATCTCGATATTTTTTTAACTGAAATCATCATCTTATGGTAGTAAAGCTTATCTTTCTCTTGTTTGGAGTATAGACATTTAAAATTGACACGTAACAAGGAAAATACTTGATCTACTATTTAAACATCCTCCTTGACCCTGGGCTCCAACACCGCCAGTTGTTGCCTAGAAGTGCTGTTAGCACAGTCAACACTTGCTCCTGTGTTACTGGGGTTCAGTAACACCAGCTGTTCCCCTGCTGTGTGTACGTCAAAAAGTCCTGCTGCCTCCACCCTGTCCTCCTCTCATCCCTGGGCTCCAACACCGCCAGTTGTTGCTCGGAAGTGGTGTTAGCACAGTCAACACTTGCTCCTGTGTTACTGGGGTTCAGTAATGTCAGCTGTTCCCCTGCTGTGTGTACGGCAAAAAGTCCTGCTGCCTCCACCCTGTTCTCTTCTCATCCCTGGGCTCCAACACCGCCAGTTGTTGCTCAGAAGTACTTGGCACGGGTACTGACTCCTGCCCAGCCTGGTTACAGCACGACAGCTGTTTCCTGGCAGTGTCAACGTCAATTAGCCTCCAATAAGTTGTCCTGTCGTGTTGCATTCTGGTTAGCCGACTATATGGTGCCTGCAGTTTTGGTCATTCCTATGTGTGCTGTGGGATATGTAAATAAAGGCTGTTTCCGTTGTGACAATAGGACAAGCACCCACTGTAGGACTGTGTGATTCGGTAACTGCGGACGTCTTGCGGCCTGTCAACTTACATTTTCATGGGTGCCTTATGGTACCCGTCCAGGTTCCAGTACCGTCAGCTGGTTCTCCACAGTGCCTTTGGCCTAGGTGCCTCCATCTCGGTATCCGAGATCCAGCAACGTCTGCTGGTCCTTGGTAGTGCTTTGGAGCACAGGTACCTCCTGCTTAGTAACCGTGTCCCAGTAACGTCAGCTGGTCCTCGGTTGTGCCATTGGCTCTTTTCCTTCTGCTGCCCCTCCGGGTTCCAGCACAGTCAGCTGGTCCTCGTTACTTGCATTGGCTCTTGTACCTTCTGCTACATTTACAAATTGAAGATTTTTTCAATGCTTTTTTGGGTAATCACTCTGGATCTCCAACAATGAAGATGACGACCCTGATGACCACCCCGAAGAAGATGACGACCACAAGGACGACGAGCATCAAGCCAACCAGCCTAAACACCATCACAAAGAAGAAATAAAAGATTACCAAACAGGACTAAGAAGGTTAAGACAAACTACAAGATACAGAACAAGAGACTTAAGAACAATAAGCAGAAGATCAAAAAGCAGAAGAACATGAAGTATAAGACCAAAATGAATAGCAAAATATATGCTCTAAATTATAAGCAGAAGAAGACTAAGCAGTGTATGGGGGTGAGTCCGTTCCTCCTCGTGGTGCCCCTGGAAAATGCCTGCTGCTGCAGGCTAAACTGAACACGGACAAATACTGTTGTAATTTAAATCTTTTGTGACAGCAAGAACGGAAGGATGAAAAATTCATACTTTTACAGATTAAAAGTACAGGAATCTCTGTCACAAATAAGAATATGATGAAGAAGATGAAGATGAAGTAGAATATGAAGAAGAATAATAGTTTAATAAGAACAATATGAGTAATGTTAACAAAAAGATGAATAGCAAGAAGTTTAAGAAGAAGATAAAGAAGGTGAAGATGAAGAATAATTTGATGAAAAAGATGATGCTGCTGAAGATTATGAAGGAGAAAGTGTGTCAAAAGTTAAAAAGGTGAAGAGCATGGAAGTTGTGAAATATACATATTTGCCAAAATAGAAAAAACGTTAACAACATTGTCAATTTCTTCGTCAATCCGAACATCTTTAAAAAAAAAAATATTAATGCTATTCCATTTGATTGGGTTAAACATCTATGCCTTTAATGTCTGCTCAACCTCCCCCAATACATTCTACATTACTCTTTGTTGTTTTCCTTCATGTACAATTAACCAACAAGGCAAGAATGGGTTTTTTTTAATTCCGATATTTTGTTCCCATAGACTTACATTGGATTTCCGGTATCGGTATCGGGTATCGCCGATATTTTTGGGGTATCGGCGATACCATTCCGATTCCGATACTTTTGGATATCGGAAAGTATCGCTCAACTCTAATCACTAGTCTTCTCCTTACTGAAGCAATGGTTAGGTCACCTATTTTAATCTCTTGATGACTTTGAATAGCTAAAGGTGTTAAGAAAACACTCAAAAGTCTGAACCTGTGGGCAGCAAGTGCAGATGTTCATTCTTTTAGTGTTTAATTAGCGCTTTTTAAAGCATTTTACAGAATAGATCTGCCTTAAATACACTGCTCAAAAAAATAAAGGGAACACTCAAATAACACATCCTAGATCTGAATGAATGAAATATTCTCATGGAATACATTGTTCTGTACAAAGTTGAATGTGCTGACAACAAAATCACACAAAAATCATCAATGGAAATCAAATTTATTAACCAATGGAGGCTTGGATTTAGAGAGACCCCCAAAATGAAAGTGGAAACAAGTCAAAATGAAAATCAAAGCAAGACAAAATTAAAGTGGAAACAAGTTAAAATGATGCTCAGTATTGTGTGTGGCCTCCACGTGCCTGTATGGCCACCCTACAACGCCTGGGCATGCTGCTGATGAGGTTACGGATGTTCTCCTGAGAGATCTCCTCCCTGACCTGGACTAAAGCATCTGTCAACTCCTGGACAGTCTGTGGTGCAACGTGACGTTGGTGGATGGAACGAGACATGCTGTCCCAGATGTGCTCAATCGGATTCAGGTCTGGGGAATGGGCGGGCCAGTCTATAGCTTCAATGCCTTCATCTTGCAGGAACTGCTGACACACTCCAGCCACATGAGGTCTGGCATTGTCCTGCATTAGGAGGAACCCAGGGCCAACCGAACCAGCATATGGTCTCACAAGGGGTCTGAGGATCTCATTTCGGTACCTAATGGCAGTCAGGGTACCTCGTGTGAGCACATGGAGGGCTTTGTGGCCCTCCAAAGAAATACAACCACACACCATTACTGACCCACTGCCAAACCAGTCATGCTGAAGGATGTTGCAGGCAACAGATTGCTCTCCACGGCGTCTCCAGACTCTGTCACGTCTGTCACATGTGCTGAGTGTGAACCTGCTGCCTGCAACATCATGGATATGCCATCCTGGATGAGCTGCACTATCTGAGCCACTTGTGTGGGTTGTAGAGTCCCCGTCATGCTACCACGAGTGTGAAAGCACAACCAACTTTCAAAAGTGACCAAAACATCAGCCAGAAAGCATTGGTAATCAGATGTGGTCTGTGGTCCCCACCTGCAGAACCACTCCTTTATTGAGTGTGTCTTGATAATTGCCAATAATTTCCATCTTTTGTCTATTCCATTTGCACAACAGCATGTGAACTTGTCAATCAGTGTTGCTTCCTAAGTGGACAGTTTGATTTCACAGAAGTTTGATTTACTTGGCGTTATATTCTGTTGTTTAAGTGTTCCCTTTATTTTTTTGAGCAGTGTATATTAACCAATTATGATCTTTATTAATTGCATAAACTGAAACAAATAATTATAAAAACCAAGTGCTATTATTAAGTAGTGGGGATACACAATGTATCGTTTTTGTAAAGTGAATGCACAGGTTATAATATTTCCACAGTTAATACAACATGATCATAAGAGTAAAGAAAAGTAATTTTACTTCAAATAGAAGATACACAATTCATAGTGTTATATGTTCATATTAATACAATTTTTGTGATGCAGCAGGAAAAAAGGCAAACACAGTTCTAGGATGTATTAAGAGAAGCATAGAGTCTAGATCACGTTAAGTAATTATCCCCCTCTACTCCTCCTTGGTCAGACCTCATCTGGATACTGAGTCCATTTCTGGGCATCACATTTTAAAAAAGACATTGGAAAACTGGAGCAAGTTCAGAGAAGAGCTTCCAGGATGGTGAGCGGACTGCAAAGTATGTCCTACGAGGAACGTTTAAAGGATCTGGGAATGTTTAGCTTCCAAAAAGGAAGGCTAAGAGTAGACTTAATAGCTGTCTACAAATATCTGAAGGAATTTCACAGTGTAGAGGGATCATCCTTATTCTCATTTGCACATGGAAACACGAGAAGCAATGGAATGAAACTGCAAGGGAGAAGATACAGATTAGATATTAGAAAAAAACTTTTTGACAGTGAGGGTGATCAATGAGTGGAACAGGCTGCCACGAGAGGTGGTGAGTAGAGTTGAGCGATACTTTCCGATATCCAAAAGTATCGGAATCGGAATGGTATCGCCGATACCATTAAAATATCGGCGATACCCGATACCGATACCGGAAGTCCCATGTAAGTCTATGGGAACAAAATATCGTAACTAAAAAAACCCCATTCTTTCCTTGTAAACACTAAATATACACACATAGAATACATATATAATATATATATATATATATATACATGTCATTGTGACATATATATATACATATATGTATAGTTTATACACTTCTACATAGTAAAATATCCTCTGATTCAATTGCCGGGTAAAGCCGGTTTCTGTGAAAAGACAGAAGCACCCGACATGAAATGACACTTGGTGTACATAGGGTTAACCATGTCTTTTCATGTCCTTTGCTATCTGATTTGCACAAACAATTAAATCAGTCTATGTGTGCAAAATTTCACACCTGTAGGGGTTAATTAAAGGTGTAAATTCGTTGTAAAAAAACGGACTTTTTTGCTACGAATTTACACCTTTAATTAACCCCTACAGGTGTGAAATTTTGCACACATAGACTGATTTAATTGTTTGTGCAAATCAGATAGCAAAGGACATGAAAAGACATGGTTAACCCTATGTACACCAAGTGTCATTTCATGTCGGGTGACCCGACATGAAATGACACTTGGTGTACATAGGGTTAACCATGTCTTTTCATGTCCTTTGCTATCTGATTTGCACAAACAATTAAATCAGTCTATGTTTGCAAAATTTCACACCTGTAGGGGTTAATTAAAGGTGTAAATTCGTTGTAAAAAAAACGGACTTTTTTGCTACGAATTTACACCTTTAATTAACCCCTACAGGTGTGAAATTTTGCACACATAGACTGATTTAATTGTTTGTGTAAATCAGATAGCAAAGGACATGGTTAACCCTATGTACACCAAGTGTCATTTCATGTCGGGTTCTGCATTTTCACAAAAGCCGGCAATTGAATTAGCGGCTATTATACTATGTAGAAGTGTATGAACTATAAATATATATATATATATATATATATATAATATATGTGTCACAAACTCAATGACATGTATATATATATATGAGGTGTAAAATTGCTGAAAAAAAATGCGTGGGCTCCCGCCCTATTTTCGCAACCAGACAGACAAAGCCAGTGAGTGGGGGCAGATAATAATAGCCCAGAGAGGGACCATTATTTTTGGCCCCCCCCCAGCTACTAACATCTGCCCCCAGACACCCCAGAAAGGGCAAATCTCTAATTAGATTTGCCCTTTCTGGCACTTTGCCCGTCTATTCCCATTGCCCTGTAGCGGTGGCGAATGGGTTAATAAGGGGTTAAAATGACCTTGCAATTGAAAGGTCACTTTAAGCCAGGTTAATAATTGAGAGCTGTCAATTAGACAACTATCAATTATTAATCCTATTGTATGAAAGAAAAATCAAACACACACACTTTAATAAAAAAGAAGTTTAATGAAATAATCACACAGTTTTTGACCATATTTTATTTACCTGCTAAAACCATTTCCTGTAATAAAAATAAAATAATAAAGCAAAATTATTCTTACCAATCCGATGCACAGTCAGGTCCCACGGTGTAATCCTTCAGAAAGGGTTAATGTTTACTGCAGGGACCGCAGCTAATGCTGCAGCCTCACAGTAAACCCCCAAATGAATGAGTTCCTCTCCAGGCTGACAGGAGAGGAAGTGGAAAGCTTAATTGATTGCTTTCCACTTTCACTTCAGGTCAGCCAGGGACACCATCAGTGACGTCAGAGGGAACTGATTAACAAAAATAGGGGTTCCCTTCGAAAAAAAAATGGCGTGGGGTCCCCCCTATTTTTGTTAACCAGCCAGATGAAGCAGACCGCTGAGGCCTGGATTTTCAGGCTGTTAAGGAGCCAAGATCCATGGACCTTGCCAGCCTGATAATACCAGGCCACAGCAGTCTGCATATCTTGGCTGATTAACAAAAATAGGGGATCCCCTCGAAAAAAAAATGGCGTGGGGTCCCCCCTATTTTTGTTAACCAGCCAGATGAAGCAGACCGCTGAGGCCTGGATTTTCAGGCTGTTAAGGAGCCAAGATCCATGGACCTTGCCAGCCTGATAATACCAGGCCACAGCAGTCTGCATATCTTGGCTGATTAACAAAAATAGGGGATCCCCTCGAAAAAAAAATGGCGTGGGGTCCCCCCTATTTTTGTTAACCAGCCAGATGAAGCAGACCGCTGAGGCCTGGTTTTTCAGGCTGGTAAGGATCCAATATCCATGGACCTTGCAAGCCTGATAATACCAGGCCACAGCAGTCTGCTTAGCTTGGCTGGTTAACAAAAATAGGGATCCCCTCGAAAAAAAAACGGCGTGGGGATCCCCCCTATTTTTGTTAACCAGCCAAGTAAAATGCAGACTGCTGCGGCCTGGTATTAAAAGACTGTCAAGGCCCATGGATTTTGGCCCTCAACAGCCTGATAATACCAGGCTACAGCAGCCCCACATTTGGCGCATCAAAAGATGTGCCAATTGTGGCACTTTACCCGGCTCTTCCCACTTGCCCTGTAGCGGTGGCAAGCGGGGTAATAAGGGGTTATTGTCACCGTTGATTGCACGGTGACAATAAGCCCGGTTAATAATGGAGAGGTGTCAATAAGACACCGATCCATTATTAATCCCAAAGTTTTTAAATGTTTAAAAAAAAGACACAGCAAGAAAAAAGTCTTTAATGAAATAAAAGAGACAACACAGTTTTCATTTTTTTTATTACTCTCATTCCTGCGACGCCATCGATCTCCTGTAAAAAAATAAAAAAAACAAACCAACAGTATACCACCTGTCCGACGCAGTCCATAGTAACGATTGTCCCACGACGATCCAGCTCTGCTACATCGGAATGACAGGCAGAGCCTGACATCCCGGCGCAGCACAGCTGCTTACCAGCTTCCCCGGCGGTGACGTCATCGGACTGCTTTACGGCCGCGATTACCCAGCAGTCACTGCAGTTATCGCGAGATACTGCATGTGACCGCCGGGGAGAAGAGGATGGCGGCCATTAAGCAGCCCGGGATGTGACCGCCGGAGATCTTCTGCCGGGTAAGTGCCGCTGACTCCTGACAGACCCGACCGACGGACACTGACAGTGACAGTGACATTCCGATTCCGGTATCCGATATGACGAAAATATCGGAACTCGGAATCGGAATTCCGATACAGCCAATATCGGCCGATACCCGATACTTGCGGTATCGGAATGCTCAACCCTAGTGGTGAGTTTTTCTTCAATGGAAGTCTTCAAACAGAGGCTGGACAGACATCTGTCTGAGATGGTTTAGTGACTCCTGCACTGCACTTCTGCACCGACCAGGGGGTCGGACACGAGGACCACGATGGTCCCTTCCAACTCTAACATTCTATGAAAAAAAAAGTTATCAGAAAGGAAATTTAAAAGAATTGCTATGGAAAATTGCATGCAATTGATGTTTTTTACAACCAAACAAAATGTATAGGAATAAAGTGTCAGGAATTATCCACATGGCAAAGATTGTGCAGCAGCCATCAGTGTAGTTCCATGTTATAGAGAAGTGGATTTTTTATGTGCCGCCATATGACGCCTCTTCAATAGACCGATATGTTGTCACATCTTGCCTGATAACTGTATTAAATAGACTGTGATTATCTCTACCGAATATGCTGCTTTACATGATTCGTCCAAAAACTGGACAGAAGAAAAAGATAAAACAAGATTTGTTGCATTACTCATCCCAAGTCACAAATCTAGGGCCAAGAATAAGGGAACCTGAAATCTTGAGTTTTGTCTCCAATCCATTTCAAACATTCATGTAATATCTTCAGAACATGTCATACATGTGTAATAAATTTAGGGCCACTTCTGGGAACTGCAGAAACTTGTAAGTGCGGCCTCAGTCTTGAAGCCACTTTGGACGGAGCGGTGGCTGAGCAGTCACAGATGTCATCTCTGCTTTCTGAGTGGCTAAGAAACAGTCGTCCCCATTCATGGGAGAGATGTGGGATCTGCATCCATCCTCTTTTTTAGCATATTATCCCAATAGCTGAAAGTGGAATAAACTTTAAAGGGATTTTCCCATGAACAACATTTATCACGTTCCCAGAAGGCAGATGATTGGTGGGACCTTCCAATTTCTGAAACCAGATCTGCTACTCGGAGTTGGTGTGAGCTCTTATTGTAGCGGCCCGTTCCATGTCCCTTTGGAGCCACAATTAGACATCAATGCTGTCTAATGTTGGAGCATTCTAGTGCCAGACATGGGATATCTTTGAGAAATGCTTATTTATGGAGGTTTCCGAGGGGTTTGGGTGGTGCATAGGAGATTTGCCAACAACTCCTGGAGTCCAGAAGCCCTGGATGTCCCATGGGGGGTCTGCAGTAGCCGTGTGCTTACTCTTTATCTCCATCAGTCCCATAGCCGCAGCGATAATGCAAGACAATGCCATGGTGCCCAATCCCAATAGAAGTGAGGAAAAACAAGGGAGCAGGACCCCCATTTTAGTCATAGTTGTCAACGTTCTTGGGACTTGCATGAAAAGTGAACACTTTCTGGACTACTTCAGATTTTGGCACCTAAAGCGATCGGTAGGGCATATGGACATCGCAGAAGTAGACCCCCTCCTCATTAACTAATGCTATAAGCAGGGATGGGGAGACAACTGATTCAAGGGTCACTATTTAATTAGACTTCTTCCTTGTTCACAGAGCACAAGTTCATGGTACTGTATCCTCATGTCTCCATCCATTGGATCTGTAGACATCTGTGTGCCACAGTATACAGCCTTGGATTAATGGCTTGTGCCTCTGTATGAATATATCAGTAAATCAGGAATGTATTGGGGTACTACATGGCCATTTTGTCATTTAGCGCCTACTCAGCCAGACCTTTTTTTTATAGGACATATCCATTCTGCAATGTTCATGCACCTTTTTTCCTCCACTTTTGAGTTATTTCACAAGTCCCTGGATCCTCATATGGCTTTCTCACACTTTGTTTAAAATACAGAAACCAAAGGAAATCCATCACTGTGACGGCACAACAAACCGGCATTATATTTTACCATCGGAGGGTGTATGATTTACCTCCAAAGGTGCCAATTCTTCACTGTTTAGTACTGACATTTGTACATAATACCAGGCTATTATTCCATTAGTGCAGTAAATGGCAGAATGCCACGTACAGGTAATAAAGAAACAGACGATTACCAGGCGCGATCTGGGTTCTATACATATTTAAGCCCTTGTGCACTGAAAATGCATTACAATTCAGCAGGCTAAGCATTACAATACACTGGAGAATAATGGCCCCATGCATAATGCAGAGGACGGAGAACCATTATTATGATCCACCTTTAATATTTTTAGAAAAAAATCATATTAAAAAGTATATATATATACAATGAATACAATAGAATGAAAAGATAATCTAAAGATTCCCAATTTATAATCAACATACATGTTATATACAAGAACCTTTATAGGCTGTACTTACATGCTTTTATAGTAAAAATACCCATGTTGTTTCAGCTGTACCTATATAATTATAAACAGGAGATACCCAGGTTATACCGGCTGCACATATATAATAATATAGAAGAGATGCCCAGGTTATACCAGTTTGTACATATATAATTATATATAGGAGATGCCCAGGTTATACCAGCTGTACATAGATAATTATATTACAGAAGATGCCCAGGTTATACCAGCTGTACATATATAATTATACACAGGAGATACCCAGGTTATACCAGCTGTACATATATATTTATATACAGGAGATACCCAGGATATACCAGCTGTAAATGTATAATTATATACAGCAGATGACCAGGTTATACCGACTGTACATAGATAATTATATACAGGATATGCCCAGGTCATACCAGCTGTACATATATATAATAAATATTTTATATATATAATATATATATATAGGAGATGCCCAGGTTTATAACGGCTGTACATACAGTTAGGTCCATAAATATTTGGACAGAGTAAACATTTATCTAATTTTGGTTCTAGACATTACCACAATGAATTTGAAACAAAACAAATCAGATGCAGTTGAAGTTCAGACTTTCAGCTTTCATTTGAGGGTATCCACATTAAAATTGGATGAAGGGTTTAGGAGTTTCAGCTCCTTAACATGTGCCACCCTGTTTTAAAGGGACCAAAAGTAATTGGACAAATGACTCCAAGGCTATTTCATGGACAGGTGTGGGCAATCCCTTTGTTATGTCATTCTCAATTAAGCAGATGAAAGGGCCGGAGTTGATTTGAGGTGTGGTGTTTGCATTTGGAAGGTTTTGCTGTGAAGGAAACATGTGGTCACGGAGCTCTCCATGCAGGTGAAACAAGCCATCCTTAAGCTGCAAGAACAGAAAAAAACCCATCCAAGAAATTGCTACAACATTAGAAGTGGCAAAATCTACAATTTGGTACATCCTGAGAAAGAAAGAAAGCACTGGTGAACTCATCAATCCAAAAAGACCTGGGAGCCCACGGAAGACAACAGTGGTGGATGATCGCCGCATACTTTCTTTGGTGAAGAAGAACCCGTTCACAACATCAACTGAAGTCCAGAACACTCTCAGTGAAGTAGGTGTATCTGTCTCTAAGTCAACAGTAAAGAGAAGACTCTATGAAAGTAAATACAAAGGGTTCACATCTAGATGCAAACCATTCATCAATTCCAAAAATAGACAGGCCAGAGTTAAATTTGCTGAAAAACACCTCCAGAAGCCAGCTCAGTTCTGGAAAAGTATTCTATGGACAGATGAGACAAAGATCAACCTGTACCAGAATGATGGGAAGCCAAAAGTTTGGAGAAGAAAGGGAACGGCACATGATCCAAGGCACACCACATCCTCTGTAAAACATGGTGGAGGCAACGTGATGGCATGGCCATGCATGGCTTTCAATGGCACTGGGTCACTTGTGTTTATTGATGACATAACAGCAGACAAGAGTAGCCGGATGAATTCTGAAGTGTACCGGGATATACTTTCAGCCCAGATTCAGCCAAATGCTGCAAACTTGATTGGACGGCGCTTCATAGTACAGATGGATAATGACCCCAAGCATACAGCCAAAGCTACACAGGAGTTCATGAGTGCAAAAAAGTGGAACATTCTTCAAAGGCCAAGTCAATCACCAGATCTTAACCCAATTGAGCATGCATTTCACTTGCTCAAATCCAGACTTAAGAGGGAAAGACCCACAAACAAGCAAAACCTGAAGGCTGCGGCTGTAAAGGCCTGGCAAAGCATTAAGAAGGAGGAAACCCAGCGTTTGGTGATGTCCATGGGTTCCAGACTTAAGGCAGTGATTGCCTCCAAAGGATTCGCCACAAAATTTTGAAAATAAAAATATTTTGTTTGGGTTATGTTTATTTGTCCAATTACTTTTGACCTCCTAAAATGTGGAGTGTTTGTAAAGAAATGTGTACAATTCCTACATTTTCTAACACATATTTTTGTTCAACCCTTCAAATTAAACGTTACAATCTGCACTTGAATTCTGTTGTAGAGGTTTCATTTCAAATCCAATGTGGTGGCATGCAGAGCCCAACTCGCGAAAGTTGTGTCACTGTCCAAATATTTCTGGCCCTGACTGTATATAGTTATATAAAGAGGATGCCCAGGATACCAGCTGTGTTTAATTGAACTGATAGGACTTGATTTGTAAAGGCTCACACCTGTCAATGTAAGACCTCACAGCTCACAGTGCATGTCAGACCAAATGAGAATCATGGGTCAAAGGAGCTGGCCAAGGAGCTCAGAGACAGAATTGTGGCAAGGCACAGATCTGGCCAGGTTGCAAAAGAATTTCTTCAGTACTCAAGGTTCCTAAAAGCACAGTGGCCTCCATAATGCCTAAATGGAAGAAGTTTGGGACCACCAGAAGTCTTCCTAGACCTGGCCGTCCAGCCAAACTGAGCAATCATGGGAGAAGAGCCTTGGTAAGAGAGGTAAAGAAGAACCCCAATACCACTGTGGCTGAGCTTCCCAGATGCAGTAGAGAGATGGGAGAAAGTTCCACAAAGTCAACTATCACTGCAGCCCTCCACCAGTCGGGCCTTTATGGCAGAGGGGCCCAATGGAAGCCTCTACTCAGTGCAAGACATTTGAAAGCCCGCATAGAGTTTGATAAAAAACACATGAAGGACTCCCAGACTATGAGAAATAAGATTCTCTGGTTTGATGAGACAAAAATAGAACTTTTTGTTGATAATTCTAAGCGACATGTGTGGAGAAAACCAGGCACTGCCATCACCTGCCCAATACAATCCAACAGTGAAACATGGTGGTGGCAGCATCATGCTATGGAGGTGTTTTTCAGCTGCAGGGACAGGACAACTGGTTGTATTTGAAGTAAACATGAAATGCAGCCAAGTACAGAGTGCTCTGGACCTCCCACTTGCTGAAGGCTCACCTTCCAACAAGACAATGACCCTAAGCACACAGCTAAAATAACAAAGGAGTGGCTTCAGAACAACTCTGTGACTATTCTTAACTGGCCCAGCTAGAGTCCTGACCTAAAACCAATTGAGCATCTCTGGAG
>JARQOD010000001.1:382825489-382994571 GCA_033576555.1 Oophaga sylvatica | reverse complement strand
ATTAATTGCATAAACTGAAACAAATAATTATAAAAACCAAGTGCTATTATTAAGTAGTGGGGATACACAATGTATCTTTAGTAAAGTGAATGCACAGGTTATAATATTTCCACAGTTAATACAACATGATCATAAGAGTAAAGAAAAGTAATTTTACTTCAAATAGAAGATACACAATTCATAGTGTTATATGTTCATATTAATACAATTTTTGTGATGCAGCAGGAAAAAAGGCAAACACAGTTCTAGGATGTATTAAGAGAAGCATAGAGTCTAGATCACGTTAAGTAATTATCCCCCTCTACTCCTCCTTGGTCAGACCTCATCTGGATACTGAGTCCATTTCTGGGCATCACATTTTAAAAAAGACATTGGAAAACTGGAGCAAGTTCAGAGAAGAGCTTCCAGGATGGTGAGCGGACTGCAAAGTATGTCCTACGAGGAACGTTTAAAGGATCTGGGAATGTTTAGCTTCCAAAAAGGAAGGCTAAGAGTAGACTTAATAGCTGTCTACAAATATCTGAAGGAATTTCACAGTGTAGAGGGATCATCCTTATTCTCATTTGCACATGGAAACACGAGAAGCAATGGAATGAAACTGCAAGGGAGAAGATACAGATTAGATATTAGAAAAAAACTTTTTGACAGTGAGGGTGATCAATGAGTGGAACAGGCTGCCACGAGAGGTGGTGAGTAGAGTTGAGCGATACTTTCCGATATCCAAAAGTATCGGAATCGGAATGGTATCGCCGATACCATTAAAATATCGGCGATACCCGATACCGATACCGGAAGTCCCATGTAAGTCTATGGGAACAAAATATCGTAACTAAAAAAACCCCATTCTTTCCTTGTAAACACTAAATATACACACATAGAATACATATATATATATAATATATATATATATATACATGTCATTGTGACATATATATATACATATATGTATAGTTTATACACTTCTACATAGTAAAATATCCTCTGATTCAATTGCCGGGTAAAGCCGGTTTCTGTGAAAAGACAGAAGCACCCGACATGAAATGACACTTGGTGTACATAGGGTTAACCATGTCTTTTCATGTCCTTTGCTATCTGATTTGCACAAACAATTAAATCAGTCTATGTGTGCAAAATTTCACACCTGTAGGGGTTAATTAAAGGTGTAAATTCGTTGTAAAAAAACGGACTTTTTTGCTACGAATTTACACCTTTAATTAACCCCTACAGGTGTGAAATTTTGCACACATAGACTGATTTAATTGTTTGTGCAAATCAGATAGCAAAGGACATGAAAAGACATGGTTAACCCTATGTACACCAAGTGTCATTTCATGTCGGGTGACCCGACATGAAATGACACTTGGTGTACATAGGGTTAACCATGTCTTTTCATGTCCTTTGCTATCTGATTTGCACAAACAATTAAATCAGTCTATGTTTGCAAAATTTCACACCTGTAGGGGTTAATTAAAGGTGTAAATTCGTTGTAAAAAAAACGGACTTTTTTGCTACGAATTTACACCTTTAATTAACCCCTACAGGTGTGAAATTTTGCACACATAGACTGATTTAATTGTTTGTGTAAATCAGATAGCAAAGGACATGGTTAACCCTATGTACACCAAGTGTCATTTCATGTCGGGTTCTGCATTTTCACAAAAGCCGGCAATTGAATTAGCGGCTATTATACTATGTAGAAGTGTATGAACTATAAATATATATATATATATATATATATATTATATATATGTGTCACAAACTCAATGACATGTATATATATATATGAGGTGTAAAATTGCTGAAAAAAAATGCGTGGGCTCCCGCCCTATTTTCGCAACCAGACAGACAAAGCCAGTGAGTGGGGGCAGATAATAATAGCCCAGAGAGGGACCATTATTTTTGGCCCCCCCCCAGCTACTAACATCTGCCCCCAGACACCCCAGAAAGGGCAAATCTCTAATTAGATTTGCCCTTTCTGGCACTTTGCCCGTCTATTCCCATTGCCCTGTAGCGGTGGCGAATGGGTTAATAAGGGGTTAAAATGACCTTGCAATTGAAAGGTCACTTTAAGCCAGGTTAATAATTGAGAGCTGTCAATTAGACAACTATCAATTATTAATCCTATTGTATGAAAGAAAAATCAAACACACACACTTTAATAAAAAAGAAGTTTAATGAAATAATCACACAGTTTTTGACCATATTTTATTTACCTGCTAAAACCATTTCCTGTAATAAAAATAAAATAATAAAGCAAAATTATTCTTACCAATCCGATGCACAGTCAGGTCCCACGGTGTAATCCTTCAGAAAGGGTTAATGTTTACTGCAGGGACCGCAGCTAATGCTGCAGCCTCACAGTAAACCCCCAAATGAATGAGTTCCTCTCCAGGCTGACAGGAGAGGAAGTGGAAAGCTTAATTGATTGCTTTCCACTTTCACTTCAGGTCAGCCAGGGACACCATCAGTGACGTCAGAGGGAACTGATTAACAAAAATAGGGGTTCCCTTCGAAAAAAAAATGGCGTGGGGTCCCCCCTATTTTTGTTAACCAGCCAGATGAAGCAGACCGCTGAGGCCTGGATTTTCAGGCTGTTAAGGAGCCAAGATCCATGGACCTTGCCAGCCTGATAATACCAGGCCACAGCAGTCTGCATATCTTGGCTGATTAACAAAAATAGGGGATCCCCTCGAAAAAAAAATGGCGTGGGGTCCCCCCTATTTTTGTTAACCAGCCAGATGAAGCAGACCGCTGAGGCCTGGATTTTCAGGCTGTTAAGGAGCCAAGATCCATGGACCTTGCCAGCCTGATAATACCAGGCCACAGCAGTCTGCATATCTTGGCTGATTAACAAAAATAGGGGATCCCCTCGAAAAAAAAATGGCGTGGGGTCCCCCCTATTTTTGTTAACCAGCCAGATGAAGCAGACCGCTGAGGCCTGGTTTTTCAGGCTGGTAAGGATCCAATATCCATGGACCTTGCAAGCCTGATAATACCAGGCCACAGCAGTCTGCTTAGCTTGGCTGGTTAACAAAAATAGGGGATCCCCTCGAAAAAAAAACGGCGTGGGGATCCCCCTATTTTTGTTAACCAGCCAAGTAAAATGCAGACTGCTGCGGCCTGGTATTAAAAGACTGTCAAGGCCCATGGATTTTGGCCCTCAACAGCCTGATAATACCAGGCTACAGCAGCCCCACATTTGGCGCATCAAAAGATGTGCCAATTGTGGCACTTTACCCGGCTCTTCCCACTTGCCCTGTAGCGGTGGCAAGCGGGGTAATAAGGGGTTATTGTCACCGTTGATTGCACGGTGACAATAAGCCCGGTTAATAATGGAGAGGTGTCAATAAGACACCGATCCATTATTAATCCCAAAGTTTTTAAATGTTTAAAAAAAAGACACAGCAAGAAAAAAGTCTTTTAATGAAATAAAAGAGACAACACAGTTTTCTTTTTTTTATTACTCTCTCATTCCTGCGACGCCATCGATCTCCTGTAAAAAAATAAAAAAAACAAACCAACAGTATACCACCTGTCCGACGCAGTCCATAGTAACGATTGTCCCACGACGATCCAGCTCTGCTACATCGGAATGACAGGCAGAGCCTGACATCCCGGCGCAGCACAGCTGCTTACCAGCTTCCCCGGCGGTGACGTCATCGGACTGCTTTACGGCCGCGATTACCCAGCAGTCACTGCAGTTATCGCGAGATACTGCATGTGACCGCCGGGGAGAAGAGGATGGCGGCCATTAAGCAGCCCGGGATGTGACCGCCGGAGATCTTCTGCCGGGTAAGTGCCGCTGACTCCTGACAGACCCGACCGACGGACACTGACAGTGACAGTGACATTCCGATTCCGGTATCCGATATGACGAAAATATCGGAACTCGGAATCGGAATTCCGATACAGCCAATATCGGCCGATACCCGATACTTGCGGTATCGGAATGCTCAACCCTAGTGGTGAGTTTTTCTTCAATGGAAGTCTTCAAACAGAGGCTGGACAGACATCTGTCTGAGATGGTTTAGTGACTCCTGCACTGCACTTCTGCACCGACCAGGGGGTCGGACACGAGGACCACGATGGTCCCTTCCAACTCTAACATTCTATGAAAAAAAAGTTATCAGAAAGGAAATTTAAAAGAATTGCTATGGAAAATTGCATGCAATTGATGTTTTTTACAACCAAACAAAATGTATAGGAATAAAGTGTCAGGAATTATCCACATGGCAAAGATTGTGCAGCAGCCATCAGTGTAGTTCCATGTTATAGAGAAGTGGATTTTTTATGTGCCGCCATATGACGCCTCTTCAATAGACCGATATGTTGTCACATCTTGCCTGATAACTGTATTAAATAGACTGTGATTATCTCTACCGAATATGCTGCTTTACATGATTCGTCCAAAAACTGGACAGAAGAAAAAGATAAAACAAGATTTGTTGCATTACTCATCCCAAGTCACAAATCTAGGGCCAAGAATAAGGGAACCTGAAATCTTGAGTTTTGTCTCCAATCCATTTCAAACATTCATGTAATATCTTCAGAACATGTCATACATGTGTAATAAATTTAGGGCCACTTCTGGGAACTGCAGAAACTTGTAAGTGCGGCCTCAGTCTTGAAGCCACTTTGGACGGAGCGGTGGCTGAGCAGTCACAGATGTCATCTCTGCTTTCTGAGTGGCTAAGAAACAGTCGTCCCCATTCATGGGAGAGATGTGGGATCTGCATCCATCCTCTTTTTTAGCATATTATCCCAATAGCTGAAAGTGGAATAAACTTTAAAGGGATTTTCCCATGAACAACATTTATCACGTTCCCAGAAGGCAGATGATTGGTGGGACCTTCCAATTTCTGAAACCAGATCTGCTACTCGGAGTTGGTGTGAGCTCTTATTGTAGCGGCCCGTTCCATGTCCCTTTGGAGCCACAATTAGACATCAATGCTGTCTAATGTTGGAGCATTCTAGTGCCAGACATGGGATATCTTTGAGAAATGCTTATTTATGGAGGTTTCCGAGGGGTTTGGGTGGTGCATAGGAGATTTGCCAACAACTCCTGGAGTCCAGAAGCCCTGGATGTCCCATGGGGGGTCTGCAGTAGCCGTGTGCTTACTCTTTATCTCCATCAGTCCCATAGCCGCAGCGATAATGCAAGACATGCCATGGTGCCCAATCCCAATAGAAGTGAGGAAAAACAAGGGAGCAGGACCCCATTTTAGTCATAGTTGTCAACGTTCTTGGGACTTGCATGAAAAGTGAACACTTTCTGGACTACTTCAGATTTTGGCACCTAAAGCGATCGGTAGGGCATATGGACATCGCAGAAGTAGACCCCCTCCTCATTAACTAATGCTATAAGCAGGGATGGGGAGACAACTGATTCAAGGGTCACTATTTAATTAGACTTCTTCCTTGTTCACAGAGCACAAGTTCATGGTACTGTATCCTCATGTCTCCATCCATTGGATCTGTAGACATCTGTGTGCCACAGTATACAGCCTTGGATTAATGGCTTGTGCCTCTGTATGAATATATCAGTAAATCAGGAATGTATTGGGGTACTACATGGCCATTTTGTCATTTAGCGCCTACTCAGCCAGACCTTTTTTTATAGGACATATCCATTCTGCAATGTTCATGCACCTTTTTTCCTCCACTTTTGAGTTATTTCACAAGTCCCTGGATCCTCATATGGCTTTCTCACACTTTGTTTAAAATACAGAAACCAAAGGAAATCCATCACTGTGACGGCACAACAAACCGGCATTATATTTTACCATCGGAGGGTGTATGATTTACCTCCAAAGGTGCCAATTCTTCACTGTTTAGTACTGACATTTGTACATAATACCAGGCTATTATTCCATTAGTGCAGTAAATGGCAGAATGCCACGTACAGGTAATAAAGAAACAGACGATTACCAGGCGCGATCTGGGTTCTATACATATTTTAAGCCCTTGTGCACTGAAAATGCATTACAATTCAGCAGGCTAAGCATTACAATACACTGGAGAATAATGGCCCCATGCATAATGCAGAGGACGGAGAACCATTATTATGATCCACCTTTAATATTTTTAGAAAAAAATCATATTAAAAAGTATATATATATACAATGAATACAATAGAATGAAAAGATAATCTAAAGATTCCCAATTTATATCAACATACATGTTATATACAAGAACCTTTATAGGCTGTACTTACATGCTTTTATAGTAAAAATACCCATGTTGTTTCAGCTGTACCTATATAATTATAAACAGGAGATACCCAGGTTATACCGGCTGCACATATATAATAATATAGAAGAGATGCCCAGGTTATACCAGCTGTACATATATAATTATATATAGGAGATGCCCAGGTTATACCAGCTGTACATAGATAATTATATACAGAAGATGCCCAGGTTATACCAGCTGTACATATATAATTATACACAGGAGATACCCAGGTTATACCAGCTGTACATATATATTTATATACAGGAGATACCCAGGATATACCAGCTGTAAATGTATAATTATATACAGCAGATGACCAGGTTATACCGACTGTACATAGATAATTATATACAGGATATGCCCAGGTCATACCAGCTGTACATATATATATATATATATATATATATATATATATATATATAGGAGATGCCCAGGTTATAACGGCTGTACATACAGTTAGGTCCATAAATATTTGGACAGAGTAAACATTTATCTAATTTTGGTTCTAGACATTACCACAATGAATTTGAAACAAAACAAATCAGATGCAGTTGAAGTTCAGACTTTCAGCTTTCATTTGAGGGTATCCACATTAAAATTGGATGAAGGGTTTAGGAGTTTCAGCTCCTTAACATGTGCCACCCTGTTTTTAAAGGGACCAAAAGTAATTGGACAAATGACTCCAAGGCTATTTCATGGACAGGTGTGGGCAATCCCTTTGTTATGTCATTCTCAATTAAGCAGATGAAAGGGCCGGAGTTGATTTGAGGTGTGGTGTTTGCATTTGGAAGGTTTTGCTGTGAAGGAAACATGTGGTCACAGGAGCTCTCCATGCAGGTGAAACAAGCCATCCTTAAGCTGCAAGAACAGAAAAAAACCCATCCAAGAAATTGCTACAACATTAGAAGTGGCAAAATCTACAATTTGGTACATCCTGAGAAAGAAAGAAAGCACTGGTGAACTCATCAATCCAAAAAGACCTGGGAGCCCACGGAAGACAACAGTGGTGGATGATCGCCGCATACTTTCTTTGGTGAAGAAGAACCCGTTCACAACATCAACTGAAGTCCAGAACACTCTCAGTGAAGTAGGTGTATCTGTCTCTAAGTCAACAGTAAAGAGAAGACTCTATGAAAGTAAATACAAAGGGTTCACATCTAGATGCAAACCATTCATCAATTCCAAAAATAGACAGGCCAGAGTTAAATTTGCTGAAAAAACACCTCCAGAAGCCAGCTCAGTTCTGGAAAAGTATTCTATGGACAGATGAGACAAAGATCAACCTGTACCAGAATGATGGGAAGCCAAAAGTTTGGAGAAGAAAGGGAACGGCACATGATCCAAGGCACACCACATCCTCTGTAAAACATGGTGGAGGCAACGTGATGGCATGGCCATGCATGGCTTTCAATGGCACTGGGTCACTTGTGTTTATTGATGACATAACAGCAGACAAGAGTAGCTGGATGAATTCTGAAGTGTACCGGGATATACTTTCAGCCCAGATTCAGCCAAATGCTGCAAACTTGATTGGACGGCGCTTCATAGTACAGATGGATAATGACCCCAAGCATACAGCCAAAGCTACACAGGAGTTCATGAGTGCAAAAAAGTGGAACATTCTTCAAAGGCCAAGTCAATCACCAGATCTTAACCCAATTGAGCATGCATTTCACTTGCTCAAATCCAGACTTAAGAGGGAAAGACCCACAAACAAGCAAAACCTGAAGGCTGCGGCTGTAAAGGCCTGGCAAAGCATTAAGAAGGAGGAAACCCAGCGTTTGGTGATGTCCATGGGTTCCAGACTTAAGGCAGTGATTGCCTCCAAAGGATTCGCCACAAAATTTTGAAAATAAAAATATTTTGTTTGGGTTATGTTTATTTGTCCAATTACTTTTGACCTCCTAAAATGTGGAGTGTTTGTAAAGAAATGTGTACAATTCCTACATTTTCTAACACATATTTTTGTTCAACCCTTCAAATTAAACGTTACAATCTGCACTTGAATTCTGTTGTAGAGGTTTCATTTCAAATCCAATGTGGTGGCATGCAGAGCCCAACTCGCGAAAGTTGTGTCACTGTCCAAATATTTCTGGCCCTGACTGTATATAGTTATATAAAGAGGATGCCCAGGATACCAGCTGTGTTTAATTGAACTGATAGGACTTGATTTGTAAAGGCTCACACCTGTCAATGTAAGACCTCACAGCTCACAGTGCATGTCAGACCAAATGAGAATCATGGGGTCAAAGGAGCTGGCCAAGGAGCTCAGAGACAGAATTGTGGCAAGGCACAGATCTGGCCAAGGTTGCAAAAGAATTTCTTCAGTACTCAAGGTTCCTAAAAGCACAGTGGCCTCCATAATGCCTAAATGGAAGAAGTTTGGGACCACCAGAAGTCTTCCTAGACCTGGCCGTCCAGCCAAACTGAGCAATCATGGGAGAAGAGCCTTGGTAAGAGAGGTAAAGAAGAACCCCAATACCACTGTGGCTGAGCTTCCCAGATGCAGTAGAGAGATGGGAGAAAGTTCCACAAAGTCAACTATCACTGCAGCCCTCCACCAGTCGGGCCTTTATGGCAGAGGGGCCCAATGGAAGCCTCTACTCAGTGCAAGACATTTGAAAGCCCGCATAGAGTTTGATAAAAAACACATGAAGGACTCCCAGACTATGAGAAATAAGATTCTCTGGTTTGATGAGACAAAAATAGAACTTTTTGTTGATAATTCTAAGCGACATGTGTGGAGAAAACCAGGCACTGCTCATCACCTGCCCAATACAATCCCAACAGTGAAACATGGTGGTGGCAGCATCATGCTATGGAGGTGTTTTTCAGCTGCAGGGACAGGACAACTGGTTGTATTTGAAGTAAACATGAATGCAGCCAAGTACAGAGTGCTCTGGACCTCCCACTTGCTGAAGGCTCACCTTCCAACAAGACAATGACCCTAAGCACACAGCTAAAATAACAAAGGAGTGGCTTCAGAACAACTCTGTGACTATTCTTAACTGGCCCAGCTAGAGTCCTGACCTAAAACCAATTGAGCATCTCTGGAGAGACCTGAAAATTGCTGTACACCAACGTTCACCATCCAACCTGACGGAACTGGAGAGGATCTGCAAAGAAGAATGGCAGAGGATCCCCAAATCCAGGTGTGAAAAACTTGTTGCATCATTCCCTAGAAGACTCATGGCTGTACTAGCTCAAAAGGGTGCTTCTACTCAATACTGAGCAAAGGGTCTAAATACTTATGACCATGTGATATTTTAGTTTTTCTTTTTTTAAAAATGTGCAAAAATTTCTACATTTCTGTTTTTTTCAGTCAAAATGGGGTTCAGAGTGTACATTAATGAGAAAAAAATGAAATTTTTTAAATTTACCAAATGGCTGCAATGAAACAAAGAGTGAAAAATTTAAAGGGGTCTGAATACTTTCCACACCCACTGTATATAATTATATACAGGCGATGACCAGGTTATACCAGTGGTACATATGTAATTTATATATAGGAGATGTCCAGGTTATACCGACTGTACATATATAATTATATACAATAAAAATATACAGGAAATGACCAGTTTATACCAGCTGTACATGCCCCTGAGGAAGTTGTTTCAAAACGCATGTTGGGGTGGGCAAACAGACCATTTGAACGCCCTGTTTAGGAATATGTTCAGGCAAAGTAGCAAATTATTATTTGTGCAACGTACTCACAGCAGCTTGAATATAGGGGACATATTGTGTGACAGTCTCCCTAAGGCTACTTTCACACATCAGGCTTTTTGAATCAGGCATGATCCGTCTTATGCCTGATAGGACGGATCCGGCGCTGATTTAAAAACTGATGGAACTGATCAGGTTTTTCGCCTGATCCGGCCTGACCTTTTCAACCCGGAAATATAAAATTTCCATGTTGAAAATGCAGGCTTGAATGTCCGGACCGAGGAGAGAGAGAGAGAGAGAGAGAGAGAGAAAGAGAGAGAGAGAGAGAGAGAGAGAGAGAGAGAGAGAGAGAGAGGAGAGAGAGAGAGAGAGAGAGAGAGCTTGGTGCACATGTTCCCTGGAGATGATGGAAGCCTGATGTGTGAAAGAGGCTTAGGTACTTTCACAATCATTTTTGAATCAGGCATATCCGTCCATGCCTGATAGGACGGATCGGCGCTGATTTTAAAAAACTGATGCAACTGATCAGGTTTTTGCCTGATCGTCTGACTTTTCAACCCGGAAATATAAAATTTCATGTTGAAATGCAGGCTGAATGTCCGGACGAGGAGAGAGAGAGAGAGAGAGAGAGAAAGAGAGAGAGAAAGAGAGAGAGAGAGAGAGAGAGAGAGAGAGAGAGAGCTTGTGCACATTTCCCTGGAGGAGCATGGAAGCTGATGGTGAAGAGGCTAGGCTACTTTCAACACAGTTTTTTTGAATCAGGCATAATCGTCTATGCCTGATAGGACGGGTCGGCGTGATTTAAAAAGATGCAATGATCAGTTTTGCCTGATCGTCCTGACCTTTTCAACCGGAATATAAATTTCCATGTTGAAATGCAGGCTTGAATGTACCGGAGAGAGAGAGAGAGAGAGAGAGAGAGAGAAGGAGAGAGAGAGAGAGAGAGAGAGAGAGAGAGAGAGAGAGAGGAAGAGAGAGAGAGAGAGAGAGAGAGAGACTGGACGTCCGGAGAGAGCAGCGATGTGTAGACAGTGCGCTTGGTGCCACATGTTCCCTGGAGGATGCATGGAAGCCTGATGTGTGAAAGAGGCCTTAGGCTACTTTCACACATCAGTTTTTTTGAATCAGGCATAATCCGTCCTATGCCTGATAGGACGGATCCGGCGCTGATTTTAAAAAACTGATGCAACTGATCAGGTTTTTTGCCTGATCCGTCCTGACCTTTTCAACCCGGAAATATAAAATTTCCATGTTGAAAATGCAGGCTTGAATGTCCGGACCAGGAAAGAGAGAGAGAGAGAAGAGGGAAGAGGGAGAGAGGAGAGAGAGAGGAGAGGAGAGAGAGAGGAAAGGGAGAGAGAGAGAGAGAGAGAGAGAGGGAGACCTTGGACTCCGGATCAGTTTTCAGTTTTCCTGACGATGTGTAGCCCAGCTGCGCTTGGTGCCACATGTTCCCTGGAGGATGCATGGAAGGTAATTCACAATCACCCGATATTCATTCACACTTCACATTTTCCTGGTACCACCAGAGGGAGCCCTTTAGAATACGCAGGTATATAAGGGTGTGGAGAGATAGAGCAGTGAGATGAAGACGGTCTAGCTGAACGTTAGCTAGTTGTTGGTTTTACCTCAGAGAAGAGATCAGAACGGCCAGTTACCTCAGACAAGCTGTGAGGGAGAGATTAGATCTCCTCAGAACACCGGAGTGAGAGGATTCCTGTCAGAGCTCAGATTACACTAGTCTGTGTCAGAGCGTGTTGGAGAGGAAAGTTACCTCAGAACGTGCAGATTGTAGTTTCCCTAGGAAAGTGGAAAGTGACTCTCGGAGTGTGCACAGATCAGTCTGACGGAATGTCCTGATAGCTACTTCGGACAGAGCCTAAGAAAGAGTTGAAGGAAGGGGAACTGCAGGATTTGTAACACCGAGTCAACTGAGGTACTGTTAGTGAGCGAGCGTGCCGATGCTTGGAGAGCGGTGAAGAGAAGAAAGGTGACATCTACTTCTGCCTGTGCTTATGTTAAAGGTGTGAGTAGGACGACAGGCAAGTGGAAAAAAGGGAAGAGAGAGTGACTGAGGAGAAATAGCAACGATAGCTTACCTCCACTCTGCACAACCGGACACCGGGTCCGAGCTAGCTAGTACCTTCACGGCTAGTGGGAGAAACCGGAGACCCTGCTGGACTTCAGGTCGCAGAGGGGCCCTTCAGTGCTGATACGTAACCGGGGTCAGGAAGAACAAGAGTCTAGCAGGGCCCTGCATATAGAGACTAGTTCTGTCCAAAAGAAGGCTCTACCACAATGTCAGCCGGGCGTAGCTGTTTCACACGGAGTTAAACTTAGTTTTATGCAAGTTAGAAACTCACACATATGAAGAAGTAAGGAGGCCCTACACCTACTCAGTGATTACTGGACGTGCATCCTCCACCCTGAGCAGCTTCCCGGGACGTGCCTGCAAATATCACCAGTAAAGGTACGGAAAGAGACTCATTGTGTGTGTCTGCCTTATTGCCTTGCACCCCTGCACCGCCATATACCTTGAGGGATCAGTCTTACCTGTGGAAGACTTAACACCTTGCTGCCCAGTAACAACCCCTCAGAGGATTCACCCTGCAGCGCTGGTCACCCTGATCAGAAACCACAGGTGGCGTCACGAACATTTCTACCATCCCCTGTAAATATCCCCCTTTAGTGAGCGCCCAGGGCAACGGACCGAGCTGCGCTACCCGTGACATCCCCCAGTGAAGTGAACGGGCTCGGTGACGAGTACCCCAAAGCCCTGGTACGAGCGACTCAAATGCATAATTAGCTACCTGACACTGCTTCATTCAAGATGATATTCATGTACTCATATTTGATACAGTGGGGAAAAAATGTATTTAGTCAGCCACCAATTGTGCAAGTTCTCCCACTTAAAAAGATGAGAGAGGCCTGCAATTGACATCCTTGACATCAAAATGAGAAAACAAATCCAGAAAATCACCTTGTCTGATTTTTCAAGATTTATTTTGTAAATTATGGTGGAAAATAAGTACTTGGTCATTGGTCTTCACAAGGTTGGCATACACTGTTGGTGGTATGTTGGCCCATTCCTCCATGCAGCTTTTCTCTAGAGCAGTGATGTTTAAGGCCTGTCGCTGGGCAACACAGACTTTCAAATCCCTCCAAAGGTTTTCTATGGGTTGAGATCTGGAGACTGGCTAGGCCACTCCAGGACCTTCATAGCCACTCGTTCATTGCCCTGGCGGTGTGCTTGGGATCATTATCATGCTGAAAGACCTATCCACATTTCATCTTCAATGTCCTTGCTGATGGAAGGAGGTTTGCCTCAAAATCTCACGATACATGGCCCCCTTTCATTTTTTCATGTACACGGATCAGTCGTCCTGGTCCCTTTGCAGAGAAACAGCCCCAAAGCATGATGTTGCCACTCCCATGCTTCACAGTAGGTATGATGTTCTTTAGATGCAACTCAGCATTCTGTCTCCTCCAAACACGACGAGTTTTGTTTCTACCAAACAGTTCTACTTTGGTTTCATCAGACCATATGGCATTCTCCCAATACTCTTCTGGATAATCAAATTCTCTCTACTAAATTTCAGACGGGCCCGGATATGTACTGGCTTAAGTAGGGGACACGTCTGGCCCTGCAGGATCTGTGTCCCTGGCGACTTAGTGTGTTACTGATAGTAGCCTTTGTTACGGTGGTCCCAGCTCTATGTAGGTCATTCACTAGGTCCCCCTGTGTGGTTCTGGGATTTTTGTTCACCGTTCTTGTGATCATTTTGACCTCAGGAGTGAGATCTTGCGTAGAGCCCCAGGGAGGTTATCAGTGGTCTTGTATGTCTTCCATTTTCTTATTATTGCTCCCACAATTGATTTCATCACAACAAGCTGCTAGCCTATTGCAAATTCAGTCTTCCCAGCCTGGTGCAGGGCTACAATTTTGTTTCTGGTGTCCTTTGACAGCTCTTTGGTCTTCACCATAGTGGAGTTTGGAGTGTGACTGTTTGATGTTGTGGACAGGTGTCTTTTATACTGATAACAAGTTCAAACAGGTGCCATTACTATAGATAATGAGTGGAAGACAGAGGAGCCTCTTAAAGAAGAAGTTACAGGTCTGTGAGAACCAGAAATCTTGCATGTTTTTAGGTGACCAAGTACTTATTTTCCACCATAATTTGAAGAATAAATCTTGCCAAATCAGGCAAGGTGATTTTCTGGATTTGTTTTCTCATTTTGACTCTCATAGTTGTGGTCAATTACAGGCCTTTCTCATCTTTTTAAGTGGGAGAACTTGCACAATTGGTGGCTCACTAAATACTTTTTTCCCCACTGTATATAATTATTCCCAGGTTATACCAGCTGCACATATATAATTATATACAGGAGATGCCCAGGTTAGACCAGCTGTACATATATAATCATATACAGGCAATGCCCAGGTTATACCAGCTGTACATATATAATTATATACAGGATATGCCCAGGTTATACCAGCTGTACATATATAATTATATACAGGAGATGCCCAGGTTAGACCAGCTGTACATATATAATTATATACAGGAGATGCCCAGGTTATACCAGCTGTACATATATAATTATATACAGGAGATGCCCAGGTTATACCAGCTGTACATATATAATTATATACAGGATATGCCCAGGTTATACCAGCTGTACATATATAATTATATACAGGAGATGCCCAGGTTAGACCAGCTGTACATATATAATCATATACAGGCAATGCCCAGGTTATACCAGTTGTACATATATAATTATATACAGGAGATACCTAGGTTATACCAGCTGTACTTATATAATTATATATAGGTGTTATCCAGGTTATACCAGCTGTACATATATAATTATATACAGGAGATGCCCAGGTTATACCAGCTGTACATATATACTCATATACAGGCAATGCCCAGGTTATACCAGCTGTACATATATAATTATATACAGAAGATACCCTGATTATAGTAGCTGTACATATATAACTATACGCAGAAGATACCCAGGTTATAGCAGCTGTACATATTTAATATATTTATATTTTATATTTAATTATATACAGGAGATGCCCAGGTTATTCCAGCTGTATACATATAATTTTATACAGAAGATTCCCAAGTTATGCCAGCTGTACATAAATGATTATATACAGGAGATACCCAGGTTATACCAGCTGAACATATATAATTATATACAGGTGTTATCCAGGTTATACCAGCTGTACATATATAACTATACACAGGAGATGCCCAGGTTATACCAGCTGTACATATACAATTATATACAGTAGATGCCGAGGTTATACCAGCTCTACATATATAACTATACACAGGAGATGCCCAGGTTATACCAGCTGTACATATACAATTATATACAGTAGGTGCCGAGGTTATACCTGCTCTACATATATAATTATATACAAGAGATGCCCAGGTTATACCAGCTATACATATATAATTATATTCCAGGTTATACCACCATGGTCCTTAGGTAATAACAGATAATAGATATTTTGCTCCTGTGATAACGTTCCATTTGCCGTCTGTGTAATAGACCAATCAATCATTTGTTAATGACCTCTTCTGCCTATACTTGATCAGTTTGCTCTGAATTGTTGCAGTCGTAGCATTTTACCTCTGCAGCACTGGTGACATTACGGCTTTTAGCATCCATCATGCTGCCGATGTTGCAGAAAACATTTTCACAGAGTTTGGCCATTTGCTGATCTGCCTCCATCGGCTTAAGGAACTTTTACAATTCATTACTTGGGATGCAGCCTAAAAGCTTTCGTCCAGTCCCAGATTTTTTTTTGTAATTTGAACTAACTACATTCATTGAATTTCACATCACTGGACACAGTGGACAGAGATCCAGATTCACAGATTCACCACCAGAGGCCTCTGACATTTGTACCTTGTCACGTTTGGTGTATTTCATTTATAAATGCCCAAAGTTTTAGCAAACCCTCAATATTTATTTCAGACTATTACTAGAAAGCTTGGTGATGACATATTTGACCATAATCACAGGATAATGAATGCGGCAGTTGGAAAATATAGTATAAGGGCATGGAAACTGATTTATATAGCAACTGGTTCCCATTAGATGGATAGACCAGCTTTGCTACATCTGCATGGCTCTTATAGATCTGAATGACTCTGCTAAATCTGCATGGTTCTGTTGCATCTGCATCGCTCTGCTACATCTGCATGACTCTGCTACATCTTCTGCATGGCTCTGCTAGAGTTGCATGTCTCTGCTACATATGCATGGCTCTGCTAGATCTGCATGACTTTGCTGCATCTGCATGGCTCTGCGACATCTGCATGGCTCAGTTACATTTGCATGGCTCTGCTACATCTTCTATACCAGGAAAGATCTTTTAACAAATTATTAAGCAGCATATATGTAAGTACTTGGATAAGAAAATAGCAATTAACCAGAGCCAGCATGGGTTTGTACAAAACAAGTCATGCCAGACTAATCTAATTTCCTTCTGTGATGGAATCACTGACTGGGTGGATGAGGGAAATGCGGTAGATATAGTATATCTCAACTAGTGATGAGTGAACGTGCTCGCCACTACTCGTTACTCGTCTGAATATCACTGTACTTGGTGTACTCGGTGAGCACCGAGCATTTCTGGTATTATTCAGCGGGAGCTTCGCATCTCCGCCCTACAATTCTGGCACTCTTTAGAGTGCCAATGAACATGCAGGGATTGTCAGTCACGCACTGTAATGCCGCAGCCATCTTTGTTGTGGTATTATACTGATTGGCTGGCCACACAGCATCATCAGTTCTATAGGAGACTGGACGCCGCCCTGCTCGATGCATTCAGCTCCGTATTCAGACTGTGTAGGGAGAGTTGCTGCTGAGATAGGATCAGATTTGTGCTTTTATTAGTTAGTGTGGGTCTACCTTTGTTCACTCCACAAATCCAGCTAAACCAACAGTTCTTTTAAGGGCTAATTAGGGGGGTGTATATAGATTACAGTGCTAGGTAGGCTGTGGAGTCTATGTGCGCATATCCACATCAATGGAAGGCATGCAGGCACTGTATGTGAGTGTATAGATCTGACTGCATACTTCAAAAGAGTCCATTAATGTCTGGTGCTGCTTATTATATATATACCTAGCTGCAGGTATCCGTGGCTAGGATTTTTTTTTTGCACCTGAATCCTGCTAATTTTATTACAAACAATCCAGAGACCCCATTTTTTTCTACATTTATTTGCTTGGTCACACTACAGACTACAGCCAGGTCATTTTAGTATAACAGCGTGAAAATCTGGCAATTTTAAACTGCTTTTTTTGTCCCAGGCATCAGATCTCAGTGCTCAGAAAATTCTGTTGTTTTTTTTTGTTACTGTAGTATGTTTTGTAGTGTCTTACAACATTTTTGGCCACCATTTTGCTGACTAAAAAAATCTTTAGGTGGCCAAAAAATATTTATCTACAGTTCTTATATTTACACTGTGTTTTTAATGCCACACGCATCACATACCATTGCGATAACTATTTTACAATTTAAGTACTCCAACAATTTTTTTTTAGTGTTATAGCCTAGTTATTGACACAATTTTGGTGGTCCAAAAAAAATCCAGCCCACATATGTAACAGTGTTCTATCTCCGTCAGACGCCAGATCTATCTGTGGTCTACAAATTGTGGCATTTCCGGAATATATTCCACTGTATTTGCTGTCTGTTACCCTAATTCTGTACAATATTTTGGGGTATAAATGAAAAAAATACAGGCTACATAGAGTGACCAGTGTGGTATTTGTGTCAGACTCCTATGTCTCTGTGTGCCAAAAATAGTGGCATATCAGAGAAACATTACCCTTTTTTGCTGTGTCTTACCCTATTTCTAGACAGTCTTTTTGGGTAAAAAAAATGTAAAACTCCAGGGAACATATTGAACAGTCTGTTATCTCTGTCAGAGGCCAGTTGTATCTGTGCTCTACATATAGTTGCTTTTCAGGCCTACCTTTCCCTTTTGTTTTCTGTCTGCTACCCTAGGTCTAGTATACACTATTTTGGCCTAAAAAATAAAAAAATACCGGCCTCATATTGAACAGTCTGGTATCTCAGTGGCACGCTTCATCTATCTGTTTGCTACAAAGTGTGCTTTTGAGCCTTCCCTTCAGCTTTTTTTGCTGTGTGTAAACATAGCTCAAAACAGTTTTTTGGTGTAAAAAATACAAAAAGACAGGCGACATATTGATCAGTCTGGTATCTATGTGACACGCCTCATGTATTTGAGGGCTACAAAGTGTGCTTTGGAGGCTTCCATTCACCTTTATTTGCTGTGTGTTACCCTAGCTGTAAGCACTATTTAGGGCTAAAAATTGAAAAAATACTGCCCACATATTGAACAGTGTGGTATCGCTGTCAGACGGATGAGTTATTTGTGGCCTACAAATTGCGGCAATTCAGACCTACATTCCACTGTATTTGCTGTCTGTTACCCTAGTTCTGTACAATATTTTGGGGTATAAACTAAAAAAATACAGGCTACATAGAGTGAAAAGTGTGGTATGTTTGTCAGACTCCTATCTGTGTGCAAAAAATTGTGGCATTTCAGGGCTACATTAGGCAGTTTTTTCTTCATCTTACCAATTATAGATGGTGACAACAGTTTGTTAAACAAATAAAGTACATTCCAAGTGTGTTTTGACCGCACACGGATTACATCTAATTTTACTCCAAATTGTGACTTTTTTATTGAATGTTGAAAATATTGTACTACATTTAAAATGGGAAAGGCACATGGCAAGGGACGGGAACTGGACGTGATGGTGATGGTGCATGCAGAGGCAGAGGGCAAGCTGCAATTGTGCCACAACAAACTCCCACATCTTATCGCAACAGATTCCAGTCATAGGGGACAGCAGAAGACCACGCTTGACACCAGAGCAGCATGAAAAGGTAGTTGGTTGGATGGCAAATAATACTTCCAGTCAGTTTGGAACCACCAGCAGCACCCTGTCTTCCACATGGTCAAGTCTGAGTAGCCGTGAGTCTGGACCGCATATTCCTCACCCTGATCCTCCTTCAACCTCCCATGCTGAGTGCCTGCAGACAACTGATCCCACACTTGGACACTCTGAAGAGCTGTTCAGTTGTCCATTTATAGATTCTGGCCTCTCGTGTGGTCCACTTGAAGCGGGGTAAACTGAGATTGCATGTAGCGATGCCCAAATATTTGAGCAGGCATGTTCACACGAAGGCCAGAAAGTCAGGAGGAGGACCAGGGTGGAAGAGGAGGTGGTGGATGATATAGTAACTGACCCAACCTGGCAGGAGGACATGCAGAGCGAGGACAGCAGCACACAGGGGGAGGGAGGCATAGCACCACAACAGGCAGGAAGAAGCACTGTGGTGGCCGCAGACAGAAGGTGGGCAACCGTTCCTCGTAACTCCAACACAATAGAAGTTGTCATTACAACTGTTCAGTCTTTCCGAGTATGGTTGTTTTTTAAAGACTCAGCCGATAACCCCAAACAGGCCATTTGCATCACCTGTCATACCCGCATTAGCAGAGGTAGCAAAACTACAAGCCTGACCACAAAATGCATGATCAGGCACATGGCAGCGAAGCACCCGCCTTTGTGGGCTGAACCCCAGAGTCCAGGAACAGTGTCTATAGGTGACACCACAGCTTCTTCCGCTGTTGTGCGTGGAAGCCAATCCCTTGTCCATGGTGCCTGCAAAGATGCCTACTTCTTTGCACCTGTCTTTGCACACACTCAACTACCACCATCAGCAAGCACGTCCACGTCCTTGTCCCAGCGCAGCCTTCTATACTCCAGTCATTGGAATGAAAGTGGAAATACGCATCCAATGCCCCCCAGGCGACAGTACTAAATTCACACATTTCTCGTTTACTTGTGCTCGAAATGTTGCCTTTTAAGCTCAAGGAGACCGAAGCTTTCTGCAACCTGATGGGGACAGCCATCCCAAGGTACTCTGTCCCTAGCCGACACTATTTTTCCCGGTGTGCCATCCTGGCATTACAAAAGCATGTGTCCCACAACATTACCAGTGCCCTCAACAATGTAGTTACAGGGAAAGTACACTTAAGCACGGACACGTTGACAAGTGCTTCTGGTCAGGGACTGTACATTTCGCTGACGGCACACTGGGTTAACATAGTGGAAGCTGGGGCCCAGTCTGACCTTTTGATGGAACACGTCCTACCAATGCGGAGGATTGCGGGCCGTAGCTCAATCAGGGTTGCCCCCACAATTTACAGCTCCTGCACGTCATCCTCCTCCTTCTCTTCAGCCTGCATCTCTGAAATGACCACATTAGTCACAAGCTTGAAGCACTGCAGCAGTGCCTCAGCCAAGCATCAACAGGCTGTGCTGAAGCTAATATGCTTAGGTGACAAACCTCACAATGCTGAAGAGTTGTGGACAGCTCTGAAAGAGCAGGTAGATATGTGACTGATACTGCTGAACCTACAGCCAGGAATAGTGGTGTGTGACAGTGGCAGTAACCTGGTGGTGGCTCTGAGGGAGGCAAGCTCACACACGTACCATGCCTGGCCCATGTGCTTAACGTGGTAGTTCAGCGGTTTCTCAAAACCTACCTGGAGCTGTTGGATCTGCTTCTGAAAGTGCACCGCCTGTGTGCCCATTTTAGAAAGTCAGCTACAGCTTCAGCCGCCCTTTCCATGCTTCAGCAGCATTTGCAGCTTCCGGCTCACCGACTGGTGTGTGATGTCCCCACTCATTGGAACTCTACACTGCATATGCTGGAAAGGATTTGTGAACAGAAGAGGGCAATTGCAGAGTACCAGTATCAACAAGGGTGTCTGTATTCAGTTCAGAGTCCACACATTAGACCTCAGGAGTAAACATGGATGTCATACATATGTACCATCCTACAAAAGTTTGAGGAGTCCACCAAGATGGTGAGCGGCTATGACGCCATAATTAGCGTTACCATCCCACTTCTCTGTATTCTGAAAAGCTCACTGCTCAAAATCAAAGAGGATTCATGGCAGGCGGAGCACGATGAGATGGAGCAAGGAACCTTACAGGGTAATTACACACAGCCCAGCCTAATGTCATCCCAACGTTGATTGGTTGAAATTGAGGAAGAAGAGGAGGAGGAAGAACAGGAGCTGCTTTCCTGCGCTATAGATGGTACTACAAGCACAACTGTCATAATGTCTGTTCAGCGTGGATGGCCTGAGGACAGGGAGGAGGAGGACAGCATGGTCAGTCGTTATGTTGGTGAGGACACGGAAGGCTTGCCAGTTATCAGTCTGGCATGCATGGCAGATAGGGTTGAGCATTCCGATACTGCAAATATCGGGTATCGGCCGATATTGGCTGTATCGGAATTCCGATTCCGAGTACCGATATTTTCGTCTTATCGGATACCGGAATCGGGATTGTCACTGTCACTGTCAGTGTCCGTCGGTCGGGTCTGTCAGGAGTCAGCGGCACTTACCTGGCAGAAGATCTCCGGCGGTCACGTCCTGGACTGCTTGATGGCCGCAATCTTCTTTCCCCGGCGGTCACATGCAGTTTCTCGCGATAACTGCAGTGACTGCTGGGTAATCCCGGCCGTAAAGCAGTCAGTCCGATGACGTCACCGCCGGGGAAGCAGGTAATCAGCTGTGCTGCGTCGCGATGACAGGCTCTGCCTGTCATTGCGATGTAGCAGAGTTGGATCGTCGTGGGACTGTCGTTATGGACTGCGTCGGACAGGTGGTATACTGTTGGTTTGTTTTTTTTCTTTTTTTACAGGAGATCGATGGCGTCGCAGGAATGAGAGTACAATAAAATTAATGAAAACTGTGTTGTCTCTTTTATTTCATTAAAATACTTTTTTCTTGCTGTGTTTTTTTTTTACACATTTAATAACTTTGGGATTAATAATGGATCGGTGTCTTATTGACACCTCTCCATTATTAACCGGGCTTATTGTCACCGTGCAATCAACGGTGACATTAACCCCTTATTACCCCGCTTGCCACCGCTACAGGGCAAGTGGGAAGAGCCGGGTAAAGTGCCACAATTGGCACATCTTTTGATGCGCCAAATGTGGGGCTGCTGTAGCCTGGTATTATCAGGCTGTTGAGGGCCAAAATCCATGGGCCTTGACAGTCTTTTAATACCAGGCCGCAGCAGTCTGCATTTTACTTGGCTGGTTAACAAAAATAGGGGGGATCCCCACGCCGTTTTTTTTTCGAGGGGATCCCCTATTTTTGTTAACCAGCCAAGCTAAGCAGACTGCTGTGGCCTGGTATTATCAGGCTTGCAAGGTCCATGGATATTGGATCCTTACCAGCCTGAAAAACCAGGCCTCAGCGGTCTGCTTCATCTGGCTGGTTAACAAAAATAGGGGGGACCCCACGCCAATTTTTTTTCGAGGGGATCCCCTATTTTTGTTAATCAGCCAAGATATGCAGACTGCTGTGGCCTGGTATTATCAGGCTGGCAAGGTCCATGGATCTTGGCTCCTTAACAGCCTGAAAATCCAGGCCTCAGCGGTCTGCTTCATCTGGCTGGTTAACAAAAATAGGGGGGACCCCACGCCATTTTTTTTTCGAAGGGAACCCCTATTTTTGTTAATCAGTTCCCTCTGACGTCACTGATTGTGTCCCTGGCTGACCTGAAGTGAAAGTGGAAAGCAATCAATTAAGCTTTCCACTTAAGGGCCCGTCTCACATAGCGACATCGCTACCGAGATTGCTGCTGAGTCACTAGTTTTGTGACGCAGCACCGAGCTCACCAGCGATATCGCTGTGTGTGACATTCAGCGACGATCAGCCACCCTGCCGGGTATCGCTGATCGTCGCTGAAATGTCAGGACCTTTTTTTGATCGCTGGTTTCCCGCTGACAGGCACACATCGCTGCGTGTGACAGGCGGGAGACCAGCGATCCGCTGGTAACCAAGGTACACAGCGGGTTTCCAAGCGCTGCGCGGTGCCTGGAAACCCGCTGTGTACCTTGGTTACCAGCGGATCGCTGGTCTCCCGCCTGTCACACGCAGCGATGCGTGCCTGTCAGAGGGAAACCAGCGATCAAAAAAAGGTCCTGACATTTCTGCGACGATCAGCGATACCCGGCAGGGGGGCTGATCGTCGCTGAATGTCACACACAGCGATATCGCTGGTGAGCTCGCTGCTGCGTCACAAAACTAGTGACTCAGCAGCGATCTCGGTAGCGATATCGCTATGTGAGACGGGCCCTTAAGCGATGTTACCCGCAGTGTCGCTGTCCCAGATCGCTGCCTGAGCTGCCTGTTTGGCAGCTCAGCAGCGATCATGTAGCGATACACCAGCGATCCTGACAAGTGCATATCGTTGTCGGGATCGCTGGTGTATCGTTATTAGGGTTGAGCATTCCGATACTGCAAATATCGGGTATCGGCCGATATTGGCTGTATCGGAATTCCGATTCCGAGTCCGATATTTTCGTCTTATCGGATACCGGAATCGGGATTGTCACTGTCACTGTCAGTGTCCGTCGGTCGGGTCTGTCAGGAGTCAGCGGCACTTACCTGTCAGAAGATCTCCGGCGGTCACGTCCTGGACTGCTTGATGGCCGCAATCTTCTTTCCCCGGCGGTCACATGCAGTTTCTCGCGATAACTGCAGTGACTGCTGGGTAATCCCGGCCGTAAAGCAGTCAGTCCGATGACGTCACCGCCGGGGAAGCAGGTAATCAGCTGTGCTGCGTCGCGATGACAGGCTCTGCCTGTCATTGGGATGTAGCAGAGTTGGATCGTCGTGGGACTGTCGTTATGGACTGCGTCGGACAGGTGGTATACTGTTGGTTTGTTTTTTTTTCTTTTTTTACAGGAGATCGATGGCGTCGCAGGAATGAGAGTATAATAAAATTAATGAAAACTGTGTTGTCTCTTTTATTTCATTAAAATACTTTTTTCTTGCTTTGTCTTTTTTTTATGCATTTAATAACTTTGGGATTAATAATGGATCGGTGTCTTATTGACACCTCTCCATTATTAACCGGGCTTATTGTCACCGTGCAATCAACGGTGACATTAACCCCTTATTACCCCGCTTGCCACCGCTACAGGGCAAGTGGGAAGAGCCGGGTAAAGTGCCACAATTGGCACTTCTTTTGATGCGCCAAATGTGGGGCTGCTGTAGCCTGGTATTATCAGGCTGTTGAGGGCCAAAATCCATGGGCCTTGACAGTCTTTTAATACCAGGCCGCAGCAGTCTGCATTTTACTTGGCTGGTTAACAAAAATAGGGGGATCCCCACGCCGTTTTTTTTTCGAGGGGATCCCCTATTTTTGTTAACCAGCCAAGCTAAGCAGACTGCTGTGGCCTGGTATTATCAGGCTTGCAAGGTCCATGGATATTGGATCCTTACCAGCCTGAAAAACCAGGCCTCAGCGGTCTGCTTCATCTGGCTGGTTAACAAAAATAGGGGGACCCCATGCCAATTTTTTTCGAGGGGATCCCCTATTTTTGTTAATCAGCCAAGATATGCAGACTGCTGTGGCCTGGTATTATCAGGCTGGCAAGGTCCATGGATCTTGGCTCCTTAACAGCCTGAAAATCCAGGCCTCAGCGGTCTGCTTCATCTGGCTGGTTAACAAAAATAGGGGGGACCCCACGCCAATTTTTTTTCGAGGGGATCCCCTATTTTTGTTAATCAGCCAAGATATGCAGACTGCTGTGGCCTGGTATTATCAGGCTGGCAAGGTCCATGGATCTTGGCTCCTTAACAGCCTGAAAATCCAGGCCTCAGCGGTCTGCTTCATCTGGCTGGTTAACAAAAATAGGGGGGACCCCACGCCATTTTTTTTTCGAAGGGAACCCCTATTTTTGTTAATCAGTTCCCTCTGACGTCACTGATTGTGTCCCTGGCTGACCTGAAGTGAAAGTGGAAAGCAATCAATTAAGCTTTCCACTTAAGGGCCCGTCTCACATAGCGATATCGCTACCGAGATCGCTGCTGAGTCACTAGTTTTGTGACGCAGCAGCGAGCTCACCAGCGATATCGCTGTGTGTGACATTCAGCGACGATCAGCCCCCCTGCCGGGTATCGCTGATCGTCGCTGAAATGTCAGGACCTTTTTTTGATCGCTGGTTTCCCGCTGACAGGCACGCATCGCTGCGTGTGACAGGCGGGAGACCAGCGATCCGCTGGTAACCAAGGTACACAGCGGGTTTCCAGGCGCGGGGCTGTGCTTAGAAACCCGCTGTGTACCTTGGATACCAGCGCCCTGATGCAGGGAGCTGGTATCCAAGGTACACAGCGGGTTTCCAAGCGCTGCGCGGTGCCTGGAAACCCGCTGTGTACCTTGGTTACCAGCGGATCGCTGGTCTCCCGCCTGTCACACGCAGCGATGCGTGCCTGTCAGAGGGAAACCAGCGATCAAAAAAAGGTCCTGACATTTCTGCGATGATCAGCGATACCCGGCAGGGGGGCTGATCATCGCTGAATGTCACACACAGCGATATCGCTGGTGAGCTCGCTGCTGCGTCACAAAACTTGTGACTCAGCAGTGATCTCGGTAGCGATATCGCTATGTGAGACGGGCCCTTAAGCGATGTTACCCGCAGTGCGGTCCTGCTGCCTGGCTGGTTAACTCAGCAGATATGTAGGGATACCCCATCGCAATTTTTTTCGATGGGGTATCGCTATGTACCTGTTAACTCCCTGTCAAGAGGAGCAGACTGCTTATGGGGTTTATCTGAGGCTGGCAGGCATTAGCTTGCTCCTTAAACATTAAACCCTTTCTGAGCGGATGTTTCACTGGCTGCTGTAACATGATAGGGGAAGAATATTTTTTGTGGTCCCTATTTTTGTTTAATACAGGAAATGGTGTGTGCTGTAAATAATCAGTGGCAAGATACCATGGTCTTGCTTCCTTAAAAGCTTGAATAAAGTGCTGGTGTTTATTATTCATGCTGGTTAAAATTGATAGTGATGGACAGCCCATTATTACTGTTCAAGGTAAACCCTTTATTGTAAGTGCTTACCCTACGTAACGCATTGTCCCGCTACCATGAATGACAAGTGGAAAGGCGAATCAATTAAGCTTTCCAGGTGTAGGGCGCGATTCACATAGCCGAAAAATGGCCTCGGTATCTACTGCCCACTCACTGCTTTTGTCGGATGCGACAAAAGCGGAGCTCACGCATTTTGTTTTCAGCAATTAGCCCCCTGCGTATATCACTATCGCCCTGAAATTGTGACACTTTTTTTGATTTTGTGTTCCCGCTTGACAGGCACGCATCTGCTGCTGTGAAAGCGGAGACCGACGATGCCTGTGTAACTCAAGGTACACAGCGGTTTTCCAGCCGCGGCTTTGCATTAAAACCGCTGTGTCCTTGGATTCCACCCCTGATCAGGGCTGTATCAAGGTTAACATCGTGTTCCAAAGCTGCGCGGTTCTGTGAAACACGATTGTACCCTTTATTACCACGGATGTGATTTGCACACTACACGATGATGCTGTGCAATCAGAGCAAACACGACATAAAAGGTCCTGGACACTCGATGAAACCAGTGTCCTTTCAGTCGGGTGCTCTGTCATCACTGAACGTTACACCGGCAATTAAATCGCTGGTTAGATGTAGGTGTCACAAAATTATTGACTGCAAGCATGTATCTCGTAGCGATATCGTCTATGTGTGAATGGCTTACAGAGATGTTACTGCGATTTTGTTCCCAGATACGTGGACTGCCTGTTTGGTATCTCACGCGATATTGTAGCGATACTCGCGATACCATGCCGATTCCGATATCTTTGGATTCGGAGATCGCTGATCGTAATCGTTATGTGACACCCAGCCTTTACTCTCCTGTCAGGCAGGAGAGGAACTCATTCAATTTGGGGTTTACTGTGAGGCTGCAGCATTAGCTGCGGTCCCTGCAGTAAACATTAACCCTTTCTGAAGGATTACACCGTGGGACCTGACTGTGCATGGGATAGGTAAGAATAATTTTGCTTTTTTATTTTATTTTTATTACAGGAAATGGTTTTTCAGTAAAATAAAAATGGTCAAAAACATGTGTCTTTATTTCATTAAAATGATTTTTAATTAAAGTGTGTGTGTTTTATTTTTATTTCATGCAATAGGATTAATAATTGATAGTTGTCTAATTGACAGCTCTCAATTATTAACCTGGCTTAAGGTCACCTTTCAATAGCAAGGTGGCTTTAACCCCATATTAACCCATTCGCCACCGCTACAGGGCAATGGGAATAGACGGGCAAAGTGCCAGAAAGGGCGAATCTAATTATAGATTTGTCTTTCCTGGGGTGTCTGGGGGCAGATGTTAGTAGCCGGGGGGGGGCAAAAATAATGGTCCCTCTCTGGGCTATTATTATCTGCCCCCACTCACTGGCTTTGTCTGTCTGGTTGCGAAAATAGGGCGGGAGCCCACGCATTTTTTTTCAGCAATTTTACACCTCATATATATATATACATGTCATTGAATTTGTGACACATATATATATATATTTATATTTGTAGTTCATACACTTCTACATAGTATAATAGCCGCTAATTCAATTGCCGGCTTTTGTGAAAATGCAGAACCCGACATGAAATGACACTTGGTGTACATAGGGTTAACCATGTCTTTTCATGTCCTTTGCTATCTAATTTGCACAAACAATTAAATCAGACTATGTGTGCAAAATTTCACACCTGTAGGGGTTAATTAAAGGTGTAAATTCGTAGCAAAAAAGTCCGTTTTTTTTACAACGAATTTACACCTTTAATTAACCCCTACAGGTGTGAAATTTTGCACACATAGACTGATTTAATTGTTTGTGCAAATTAGATAGCAAAGACATGAAAAGACATGGTTAACCCTATGTACACCAAGTGTCCATGTCGGGTGCTTCTGTCTTTTCACTGAAGCCGGCTTTACCCGGCAATTGAATCAGAGAGGATATTTTACTATGTAGAAGTGTATAAACTATACATATATGTATATATATATGTCACAATGACATGTATATATATATATATGTATTCTATGTGTGTATATTTAGTGTTTACAAGGAAAGAATGGGTTTTTTTTAGTTGCGATATTTTGTTCCCATAGACTTACATGGGACTTCCGGTATCGGTATCGGGTATCGCCGATATTTTAGTGATATCGGCGATACCATTCCGATTCCGATACTTTAGGATATCGGAAAGTATCGCTCAACTCTAATCGTTATGTGACACCCAGCCTTTACTCTCCTGTCAGGCAGGAGAGGAACTCATTAATTTGGGGTTTACTGTGAGGCTGCAGCATTAGCTGCGGTCCCTGCAGTAAACATTAACCCTTTCTGAAGGATTACACCATGGGGCCTGACGTGCATGGGATAGGTAAGAATAATTTTGCTTTTTTATTTTATTTTATTACAGGAAATGGTTTTTACAGTAAAATAAAAGATGGTCAAAAACATGTGTCTTTATTTCATTAAAATGATTTTTAATTAAAGTGTGTGTGTTTTATTTTTATTTCATGCAATAGGATTAATAATTGATAGTTGTCTAATTGACAGCTCTCAATTATAACCTGGCTTAAGGTCACCTTTCAATAGCAAGGTGGCTTTAACCCCATATTAACCCATTCGCCACCGCTACAGGGCAATGGAATAGACGGGCAAAGTGCCAGAAAGGGCGAATCTAATTATAGATTTGTCTTTCCTGGGGTGTCTGGGGGCAGATGTTAGTAGCCGGGGGGGGCAAAAATAATGGTCCCTCTCTGGGCTATTATTATCTGCCCCCACTCACTGGCTTTGTCTGTCTGGTTGCGAAAATAGGGCGGGAGCCCACGCATTTTTTTTCAGCAATTTTACACCTCATATATATATATATACATGTCATTGAATTTGTGACACATATATATATATATTTATATTTGTAGTTCATACACTTCTACATAGTATAATAGCCGCTAATTCAATTGCCGGCTTTTGTGAAAATGCAGAACCCGACATGAAATGACACTTGGTGTACATAGGGTTAACCATGTCTTTTCATGTCCTTTGCTATCTAATTTGCACAAACAATTAAATCAGACTATGTGTGCAAAATTTCACACCTGTAGGGGTTAATTAAAGGTGTAAATTCGTAGCAAAAAAGTCCGTTTTTTTTGCTACGAATTTACACCTTTAATTAACCCCTACAGGTGTGAAATTTTGCACACATAGTCTGATTTAATTGTTTGTGCAAATTAGATAGCAAAGGACATGAAAAGACATGGTTAACCCTATGTACACCAAGTGTCATTTCATGTCGGGTGCTTCTGTCTTTTCACTGAAGCCGGCTTTACCCGGCAATTGAATCAGAGAATATTTTACTATGTAGAAGTGTATAAACTATACATATATGTATATATATATGTCACAATGATATGTATATATACATATATGTATTCTATGTGTGTATATTTAGTGTTTACAAGGAAAGAATGGGTTTTTTTTAGTTGCGATATTTTGTTCCCATAGACTTACATGGGACTTCCGGTATCGGTATCGGGTATCGCCGATATTTTAGTGATATCGGCGATACCATTCCGATTCCGATACTTTAGGATATCGGAAAGTATCGCTCAACTCTAATGGCAGACATTATGTTGCGCTGCCTCTCCCGTGACCCTCGAATTATCAAAATTTGTGCTGACACTCAGTACTAGTTGGTGACACTTCTAGACCCACGCTACAAGGAGAACTTTCAATATCTTATTCCAGAGTCAGAGAGGTGTATTAAAATGATGCAGTACCAGAGGGCCATTGTTGCGGAATTACTGAAAACATTCCCATCTGAAAACACTGGTGGTGACAGTATATTGGCCAACCAAGGAGTAGAGGTGAGAGACCCAACTACAATCCAGCAGAGGCAAGGGAACACTGACAAAGTACTGAGACACTTTTCTCAGACCCTCCTATCGCCCTGGCCCAGAGTCGCGGGGTAGTCTCACAAGGCCTGGAAAGTTTGGGAAGATGTTGAAGGAGTACCTTGCTGACCGTACCAACGTCCTCCGTGATTCCTCTGTGCCTTTTAATTATTGGGTATCCAAGCTGGACACGTGTCATGAACTGGCTCTCTATGTCTTGGAGGTCCTGTCCTGCCCTGCCGCTAGCGTTTTGTTAGAGCGGGTTTTAGTGCCACTGGTGGAATAAAAACTGATAAGCTTATCTGCCTGTCAACAGAAAATGCTGACAGGCTGACTCTTATAAAAATGAACGAGGCCTGCATTGGGGCAGACTTCTGTACACCACTGAATGAGAACAGCGAAACATAAGCTTCAATTCAGTATACTGTATATTTTGGGAGGTGTATTTCCATGCACTTCTTCACACCCACACATGGGTATACGCTTCCTGACTTTGGCTATTTGGTGTGTTATTATCTTCCTCCTTCTCCTCATCCTCATCATCTACCACCACTAGAACACGAGGGTGACCGTGGTTTGTGATGTAACAACCAGTAGAAATTTTTTCAAGTTTGTTTTGATGACCATTCAAAAAATGTTTACACTCTAAGTTGAGGTGTCATCCCCCAGGGGAACATGTTTTTCAACCTATGCACTTAGTGTATGGCCATTACAAGTATGGGAGACCTACTGTTAGGGTCTGCGGAACGCACCAAATATATGAGGTAGAGAGATGCGTTCGCAGCCCGGGGTCCACCGTGCAGGCGGAACCTGGTGCTAGTAAAATGGCGCAAGTCGCGAACTCTGTTATCCCGCAGAGTCGCCAAAATAAACATTGCAATATGCTGTGGCAATATGTGCAAACTCTGTTATTTCACAGAGCCACTAGAAGGAGTGCCGCAGCGCAATATGGCGATGTGTGCGAACTCACTGAACACAACTGAGTCGCAAAAAAACACGCTAGGGCGCTGTCTAGCGATGAAAGCGAACCCTATTACATCACAGAGCCGCTGAGAAAAAGTTCTGTGTCCTGTCAGGCACCCAGGTACACAGTTAAGTGCTAAGCGAACATAGAACGTGATCATGCTCTAACGTCCTCGCGGGAGTCACCCGCAATCTATGGCGTCTGAACGCCAGACCCTGAATACGGCAATCAAACTCCTCACCGGTTATGCCGGTAATCTAGGACACCGACCCTGACCAGCTAGCATACCAAACTCCTCACCGATTAAGTCGGTATTCTAGGGGCTTATTTCAGCCGGGGCCCTAACCACACACGCGCATGACCACACTGGCGCAAAGCATATAATGGATGATACTAGCGCATGGCGGCTCAGCATTGCCACCCTTTTATAATAACAGCTACAGGACCTGCCAGAAACAAGGACCAATGAAACTTGTTCCAGAACACCAGTAGTCACAGGACCTTCCTGGCAGACCAATAGGAGCTGCTGAAGTACCTGAGCATGTGACCCCTGATCTCCAATGAGAGATCTCACCCTGGGCATGCTCAGAAGGGAAAAACAAGGACTTTGTCCTAAAGACGTCTGCTCGCCGCTAACCAGTACTGGCCACAATAGCAGAGTCTGGAGGAGCAGCAGTAATCCTCTGCACACTGCCAGATTGGGTGAGACGCTGGGACCGACGTCTAAGCTGAGCAGAGTCCACTGTGACCGGAGACGAATGGGAGACCGCAGCCGGAATGGCTCGAGATTCCCCTTGTGCAGAAGCGGGAACTCGACCCCTAACATTATCCCCCCTCCTAGGGCCCCCCTTCTCTGGGCCTCGCTGCGTTCAAAAGCAGCGATGAGCTGCAGAGCGTGAACATGCTCGGCAGGCTCCCAGGACCTATCCTCAGGCCCATAACCCCTCCAATCCACCAAATAAAATCTTTTGCCCCATACCACCTTACACCCTACGATGGCGTTCACCTCATGGTCATCCGTAGACGAACCCAATGTCCCGGCAGATGACTCGGAAACCAGGACATGAGCACGGGTTTCAAGAGGGATACATGAAAGGTGTCGGAGATACCCTGGCGTGGTGGAAGAGCCAAATGGTATACCACGGGGTTAACCTGCTCGAGGACCTTGAAAGGACCCAGTAGCGGGGTGCCAACTTAGTGGACTCAACTTGCAGCCTAATGTTATGGGCGGAGAGCCACACCAAGTCCCCAGGAGCAAATGTTGGAGCGGGGGCCGATGTGCGTCGGCGGAGGACCTCATCCTCTCCTTGGATGCCTGAATGGCATCCTGGGTACGGTCCCAAATGTCCCATGCCTCCATAGCCCAGTCTTCCACCCTGGAGTCGGCGGAAGACACGGGCATGGGCACCGGAACCCGCGGATGCTGACCGTAGATCAGGAGGAATGGAGTCTGTCCGGTGGAGTCAGCCACAGCATTGTTTAGTGCAAACTCAGCGCATGGTAGCAAGGATGCCCAGTCATCCTGCCTGGCTGAGACAAAATGTCGTAGATAGGTGACCAAGGTCTGGATGGCCCTCTCTACCAACCCATTCGTCTCAGGATGGTACGCTGAAGAGAGATTTAACTCAATATTGAGTAGACGACAAAGCTCTCTCCAGAACCGAGACGCAAACTGGGGACCTCGGTCACTGACAATTTTGTCCGGCATGCCGTGTAGACGGAAGATGTGCCTAAAGAACAACGCTGCCAGAGCCCGTGCAGAAGGTAACCGTGGTAGCGGCACCAGATGCACCATTTTGGAGAAATGGTCAGTGATTACCCAAATGATGGTGCAACCCCGAGACTTGGGCAAGCCCACCACAAAGTCCATCCCAACCATCTCCCAGGGCCTGTCTGCCACCGGCAAAGGGTAAAGTAACCCAGCTGGCCGTTGTCGTGGAGACTTATTCTTGGCGCAGGAGACACACGCCCGAACATAGTCCCCAACATCACAGACCATATGCAGCCACCAGTATGTTCTCGCCAGCAATTCAGATGTCCTCTTTGCCCCAAAGTGTCCACCCACCCTGGACGAATTTGCCCAAGAGAGTATCTCCGGTCACAAATTGGTAGGCACAAAAGTCTTGCCCGGGGGCACAGACTCTAGCGAAACCGGGGCCACTGTTCTCAGGCTCTCTGTGGGGACAATAAGCCGAGGCTCCTCCACCTCCTCCTCAGAGGACACCACAAAGCGAGAGAGAGCGTCGGCACGAATGTTCTTCTCTCCCGAGAGGAAATGGAGTGTGAAATTAAACCGGGAGAAGAACAAGGACCATCTGGCCTGGCGAGAGTTAAGCCGCTGTGCTGTCTGCAGATACACCAAATTTTTGTGGTCGGTGAAGACTTGGAAGGGAAAGCGGGCCCCCTCCAACAGATGTCTCCACTCAGAGAAGGCCAACTTCATCGCTAGCAACTCCCTATCCCCGATGGAATAATTCCTCTCCGCTGATGTGAAGGTCTTAGAGAAGAAGAAGCAAGGATGCTTCCGACCTTGAGCATCCTTTTGGAAGAGGACTGCTCCAGCACCAACAGATGAGGCATCCACCTCCAATAAAAATGGCTTATCAACATCGGGGCGATGTAGGATGAGAGCGCTAGCAAAATGAGACTTAATAGAAGTGAAAGCCTTGGAAACCTCTTCCGACCACAATTTGGGATTTGCTCCCTTCTTGGTGAGGGCTACCATGGGAGCTACCAAGGTAGAGAAATGGGGAATGAACTGGCGATAGTAATTAATGAACCCCATAAAGCGCTGCACCGCTTTAAGAGAGTGGGGTTCCTGCCAGTCCATCACAGCCTGTAGTTTGGCCGGATCCATAGCCAATCCCTGGGTTGATATGATATAACCAAGGAAAGGTAAAGACTCCAGCTCAAACATACATTTCTCTAACTTAGCATAAAGGGAATTAGCCCGTAAGAGGTCGAAGACTCTGCAGACATCTCTCCGGTGGGAGTCAATATCTGGAGACAAGATGAGTATATCATCCAGATAGACTACGACCGAGGTGGAGAGCATATCCCGGAAGATGTCATTGACAAAGTCTTGGAAAACGGCTGGAGCATTACAGAGCCCAAAGGGCATCACCAGATATTCGTAATGCCCATCCCTGGTATTAAAAGCCGTCTTCCATTCGTCCCCCTCACGGATGCGAATAAGGTTATAAGCACCGTGCAGATCTAGTTTAGTGAATACCCTTGCTCCCCGAAGCCTATCAAAGAGCTCAGAAATCAGGGGCAACGGGTACTTGTTTTTAACGGTGATGGCGTTAACCCCTCTCTGCCATCAGACGTACTATTCCGTCCATGTGACCCTGGACCTAATTCCCATGGACGGAATAGTACGTCATGGGCGATCAGCTGCGCTCCCGGGGGGAGCGCAGCTGATCGCCGCCGGGTGTCAGCTGATTATCACAGCTGACACCCGTGACTGTGTGTCAGGAGCGGTCACGGACCGCTCCCGGCACATTAACCCTTGGCACACCGCGATCAAACATGATCGCGGTGTACCCGGGGCACAGGGGAGGATCGCGCAGGCAGGGGGCTCCCTGCGCGCTCCCCTGAAACCCTCAGAGCAGCGCGATGTGTCGCGCTGTTCCGAGGGTCCGTCCTCCCTCCAGGTCCCCGGATCCAAGATGGCGCCGGGGTCCTGCAGGGAGGCGGCTTCCTCAGTGCCTGCTGAGAGCAGGCGCTGGGGAAGCCTGCAGCGATGCCAGAGCGATCGCTGGTGTGACAGAGTGCTGTGCACACTGTCACACCAGCGATCTGATAAAATACTGTGATGTCCCACCCTGGGACAAAGTAAAAAAGTAAAAAATAAAATAAAGTGTAAAAAAAATCATAAAAAAAAAAATATATATTCCCCAATAAATTCATTTTTTCCTGTAAATAAAAAAAACAAAACAATAAAAGTACACATATTTGGTATCGCCGCGTCCGTAACGACCCCCCCTATAAAACTGTCCCACTAGTTAACCCCTTTAGTGAACCCCTTAAAAAAAAAAAAAAAAAACGAAGCAAAAAATCAATGCTTTATCATCATACCGCCGAACACAAAGTGAAATAACACGCGATCAAAAAGACCGATATAAATAATCATGGTACCACTGAAAACTTCATCTTGTCCCGCAAAAAACGAGCCATCACACAGCATCATGAGCGAAAAAATAAAAAGTTATAGCTCGCAGAATAAAGCGATGCAAAAATAATGATTTTTTATATAAAATTGTTTTCATTCTATAAAAGCGCCAAAACCTAAAAAAATTATATAAATGAGGTATCGCCATAATCGTACTGACCCGAAGAATAAAACTGCTTTATCAATTTTACCACACGCAGAACGGTATAAACGCCTCCCCCAAAAGAAATTCATGAATTGCTGATTTTTGTTCATTCTAACCACCCAAAAATCGAAATAAAAAGCGATCAAAAAATGTCACGTGCTCAAAAATGGTACAAATAAAAACGTCAACTCGTCCCGCAAAAAATAAGACCTCACATGACTCTGTGGGCCAAAATATGCAAAAATTATAGCTCTCAAAATGTGGTGATGCAAAAAACTATTTTTTGCAATAAAAAGCATCTTTTAGCGTGACAGCTGCCAATCACAAAAACCCGCTATAAATAGTAAATCAAACCCCTTTATCACCCCCTTAGTTAGGGAAAAATAATAAAATTAAAAAAATGTATTTATTTCCATTTTCCCGTTAGGGTTAGGGTTGCGGCTAAAGTTAGGGTTAGGGTTGGCGCTAACGTTAGTATTAGGGTTAGGGTTGGCGCTAACGTTAGGATTAGGGTTGGGATTAGGGTTATGGGTGTGTTAGGGTTAGGTTTGTGGTTAGGGTTGGGACTAGGGTTATTGGTGTTTGGGGTTAGGGTTGGAGTTAGAATTGGGGGGTTTCTGCTGTTTAGGCACATCAGGGGCTCTCGAAATGTGACATGGCGTCTGATCTCAATTCCAGCCAATTCTGCGTTGAAAAGTCAAATGGTGCTCCTTCACTTCTGAGCTCTGCCATGCGCCCAAACAGTAGTTTACCCCACATATGGGGTATCAGCATACTCTGGACCCCAAGAGTTATTGTGCAATTTGGCCTATTTCTCCTGTTACCCTTGGGAAAATAAAAAACTGGGGGCGACAAAATCATTTTTGTAAAAAAAAAAATGATTTTTTTGTTTTTACGGCTGTATGTTATAAAACTTCTGTGAAGTACTTGGGGCTTCATAGCGCTCACCACACTTCTAGATAAGTTCCTGTGTGGGTCTATTTTCCAAAATGGGGTCACTTGTGGGGGGTTTCCACTGTTTAGGCGCATCAGGGGCTCTCCAAATGCGACATGACTCCCCCAGACCATTCCATCAAAGTCTGCAATCCAAAACGTCACTACTTCCCTTCCGAGCCCCGACGTGCGCCCATACAGTAGTTTACTCCCACATATTGGGTATCAGCATACTCAGGACAAATTGGACAACAACTTTTGGGGTCCAATTTCTCCTGCTACCCTTGTGAAAATAAAATATTGGGGGCTAAAAAATCATTTTTGTAAAAAAAAAAAAGAATTTTTTTATTTTACGGCTGTACGTTATAAACTTCTGTGAAGCACTTTGGGGTTCAAAGTGCTCACCACACATCTAGATAAGTTCCTTGAGGGGTCTAGTTTCCAAAATGGTGTCATTTGTGGGGGGTTTCCACTGTTTAGGCAGATCAGAGCTCTCCAAACACGACATGGCATCCAGCCAATTCTGCGTTGAAAAAGTCAAACGGCGCTCCTTCCCTTCCAAACTCTGCCATGCACCCAAACAGTGGTTTACCCCCACATATGGGGTATCAGCGCACTCAGGACAAATTGCACAATAACTTTTGGAGTCTTGTTTCCCTTGGGAAAATAAAAATTGGGGTGAAAAGATCAATTTTGTGGAAAAAATATAATTTTTTAATTTTACGGCTCTACGTTATAAACTTGTGTGAAGCACTTGGGGGTTCAAATTGCTCACCAAAGATCTAGATAAGTTCCTTAGGGGGTCTAGTTTCCCAAATGGGGTCACTTGTGGGGGGTTTCCACTGTTTAGGCACATCAGGGGCTCTCCAAATGCAACATGGCGTCCAATCTCAATTCCAGCCAATTTTGGTTGGAAAAAGTCAAATAGTGCTCCTTCCATTCCGAGCTCTGCCATGCGCCCAAACAGTGGTTCCCCCCCACATATGGGGTATCAGCATACTCAGGACAAATTGGACAACAAATTTTGTGGTCCAATTTCTCCTGTTACCTATGGGAAAATAAAAAATTAGTGACTAAGAGATAATTTTTGTGGGAAAAAAATAGGATTTTTTATTTTCATGCCCGGGCATTATAAACTTGTGTGAAGCACTTGGGGGTTCAAAGTGCTCACCAAAGATCTAGATAAGTTCCTTAGGGGGTCTAGCTTCCAAATGGGGTCACTTGGGGGGTTTCCACTGTTTAGGCTCATCTGGGGCACTACAAACGGAACATGACCCCATCAATGTTTGCATTCCAAAACGTTACTGCTTCTTTTCCAAGCCCTGCCGTGCGCCCAAACAGTTCCCCCCCCCCACATATGGGGTATCAGCGTACTCAGGACAAATTGGACAACAAGTTTTGGGGTCCAATTTCCTTGGGAAAAATCAAAAATTTGGGACTAAAAAATCATTTTTGTGGAAAATTGTTTTTTTTTTTTTTTCACACCCAGGCATTATAAACTTTTGTGAAACACTTTGGGGTTCAAAGTGCTCACAACAGATCTAGATAAGTTCCTTAGGGGGTCTAGTTTCCAAAATGGTGTCACTTGTGGGGGGTTTCCACTGTTTAGGCGTATCAGGGGCTCTCCAAACACGACATGGCGTCCAATCTCAATTCCAGCCAATTTTAGTTTGAAAAAGTCAAACGGCGCTCCTTCCCTTACGAGCTCTGCCGTGTGCCCAAACAGTGGTTTTCCCCCACATATGGGGTATTGGCGTACTCAGGAGAAATTGCACAACAACTTTATCTGTCCATTTTCTCCTTTTACCTTGTGAAAATAAAAAAAAGTTTGTAAAAGATCATTTTTGTGGCTAAAAAGTTAAATATTAATTTTTTCCATCCACGTTGCTTCAGCTCCTGTGAAGCACCTGAAGGGTTAATAAACTTCTTGAATGTAGTTTTGAGTACCTTGAGGGGTGCAGTTTTTATAATGGTGTCACTTTTGGGTATTTTCTGCCATATAGACCCGTCAAAGTGACTTCAAATGTGAGGTGGTCCCTAAAAAAATGGCTTTGTAAATTTTGTTGTAAAAATGAGAAATCACTGGTCAACTTTTAACCCTTCTAATTTCCTAACAAAGAAAAATTTTGGTTCCAAAATTGTGCTGATGTAAAGTAGACATGTGGGAAATGTTATTTCTTAACTATTTTGTGTGACATATTTCTCTGTTTTAAGGGAAAAAAAATTCAAAGTTTGAAAATTGCAAAATTTTTAAAATTTTCGCCATATTTGCGTTTTTTTCAAAAATAAACGCAAGTTATATCGAAGAAATTTTACCACTAACATGAAGTATAATATGTCACGAGAAAACAATCTCAGAATCGCGAAGATCCGTTGAAGCGTTCCAGAGTTATAACCTCATAAAGAGACAGTGGTCAGAATTGTAAAAATTGGCCCGGTCATTAACGTGCAAACCACCTTTGGGGGTGAAGGGGTTAAGACCCCTGTAATCAATACACGGACGTAATTCTCAGTTCTTCTTCTGCACGAAGAAGAATCCCGCCCCTGCTGGTGACACCGACTTCCTAATAAACCCTCTTGCCAGGCTCTCCTGAATATATTGCGACATGGCCTCTGTCTCAGGAAGAGAGAGGGGATAGACCCTTCCCCGAGGAGGTTCTGTGCCAGGCAAGAGGTCGATAGGACAGTCATAGGGGCGATGAGGCAGAAGAGTCTCTGCAGCCTTCTTGGAGAACACGTCTGCATATGACCAGTAGCACTTGGGAAGTGGAGTAAGATCTGCGGGTAACTCAGTAGTGGTAACCTGAACACAACTCCTGACACATCTGCCTCTACATGCATCACTCCAACCCAGTATCCTACCCGAAGTCCACTCTATATGTGGGGAGTGGAAACGGAGCCAAGGTATACCTAGTAGGATCTCGTCTATTCCCTCGGGAAGGACGAGTAGGGAAATAAGTTCCTGATGGGAAGGAGATACAAACAATGCAAGTGGAACAGTCTGGTGTGTAATTTGTGAGGGCAATGTCGACCCATTCACTACCCGAACAGTCACTGATTTGTCAAGCGCCACCAGAGGTATTGCGTGACGGCGAGCAAAGTTAGAGGACATGAAGTTCCCCTCTGCTCCTGAGTCCACGCAAAGGTCGGCGGTGAGGGTGGAAGTGCCTACAGTGATTGTCCCTTTATGTGTCATCTTGGAGGAAAATGCCGCTGTCTCTAGTGAACCTCCTCCCAGGGCCACTAGACTCGATCGCTTCCTCGATCGCTGTGGACATTTGTTGGCATAGTGTCCTGTCTGCTGACAAAGGTTACAGACCACGGATACTCGGACGGTCCGAGACTTAGGTCCTGCATGAGGAACCTCTGTGGCTTTTTGAGGTTCGGACGCCAGATCGGGAGATTCGAGAGGTTTGGCAAAGGTGGGAGCCAACCGAATCCTCTGCCTACACTGGGCCCGCTCCAACCTCCGCTCGTGAAAACGGAGGTCGATGCGGGTAGATATGGAGATAAGCTTCTCCAGTGTGGCGGGAAACTCCCTGGTAGCCAAAACGTCTTTAACATGGTCAGCCAGTCCTCGCCAGTAGACTGGAATGAGAACTTTATCCGACCAGTCTAGTTCTGAGGCCAGAGTCCGAAACTGGACGGAAAACTGACTGACCAAAGACGAACCCTGTGCCAATGCCAGCAGTTGTAGCGCCGTATCGTGGGTGACCTGAGGTCCTAAAAAGACCTTTTTAAGAGCCTCCAGGAAACGAGGAGCACTCCGCACCACACGATCGTCGCGCTCCCACAGCGGCGTTGCCCACTCAAACGCTCTGCCCGAGAGTAGAGACAGTACAAAACCCACTTGTGCCCGATCCGTTGGGAAACGTGCAGCCAGAAGCACGAGCTGTATAGAGCACTGACTCACGAATTCCCGATATTGCTTGCTGTCACCGGCAAACTTGTCAGGAAGCGGGAGGTGGGATAATGTAGGAGCAGAGGTGGCAGAGGACAAACTGGCTGCAGCCACGCTAGCAGCCTGAACAGCGACTGCGGTAACATCCACAGCTAAGGTTGTGCGCTCTAGAGCCGCCAACCTACCCTCCAGCTGCTGGATGTACTGCTGTAGACGCTGGTCGTCCGCCATTTTACTAGCCAGACCCTGGCGCTAGTATTATGTTAGGGTCTGCGGAACGCACCAAATATATGAGGTAGAGAGATGCGTTCGCAGCCCGGGGTCCACCGTGCAGGCAGAACCTGCTGCTAGTAAAATGGCGCAAGACACGAACTCTGTTATCCCGCAGAGTCACCAAAATAAACACCGCAATGCGCTGTGGCAATATATGCAAACTCTGTTATTTCACAGAGCCGCTAGAAGGAGTGCCGCAGCGCAATATGGCGATGTGTGCGAACTCACTGAACACAACTGAGTCGCAAAATAAACACCCTTGGGCGCTGTCTAGCGATGAAAGCGAACCCTGTTACCCTAGGACACCGACCCTGACCAGCTAGCATACCAAACTCCTCACCGATTAAGTCGGTATTCTAGGGGCTTATTTCAGCCGGGGCCCTAACCACACACACGCATGACCACACTGGCGCAAAGCATATAATGGATGATACTAGCGCATGACGGCTCAGCATTGCCACCCTTTTATAATAACAGCTACAGGACCTGCCAGAAACAAGGACCAATGAAACTTGTTCCAGAACACCAGTAGTCACAGGACCTTCCTGGCAGACCAATAGGAGCTGCTGAAGTACCTGAGCATGTGACCCCTGATCTCCAATGAGAGATCTCACCCTGGGCATGCTCAGAAGGGAAAAACAAGGACTTTGTCCTAAAGACGTCTGCTCGCAGCTAACCGGTACTGGCCACAATAGCAGAGTCTGGAGGAGCAGCAGTAATCCTCTGCACACTGCCAGACTGGGCTAGACGCTGGGACCAACGTCTAAGCTGAGCAGAGTCCACTGCGGCCGGAGACATATGGGAGACCGCAGCTGGAATGGCTTGAGATTCCCCTTGTGCAGAAGCGGCAACTCGACCCCTAACACCTGCTACTTTAAACTGGGAAGACCTTTTTCGCAGGTCATACTCCACGTCTCTTCAGACACCACCCCTAGATAACCAGGTTGAATGTGTTCCGTGATGAAACAGCCACTACTTTGTTTTGCAATGGTGTTTAGGATGTCCGTAACTACAAATATTTACACAGTCGGTTGATATGCCCCACCCCAGGGGAAAATGTTTATAAGCCTATGCACTTAGTGTATGGCCATTACAAGTATAGGAGACACGCTCCTTTTAATGGAAACTGATTTTGAAGAGGACTTCATACACGTCTCATCAAAGTGGTATTTTCGTTTGACCCACTTCATAATAATGTGAATTTTGTTGGTGTTCATATTCTTCAACAACGCAATTCTTCTGTTTTTCAGCCTCAACACTGCAATGCTAAAATGCAAGGTCTTCAGATTCACCACAGCAATTGATCAATGCAGGTTCTTGAGCCTCAACAGCGCAATTATCCACTGATGGTTCTTCAGGATCAGCACTGAAATGCTCCACTGCAGGATCTTTAGCGTCAACACTGCAATGGTCCACCGCTGGGTCTTCAGGGTCAACACTGCAATTGTCCGCCACTGGATCTTTAGCATCAACACTGCAATTGTCCACTGCCGGTTATTCAGCCTCAACACTCAATTTTAAACTGCAGGGTCTTTAGCGCCAACACTGCAATGGTCCACCACTGGGTCTTCAGCCTCAACACTGCAATTGTCCACCATTGGGTCTTCAGCCTCAACACTGCAGTTGTCCACCGTTGGGTCTTCAGCCTCAACACTGCAATTGTCCACCACTAGGTCTTTAGCATAAACACTGCAATTGTCCACTGCTGGTTATTCAAAATCAACAATGCAATTTTAAACTGCAGGGTCTTTAGCGCCAACACTGCAATGGTCCTCCGCTGGGTCTTCAGGCTCAACTATTCACTGCGTAGCCAAACAATATGGGAGTAACAAATTAATTGGAAGAATGCTTTCAGGTGGCCATCAAGTACGTGGTTTCAAAGCCTTTTTGGAGTGCGTTTCAATTTGATGCAGGCATGGCCTTTTATTCAATGCATAAGCTAACAGTATAGCAGTGGCAAAAGAGTAATGTGAACGTGATTTTCCTGTGTACATCGACTAGGTCGCTTCTAAGCCTTTTTGGGGTGCGTTTCAATTTGATGTAGGCAGGGCCTTGCATTCAATGCATAAGCTAACAGTATGGCAGTGGCAAAACAGTAATGTGAAAGTGGTTTTCCTGTGTACATCCACTAGGTTGCTTCTAAGCCTTTTTGGGGTGCGTTTCAATTTGATGCAGGCAGGGCCTTGCATTCAATGAAGAAGCTAACAATATGGCAGTGGCAAAAGTGTAATGTGTTTGTGGTTTTCCTGAGGCCATCCAGTACCTGGGTTCAAAGGCTTATTGGGGTGCGTGTTACTTAGCTGCAGGGCAGGCCTTGCATTTAATACATAGGCTAACACTATGGGAGACCTAATTTCTTATAATTGGAACAATTTTTCATGAGGGTCTCCTGTACTTCTCATCACAGGGGTTTTGGGGTGCGTCCTAATTTTTGTCAGCCCAGCGACTCACTGCATAGGCAATAACAGTATAGGAGACCCACTGTTTAATATTGGCCCTTTAAGAAGATTAATGCTGCCTGATGCCCCTATAAAAATTGGCTTTGTGACTTTAAGAGTCCCTCCTTCATAAGAGAATCAAGATGTATGTAAGTACCTGGATAAGAATGAAGTGATTAAACAGAGTCAGCATGGTTTGTAACTAATAAGTCATGTCAGACTATCTGTCACGCGGTCTTATGATATGTGTACGATGTCAGTAAACTATTCTTAAAAGAACAACACTCTATACAACATATAGATTAGCAACATCAGCATGTAAATATAGAATAGATTTACCTGACACGATATCCGTTGAACTCAGGGTTAATCTTGAGGACTTGATACACTGTCACAGGAAAGAGGAGGACCGGGGGTCTAACCTGACCCTAAACTGGGGTCCTAACTAATCCCTCACCTTGGAGGTACTGATAATGGTTCAGAGGTCCAAGTCTCCAGCCTAACCCTGTCTCCTATCAGTCCCTGAACCCTGTAATCAGTCCTAAGAAGGATACTGATTACCACCAAAGGAATATGGGCTGATCTCTGCTAAATACACAGATTAGACATATTAGACAGACTGGAGAAAACACAGACTTGCATACACACTCAAACACAGAAGGAACATAAATGATCTGGGATATTAAACTCTAAGCAAGGTGAGCTTAAAACAACTAAGGAGCTCTTTAACTTAAGTCTATACAGATACAATCCTATCTGTGGTCTGCATGAAGAATTTCACTGGCAACTCCCAACACAGACAACCAGAGATTTAAAGGAAACCAATCAACAAATAATTAATTGCAGCCGGGAGAAACTGCACCCAGTCCCAGAACTGAGCACAGACAGAATTAACTCCCTAACTGCCAAACACAAAGAAACAGCAACTCAGCTGTGAGAAGTCAGAATGTGCAACCGCGACGATCTTCGTGGCAATGCACACATGACAGTACCCCCCTTCTACGAGGGGCCTCCGGACCCTCAGGGCCAGGTTTGCCCGGGTGAGTTCTGTGGAAGGTCCGCACCAAACGATCTGCGTTAATGTCAGACGCAGGAACCCACGTCCTCTCCTCTGGACCATACCCCTTCCAATGCACCAAGTACTGAAGGGACCGGCGATTCAGACGTGAGTCAATGATCTTTGACACTTGAAACTCCAAGTTACCATTGACCACCACTGGAGGAGGAGGTAGAGGTGATGGTATGACTGGTGCCACGTACCTCTTAAGTAATGACTTGTGGAACACATTGTGGATTTTAAACGTAGGAGGGAGGTCCAGACGAAATGCCACAGGATTAATTATGGAACTGATCCTGTACGGCCCGATGAATCTGGGGCCCAGCTTCCAGGAGGGAACTTTAAGTTTTATATTCCTGGTAGACAACCATACCAGATCGTTCACATTAAGATCTGGACCAGAAACTCTCCTCCTATCAGCCATACGTTTATAACGGTTCCCCATAGCACTCAGATTATTCAATACACCTCTCCACACTGAAGCAAGTGACGACGAGAAACGCTCCTCCTCAGGAACCCCAGAAGGGACCCCCCCATTGAATGTACAAAACTGGGGATGAAAACCATATGCCCCAAAAAACGGGGACTTACCAGTGGACTCGCTCCGCCTGTTGTTAAGAGCGAACTCTGCCAGAGGCAAGAAAGAAGACCAGTCCTCCTGGTTCTCTGAGACAAAACACCGAAGATAAGTCTCTAGGCTTTGATTCAGACGCTCTGTCTGACCATTGGTCTGCGGATGAAAAGCCGAGGAAAATGACAATTGCATCCCCGACGTAAACAAAATGCCCTCCAAAACTTGGACACAAACTGAGACCCCCTATCTGACACCACATCAGAAGGCAACCCATGAAGTCTCACAATCTCCCCAATGAACACCTGCGCCAGAGTTTTAGCATTAGGGAGGGCAGGAAGAGCAATGAAATGTGCCATCTTACTGAACCTGTCAACAACCACCAGTATGACAGTCTTCCCTGACGACTGAGGAAGGTCCGTGATGAAGTCCATAGACAAATGAGTCCATGGACGCTCCGGAAGTTTCAAGGGTAAGAGGGTCCCAGACGGACGGGTATGAGGGGTCTTAGAGCGAGCACAAACCCCACAGGACGCGACAAAAGTTAAAACATCTTTATTAACGTTAGGCCACCAAAACCGGCGAGAAAGGAGATCTAAAGTAGCCTTACTCCCTGGATGTCCTGCTAAAGCAGAATTATGATGTGCCTCAATAACCTTTTGTCTCAACTGATTTGGGACAAACAGTCTCCCTGGAGGTCCTGCAGGGGCGTCCCCCTGAGCCTCTAACACCTCCTCCTCAAGCTCAGAACATACAGCCGACACTACCACCCCCTCCTGAAGGATAGGAATCGGGTCATCCATTTTCCCGGCCCCTGGGAAACTGCGAGACAAGGCATCCGCCTTAACATTCTTAGATCCAGGGCGATAAGTGACAACAAAATTAAACCTGGTAAAAAACAACGACCATCGAGCTTGTCTGGAATTCAGACGCTTAGCAGATTCCAAATACAGCAGGTTCTTGTGATCAGTAATGACGGTGACCGGGTGGACTGCCCCCTCCAAAAAGTGACGCCATTCTTCAAAAGCCAACTTAATGGCCAAAAGTTCCCTATTGCCGATATCATAATTCCTTTCGGCGGACGACAATTTTTTAGAAAAGAAAGCGCACGGATGCCATTTACCAGGGGACGGACCCTGGGACAATATTGCACCCACCCCTACGTCAGACGCGTCCACCTCCACAACGAACGGCTGTGATGCATCTGGTTGGATGAGAACGGGTGCCGAAGCAAAACATTTTTTCAAAGAGGAAAAAGCTTGGCAAGCTTTGTCCGACCATTTAGAAAAATCCGTCCCTTTTCTTGTCATGTCAGTGAGAGGTTTGACAACAGATGAGAAATTACAAATAAATTTCCGGTAGTAGTTAGCAAACCCCAGAAAACGCTGCAGAGCCTTAAGATCCTCTGGCTGATCCCATTCAAGCACTGCTCTCACCTTTTCAGGGTCCATACGGAAACCGGAGGCTGACACCAAGAAACCCAAAAACTGAAGTTCCTGTACGGCGAATACACACTTTTCCAGTTTGGCGTATAGTTTATTGTCTCGCAAGATCTGCAACACCTGTCTCACATGCTCCTGATGAGACACAAGATCTGGTGAGTAAATTAAAATGTCATCCAAATATACGACCACAAACAGCCCCACCAGATGACGAAAAATGTCATTAACAAAATGTTGGAACACTGCTGGTGCAGTAGTCAGACCAAAAGGCATGACAAGGTTCTCATAATGTCCCTCCGGCGTGTTAAACGCCGTTTTCCACTCATCCCCCTCTTTTATCCTAATCAGATTATACGCCCCCCTGAGATCCAATTTAGAGAACCATTTGGCGCCAACAATTTGATTGAAGAGATCAGGAATCAGAGGGAGTGGATACGGATCTCGAACAGTAATCCGATTAAGTTCGCGGAAATCCAAGCAAGGGCGTAGGCCTCCATCTTTTTTCTTCACAAAGAAGAACCCCGCGGCCACTGGGGAAGATGAAGGTCTAATATGCCCTTTGGCCAGACTCTCCGAAATATAATCTTTCATAGCCTGCCTCTCAGGACCAGAAAGGTTATATAACCTAGCTTTAGGTAACTTAGCATCAGGAAGTAAATTAATAGAGCAGTCATACACGCGATGAGGAGGCAACTCCTGACACCCTCCTTAGAGAACACATCCCCAAAGTCCTCCAAAAAAGGAGGCAAAGTACTAGGCACGACCGCACTGATGACTGTGTTCATGCAGTTACTTTTGCAAAACTCCCCCCATTGGCTTATATCTCTGGACTGCCAATTAATCACAGGGTTATGTTTAACCAACCAAGGAAGTCCCAACACAATAGGAGTAGGTAGACCCTCCAACACATAACAAGATAATAGTTCCCTATGTATTGCCCCTACCCGAAGGTCAATGTTATGAACCTCATGAACAAAGCTACCTTGGCCGAGAGGCCTGGCGTCAATGGAGAATATAGGGATCGGTTTGACCAATACACTCAGATGCATACCTTGAGCCTGAGCAAACTGAGCGTCAACCAGATTAGCCCCGGACCCACTATCAAGAAGAACAGAAAATCTCTCCACTCTCGTACCAACCACCACCTCCACTGGTACAAGGAACTGAGAAGAACTAGCGGACGAAATACATACTCCCAGGTTGTCGTCCACCACACAACCTGGGATTAACAGTTTTCCGGCGACTTTTTGCTCAACAAGGCACGGGATGGACATCCCCCAACAAAATGTCCCTCTTTCCCGCAGAAGAAACACCTTCTAGTCCTGCGGCGTACCGCCAATCCCCTCCTACGAAATGATGTCCCTCCCAACTGCATAGGCTCCTCCGAACAGACAAGGGGAACCTCAACATAAGGGACTTTAGTAGTAGGTGGAGTAACAACAGGGGGCGGAGTTACCTCGCACCTCTCCCGGAGCCGTCTATCAGTACGGATAGCTAGGGCCATAGCAGCCTCCAGTGATGGAGGAGAATCATACTGAGCCAAAACGTCCTTTAATTTGTCAGAAAGCCCATGACAAAACTGGCTTCTAAGAGCTGGGTCATTCCACTGAGTATCTGTGGCCCATCTACGGAACTCAGAAGCAAATTCCTCCGCCGGACGATCTCCCTGCTGTATCTTACGTAATTTTGTCTCAGCAAGAGAGACCCGATCTGGGTCATCATATACCAAACCCAGGGCAGTAAAAAATCGATCTACTGACTGTAGAGCCAGGGATCCCGGAGGAAGGGAGAAGGCCCAGGATTGAGGGTCCCCTTGTAGGAGCGAGATAACAATTCCCACTCTCTGCTCTTCACTCCCTGATGATCGAGGCCGAAGCCGAAAATACAATTTACATGCTTCCCTGAAGGTAAAAAATTTGTCTCGCCCACCAGTGAACCTGTCCGGGAGAGCTACTTTAGGTTCAAATCTGGTTTGCTCCGAGGGAGACAAAACTTTGGACTTAATGTCCGTCAGCTCCATGGATAATCCCTGCAACTGCAGAGCCAGCTGGGCTACTGGATCCATGGCAACTGGGAATAATTTTATTGGCCAGTGAAAATGTCACGCGGTCTTATGATATGTGTACGATGTCAGTAAACTATTCTTAAAAGAACAACACTCTATACAACATATAGATTAGCAACATCAGCATGTAAATATAGAATAGATTTACCTGACACGATATCCGTTGAACTCAGGGTTAATCTTGAGGACTTGATACACTGTCACAGGAAAGAGGAGGACCGGGGGTCTAACCTGACCCTAAACTGGGGTCCTAACTAATCCCTCACCTTGGAGGTACTGATAATGGTTCAGAGGTCCAAGTCTCCAGCCTAACCCTGTCTCCTATCAGTCCCTGAACCCTGTAATCAGTCCTAAGAAGGATACTGATTACCACCAAAGGAATATGGGCTGATCTCTGCTAAATACACAGATTAGACATATTAGACAGACTGGAGAAAACACAGACTTGCATACACACTCAAACACAGAAGGAACATAAATGATCTGGGATATTAAACTCTAAGCAAGGTGAGCTTAAAACAACTAAGGAGCTCTTTAACTTAAGTCTATACAGATACAATCCTATCTGTGGTCTGCATGAAGAATTTCACTGGCAACTCCCAACACAGACAACCAGAGATTTAAAGGAAACCAATCAACAAATAATTAATTGCAGCCGGGAGAAACTGCACCCAGTCCCAGAACTGAGCACAGACAGAATTAACTCCCTAACTGCCAAACACAAAGAAACAGCAACTCAGCTGTGAGAAGTCAGAATGTGCAACCGCGACGATCTTCGTGGCAATGCACACATGACACTATCTTAATTTCCTGTAATGACAGAATCACTGACTGGGTGGATCAGGTAAATGCTGTAGATATAGTATATCTTGACTTCAGCAAAGCATTTGACAAAGTATCTCACACAATCCTTATTCAAAAAATGACTAAGTATGGAATGGACAAGGCAACTGTTAGGTGGATTCATAACTGGCTTAGTGATCGGACCCAAAGAGTGGTCATAAATGGCTGCACATCCAGTTGGAAGAATGTCTCAAGTGGGGTACCACAAGGCTCTGTTATGGGCCCTGTATTGTTCAACATCTTTATCAATGATTTAGATTAAGGAATTGAGGGCAAACTGATCAAATTTGCTGATGACACAAAGCTAGGAGGGGTAGCTAATACTAGAGAAGAGAGAGAGAGGATTCAAAAAGATATAAATAAACTGGAGCAGTGGGCAGCAACTAACAGAATGGTTTTTAACAGGGAAAAATGCAATGTACTACATCTGGGCAATAAAAATGAAAAAAGCATATACAAAATGGGAGGAATAGGGCTAAGTAACAGCACATGTGAAAGAGACTTGGGTATACTAATTGATCACAGACTGAACATGAGTCAACAGTGTGATGCAGCAGCAAAAAAGGCAAATACAATTCTAGGATGTATCAACAGAAGCATACTGTCTAGATCACGTGAAGTCATTATTGCCCTCTACTCCTCTTTGGTCAGACCTCATCTGGAATACTGTGTCCAGTTTTGGGCACCACATTTTAAAAAAGACATCAACAAACTGGAGCAAGTTCAGAGAAGAGCCACTATGGTGACTGGTCTGCAAACCATGTCCTATGAGGAACGGTTGCAGGATTTGGGAATGTTTAGCTTGCAAAAAAGAAGACTGAGAGGAGACTTAATAGCTGTCTACAAATATCTCAAGGGCTGTCACATTGTAGAAGGATCATCTTTATTCTCATTTGCACAAGGAAAGACTAGAAGCAATGGGATGAAACTGAATGGGAGGAGACACAGATTAGATATTAGAAAAAACTTTTTGACAGTTAGGGTGATCAATGAATGGAACAGGCTGCCACGAGAGGTGGTGAGATCTCCTTCAATGGAAGTCTTCAAACAGAGGCTGGACAGACATCTGTCTGGGATGATTTAGAAAATCCTGCTTTGAGGATGGGGTTGGACCAGATGGCCCAGGAGGTCCCTTCCAACTCTACCATTCTATGATTCTATGATTCTATGATGATGTGTCACACAGCACATGGCCAGCTAAGGTTCTTAAATGCTACAATAACATTTCACAGTAAATGCATTTGTATTGGTTGAAAGCAATGGTAACGTTGAAAAATACATCAAAAACGCTACGTGTGAACATAGACAAATTGGTGGAGGAACTTTTTTACTTTGAGTTAATTATTTTGCCTTATATAACATTCATTAGCTTGGAAAGGATGTTCCTTGACATATTTCCCAGGAAAATCCATTTTGGTTTCGTTTTTGTATGTTTTTTGGTGCGCCTGTAAACATGGCATAAGACTCTGACAACATTGCTCACAGCTGTGACCTGGGAGTCAGAAATTTTCCAGGGGCATTCCCCATGATTTTCCATTATCATTTGAGCACTGTTTCCATCATTTACAGACGTTTTTAGACTTTAAAAGGACCCGTGGGGGGATCGCAGCAAAAATGCTCGGTTTTCCCATAGACTTACATTGGGCTCGTTGCTTGGGTCAAGGACCCAAGTATTCTAATTTGCTCGACCCGAACAATGAGCACCCGAGCATTTTAGTGCTCACCCATCACTAATTTCAACTTCTGCAAAGCATTTTAAAAATTATCTCATACAATCCTTATTGAAAAAATGACCAAATATGGGATTGACAAGGCTACGTTTAGGTGGATTCATAACTGGCTCAGTGATCGTACTTAGAGTGGTAATAAATGGTTGCACATTCAATTGGAAAAGTTTTTCAAGTGGGGACCACAAGGCTCTGTCCTGGCCACCGTGTTGTCCAACATGTTTATAAATTATCTAGATAAGGGAATTGAAGGTAACCCAATAAAATTTTCAAAGCTAGAAGGGATAGCTAACACTAGAGAAGATAGATAAAGGATTCAGGAGGGTCTAGATAAGCGTGAACAATGGGCAGTGACTAATAGAATGGTATTTAACAGGGAGAAATGCAAGATTCTATATCTGGGCAAGAAAAGCGAAAATTATATCAACAGAATGGGAGGAATAGAACTAAGCAGCAGCACGTGTGAAAAAGACTTGGGTATACTAATAGATCACAGACTGCACATGAGTCAACAGTGTGATGCAGCAGCAAAAAACCCCACAGTTCTAGAATGTATTAAGAGAAGCATAGAGTCTAGATCACATGAAGTAATTATCCCCTTCTGCTCCTCCTTGGTCAGGCTTCATCTGGAATACTGTGGTCACTTCTGGACACCGCATTTTATAGAAGACATTGAAAAACTGGAGCAAGTTCAGAGAAGAGCTACCAGGATGGTGAGCGGACTGCAAAGTATGTCCTACGAGGAGCAGTTAAAGAATCTGGGAATGTTTAGATTGCAAAAAAGAAGGCTAAGAGGATTCTTAATAGCAGTCTACAAATATCTGAAGGGCTGTCACAGTGTAGAGGGATCATCATTATTCTCATATGCACATGGAAACACGAGAAGCAATGAAATTAAACTGAAAGAGAGAAGATACAGATTAGATATTAGAAAAACTTTTTGACAGTGAGGGTGATCAATGAGTGGAACAGGCAGCCACGAGAGGTGGTGAGTTCTCCTTTAATGGAATTCTTGAAACAGTGGCTGGACATACATCTGTCTGATAAGGTTTAGTGAATCCTACACTGAGCAGGGGGTTTGTCACGATAACTCTGGAGGTCCCTTCCAATTCTGACATTATATGATTCTATGACCTGCATTGCTCTGCTACATCTGCATGGCCCTGCTAGATCTGCATCGCTCTGCTACATCTGCACGGCTCTGCTACATCTTCTGCTTCTCATCCCTTGCTGTCATTTTGTTGCCTAACTCCTCTGATTTACCCATACATGCCTCATATTAACTGTTACCTCATAAAATTACAATAAACTGTAAGAGTTTGATTCAAATTTTAAAAACTTTATAACCAAAAAGTTCTATTTCTTTTTTTTTCTATCTGTAACTTTTCTTCTTTATTATTCGATTAACTAATTAAACTAATAATTACTTGATTTTTTTTACATTTTAAGCTTAATTTAAATTTAAGAAATTTATGTAAAACAATTTCTCAATGATTTATTTTTATAATTTACCTTACTTCTTGCATTAATAGTTATTTCGATATTCTTTTGTTATTTTAAATCATGGGAAAAGTTTTTCACTAGAAAAACAGAATTCTTTTTTTTGAGATGTGAAAATAAAATTCTACATCTAGTTTTAGGATATTGCACAAAATCAACACCCCAAAAGTGAACGTACAAAATTCATGTGGAAGCGGCGGGCTGTTACGTAAGCTGGATCCTGCTGACTCCTGGTAATGTATAGAAGTCTATTCTCCGTCAGACTTTCTTCGGTATCATAAATGTGACACATTTTGAAGAATTATATCCAGAGACACCTGATGTGATTGGAGCCACCGCAATGTAAATGAGGCCGAGTGGGAAAAGCGGTTATCTCATTCTCCATCTGTGCGGTAGTAAGTGTCACAATTCTCCCGGTTTAATAATGTGTTGTCATGTTATTATAGCCAATCTACACAGAGGCGGCATTCATGACCTCTGCTCAACATACAGTTATCAACAATTTCTTACTATTTGAAAAGTTTCCTTAGAAATATTCTGTAGCTTTCTAGATTTTCCAGATTATTAGACCGGGATGACTGAGATAGCCATTTATGCAAAGAATAATGTGGATCCACCCAATGAAGGGTAACCTACAAAAAGTGTTAATATTGGGACATGTGAGTAAAATAGATTGATCTTTGAAATTTAATATTTGCAAATTTGCTTTGCACAAAACACCTAAAATGGCTGCCGCTACTGATGAGTGAACGTGCTCAGATGAGGTGTTATCTAAGCATGCTCGGTTGCTAATCGAGTGACTTCGGCATGCTCGAAAAATATGTTCAAGTCAAATCCTTGCATTTGTTGCAGCTGTCTTACAGCCATGAGACATGCAGCTGCGGGGACTCGAACATGTTTTCAGAATAAGCCAAAGACACTCAGCACACGAGCATGGTCAGATAACACCTTATTTGAGCACGTTCACTTAACACTACCTGGCACCCTTTTATTAATTGCAGAAGTTTCCATAAGGTCTTGCTACTAACACATCACATCACATGGTAAAGCCCAGCAAATCAGGGAGGACAATCATTGCCTGTATAAAAGCTGAGGCAGGGAATGTAGCAGCTACAGTCTGGAATTTGACAAGAAGTCACTATAGGGAGAAAGCCATAAATTGCTGATGAAACTGTACATATATATATTTAGTATACATTTAATATAGTATATGTTTTTCAGTGTAATTTGAGGCTTTGGGGCACTTTTGATTAATGACGAAGTGATTTGCTGTCAATTGAATTTCATTGGAAAGATAGATAGATAGATAGATAGATAGATAGATAGATAGATAGATAGATAGATAGATCCTACAAAGAAAAACTAGGATTCTAAAAATATACAGGTCCTTCTCAAAAAATTAGCATATAGTGCTAAATTTCATTATTTTCCATAATGTAATAATTACAATTAAACTTTCATATATTTTAGAATCATTACACACCAACTGAAATTTGTCAGGTCTTTTATTGTTTTAATACTGATGATTTTGGCATACAACTCCTGATAACCCAAAAAACCTGTCTCAAAAAATTAACATATTTCAACCGTCCAATAAAATAAAAGTGTTTTTTAAAAACAAACAAAAAAAACATCAAATAATAAAGTTCAGTTATGCACTCAATACTTGGTCGGGAATCCTTTTGCAGAAATGACTGCTTCAATGCGGCGTGGCATGGAGGCAATCAGCCTGTGACACTGCTGAGGTGTTATGGAGGCCCAGGATGCTTCGATAGCGGCCTTAAGCTCATCCAGAGTGTTGGGTCTTGCGTCTCTCAACTTTCTCTTCACAATATCCCACAGATTCTCTATGGGGTTCAGGTCAGGAGAGTTGGCAGGCCAATTGAGCACAGTAATACCATGGTCAGTAAACCATTTATCAGTGGTTTTGGCACTGTGAGTGTGTCGACCCGCCACCACAATTGTGGGTTACCAGGGCAATGGGGTACTCAGAGCCGAGCCCGTAGAAGTCTATGGGGATTTTGTCACAGGTAGCTGTGGCTCGGTCTGTGGCCCTGGCGGTCTGGCGTATTGTTGGGGGAATATTTACAGGGGATATATATATACAGTTCGTGACGCCACCTGTAGTCTTCTGGTAATTAGTACCAGCGCTGCTGTAGATCTCTGAGGGATGGTGAGGCAGCTAGATGTCGGGTCCCCTACAGGTGGGACTGGTCCCTCAAAGTCTATGAAGTTAGTGAAGTCGGGTGCAGATAAATAACACAGTCTCACACCGTCAGCGTCTTTCCATACCTTTACTTGTAAGATGTTCAAGCAGGTCCCAGGGAGGCTGATGGGGTTGATGGAGGATGAGCTTTGAGGCAACAGCTAAGCAAGTTAGGGGCCTCCTTTACTGTCCAATGAAGATGAGTACGACCAGCCTGAAGCGTAGTCCCCTCTATGATTCCAGCTTATCCAAAGCTGTGCTTCCCAGTCAATTTAGTGTTAGGAGCCTTTCTATGAGGGAGCTGAATTCTTATTTTGTCCTGCAGAGACTCAAAGTCTTCACTCCCCCTGACCCCAGTTACGTACTGACTATAAGGGGCTTGTTTGCCGCGACCTAGGGTCCGGTAAATCTCTGGTTTTCTCTTCACTATGCTTGTAACAATAGTGATTCTTCGGTCCCCAGTGACCGGTAGCAATGTGCAGGACTCTTCCAAGCCAAACGCACTTTTCCAATAATCTTCCTTCCACTTTGCCCTTCGATTTGCTCAACTCTTAATAGCTAGTTCAGTCTTTCTTCCAGTGGGGCACAGCTCTGACTAGACTAAGGTGAATTAGACCACCTGTACCAGCCTCCACTTCCTGAACTGATGACAGGCTCAAACTGGACACGTCTACTCTGTCCAAGGACAGGAAACTGACTGACTAAAAATCACTCCCTTCCACACCCCTGCTGGGTGTGTCAGAAGTGTACATGATGTCATGAAGAGACCTTAACTGTTACCTCTCCACTCATCCTCCTGGTATTGTGTACCAGGGCTACACATTCCCCATGGTAAACGACAGCACTCCCGGGCTGTAAAATATAAAGAGACATTTTGTTCATGCATGAAAACATTAAACAATTAACATTGGTTCGTCCCATCCGGGAGGTGAGGATATCTTGAACGTTGCAAACAATAACATTATATTTAGGAAAATACAAAAGTATTAAATAGCATTCAATAAATATACAGTATTCTTGTGAAGGACCCGCACCAAACCTTCAACGTGGGTCCTGGGTGGGCTGCAGGACATCCAATTGCAGACCTCACTCAGTGCCACACCACACGGGTTTTTGGTTCAGAGGTAAGTCAAGGTTTCATGTGAAACCATTAAAAAGAAAGGCACAAAGTGCAACTATTTACAGGATACAGTTTTTGGGCTGGCTCAGTCCTCAGCCTCTGAGTCCATTGTTAAACGAAGACATAATAGGGAAAACACATTTATATATATAGACTTTTACAATATTCACATAAATTCGTTATAATCACTGCTGATATCTAACGGGTAATTTCCCTTTTGTGATTCTCTCTGATCTACGTGGTGTAGTTTCAGGTATATCAAGTTGCGATCTGTCTGCACTGCGTAACGGCAAACTATAGAACTGCCTTAATCTTTCTATGGATCTGGCAAGCGTACTGATGGCTGGGCGGTGTGAGTCAGCTTCACCAGGAGATCCCATAGTATGGGGCGCTGCTTCAGATGATCCATCTTGAGGTTCCACAGGTTGAGGTGTTGCTGGGATGGGTAACTCCTGAGCGGGCTCAACTGGCACCACAGGCACAACTGGAGGTAGAACTTCCTCTTGTGGCTGATAAAACTGCAACACTGGAATTATCACAGCATCTCCCAGTCGGGGCCAATCCGCAGGAAAATCTCCCATATCGGTGTGTATGACCTCTTCCTTTCTTTCTCTTTGATTGAGGACAGGGTTCTTTTCACAACTCTTTAAGTGTTCTGGACACAACTTCAAATGATCTCTGGACACAGTGGTTGTTGTTCTTCCTCCGTCTTTACTGACGACACAAACTTTTCTGTTGTCATATTTAGAATCTTGTATGACGTAGGGTTCTTGCTCCCACTGATTATCCAATTTGTGCATCTTCCTCTTTCTTTTTAAGACTACCTCTCCAGGCATCAAAGGCTTGGCAGGAGCATTTCGGTTGTAAACATCTTCCTGTTTCTCCCGTGCCTTATTGAGACTTTCCTCCACACAGATTTGTACTCTTCTGTATTGCTCTTGCCGATTGACGTCCCAGTTTTCCACGGCATCGTCTGCCTCCGTTCTACCACTCCAAGTTCTAAATCCATTGGTAGTTTTCCGGGCCTTGCTCTCATAAGATAGGCTGGAGTGCAGTTAGTTGAGCTTACAGGTATATGATTATACAAATCAACCAAATCAGGTAGTAAATCCGGCCATCGATTCCTGTCTTCCAACGGTATGGATCTCAACAAGTCAAGGACAATATGGTTCATCTTTTCACAAAGACCGTTGGTTTGAGGGTGATATGGTGTTGTTCTTATTTTCTTGCACCCGTACATGTGACAGAATTCCTTGAATAAATCAGCTTCAAAAGCAGGTCCCTGATCGGTTAAGACTTGCTCCGGATACCCATGCGGTCTGCAGAAGCTTGCTTGAAAGGTCTTCGCGGCCGTCACTGCGGTCTGGTCCTTCACTGGAACAACCACCAGGAATCTGGAGTAATGGTCCACCATGGTCAAGGCGTATGAGTACCCAGATCTACTTGGCGACAATTTGACGTGGTCCAGGGCCACAATCTCCAGGGGACGAGTCGTCCGGATAGGTTGCAGGGGGGCCTTCTGACTTCCGTAGTCCTTTCTTCTGAGACCACAGGGTCCACAGTTCCGACACCACCTCTCGATGGAGCTGCGCATCCCTACCCAGTAGAACCGGCATCTCAACAGGGTCTCCAGCTTTCTCCAGCCAAAGTGTCCTGCTTGATCGTGGTACGCTTCCAACACCATTGGGACGTCTGCCTTGGGGACCACTATTTGCCAGACCATTTCATGGGTTCTGGGGTTGACGTATCTTCTGCACAACTTCTCACGGTATAGGAACAACCTGCTTTTCTCGTTCCACAGGAGCTTGGCTGACATAGGTGCATCCTTTTCCAAGGAGGAACCTTCCTGTTTTAACAACTCCTTGATGCGGCTGACCACTGGATCACTGTCCTGAGTCTCTTTCCAGCTGTGATGGGGTAAAGGATTTAATGTTGCACCATACTGCTTTCTGTGAACTCGATGCTCGTGGACTACCCCATTTCGATGGAACGCGGGTAGCTCAATTTCTTCCAGGTCGTCCGATTCTTCTTCCGTATCAGAGTCATGCGGCATTCGGGACAACGCGTCAGCATTAGCATTCTTTCGACCTGCCCGGTACTTGATAGTAAACTGGTAATTGGACAACCGGGCCATCCATCGCTGCTCCATGGCGCCCAGCTTGGCGGTTTCCAGGTGCGTTAACGGGTTGTTGTCTGTGTACGCCGTGAACTTATTGGAGGCCAGATAGTGCTTAAATCTTTCAGTAATGGCCCAGACCAGCGCCAGAAACTCCAGCTTGAAGCTGCTATAATTTTCCGGATTCCTCTCCGTTGGCCTGAGTTTTCTGCTAGCATAAGCGATGACTTTTTCTTGGCCATTCTGCTTCTGACTGAGAACTGCTCCCAGCCCTTCATTACTGGCGTCGGTGTACAACAGGAACGGTTGGCTGTAATCAGGATAGGTTAAGATCTCATCACCTGTCAGGATCTCTTTCATCTTTTGGAATGCTTCAGCCTGTTCTTTACCCCAATTAAAGGGAGGGTTTCTGCTCTTTAAGGATTGTCCTACCAGGAGGTCCTGTAAAGGAGCTGCCTTCTTCGTGTAATCTTTCACGAATCTCCGGTAGTAACCCGTTAGTCCCAGGAACTGTCGCACTTCCTTAAGGTTTTTCGGCTCCGGCCACTTCTGGATGGCAGTGACTTTCTCAGGGTCCGGCGCTACTCCTTCCGAACTGACGATGTGCCCCAAGTATTGTACCTTCTGTTTGAGTAGATGGCATTTTGAGGGTTTTAATTTCATCCCGTACCTGGACAGGGACTCGAATACTTCTGCCAGGTGCTTCAGATGGTCCTCATAAGTCTTGGAATACACGATGACGTCGTCTAGGTATAGCAGCACGGTTTCAAAATTGAGATGTCCCAGACAGTTTTCCATCACTCTCTGAAATGTTCCTGGGGCACTACTGAGCCCAAACGGCATTCTGTCGAACTCACAGAGCCCCATTGGGGTGGTGAAAGCCGTTTTCTCACGATCCTCCTCAGCCACAGCCACTTGCCAGTAACCACTAGTCAGATCGAGGGTAGAAAAGTAGTTAGCCGTTTTCAGAGCAGCTAATGATTCCTCTATACGTGGTAACGGGTATGCATCCTTGTGTGTTATGCGGTTCACCTGCCTGTAATCCACACACATTCTCATACTACCATCTTTCTTTTTAACCAGAACTAGAGGGGCTGCCCAGGGGCTACAACTATCCCTTATCACCCCAGCTTTCTTCATATCATTCAACATTTCTTTAGCCTTCTGATAATGAGCTGGAGGTATGGGCCTATACCGCTCTTTGATGGGAGGATGACTGCCAGTAGGGATATGATGTTGTACTCCCTTAATTGTCCCAAAATCAAGTGGATTTTTGCTAAACACTTGGGCGTACTCTTGCACCACCCGTAATACCCCTTGCTTCTGGTGAGCGGGAGTGGTGTCCGTCCCAACATGGAGTTGCTGACACCACTCTGCCACCTGAGTTGCTGGGTCATTGTCCTCCTCTATTTGACAGGAGTCTAAGGACTCAGCCGGGAGAATAGAATTATTATCAACAGCATGAAGTTTAGCAATGGTTGCATAACGGGGTAAATTTACCTCATCATCTCCCCAATTGAGAAGCCGTACCGGTACTCTTCCATTCACCACTTCTACTACTCCCCTAGCAGTCATAAGTGTAGGTCTATGTTCTGAATGGTGGGGTTCTACTACAGCTTGGTAATTCTGTCCTCTCAGACCTATGGCTGCCCTGCACCAAATGATCATTTCACTCATTGGGGGTATCACAATAGGATCCGAGTCAGTGACCCGTACATTACCAATTTCGCCGTCGGTAAGCTTCGCTTGCTGCTGACACACCAGGGCCCGGATCTCTCTTTGGATTACTCCTCTCTGCCTTGGTCGGGCAATCTCAGCGAGCTGTTGGAGTAAGAACACAACTTCTCCCAAACAATTACCGATAATGTTAGTACCCAAAATGATATTTAAACCGTTCTCCTCATTTACAGTCTTTACTACCAGAAGCCCTTGGTCTTTCAACTCCTCTCTGCCCACCTTTACATCTACACATTTTGTTCCGAGTACTTCTACAGGAAGACCATTCGAAGCATACACAGTAAAGTCAAGGCTCGGAGGTTTAAGACTGTCCATTGACCAGTACTTGGTATATAGAGCATCAGGTATTAGGGTCACCTGGGACCCAGTGTCTAACAATGCTGGAACAGCAATACCATCTAGAATAATAGACAGGTAGGGTCGCCCGCCCACATACCTGCGGTTCCAGTCTAGGGGGCCTGACGGGTATTCTCCTGGGTGTTGGCCCTTGGACCCAGGTTCTGCCCGTTTAAAGGACACTGTGGAGACAGATGACCTTTCCGGTTGCAGCGATAACAGATGATCTCTCGACGAGGAGGGTGTTGATCAGAGGTTGCTCCTGGGGGTGGCGTTGTCCTCCTCCGGGGGGGCGACGTCTTCTTTCTTCTCCGGCGCATCCACGGAACGTCCTCTGGGCAGTCAGCTAACAAGATCTTTCCTTCCTCCTCTTTCCGCAGCTGTAGGGCACTCATCACAGCGGCCAGATTTTTAGTCAGCTGGCGCACCTCTGAGCGCAGACAGTCCAATTCACTAGGAGGTGTCACCTGCGCTTTGGCTTCAGCCACTAACGGGGAACAGGGGGTTACTGCCGGTTCCAGAGTGACCTCACCCTGATGATGTTGGGTGGCCACCTCAGGTTTGCCCAGGGGCCGCAGCCCTTTTATGGCCATGTCCTTTAGGGCATCAAAGGTAGCATCCGGATGATCTAAGGACCACCAATTTACAGTTCTGCGTTCCTCTGGGGATCTCAATCCCTGTATAAATTGTTCTTTCAGCATTCTATTCTCGTCGATAGCATTTAAATTGTTAATTTGCTTGAGGGCTCTCAGGGCTCCCTGTAGTCGGCAAGCATAGTCCCGGATGCTGTCACCTGGCTGTTGTGAACAGTGATAGAAGGCCATCCGGAGATCCGTTTCTGTGCGGTCTTCAAATATGGCATGTAGCTTAAGGAAGATCGCAGGTACCGACTCCTGATCAACGGTATCCCAAGTCTCCACTTCCCTCTCAGCAGCGCCGGTTAGCTGCCCTATTAGCACAGCAGCTTTTTGTCTCTCAGGCATGGAGTACATTTCTAGGATGCTGCATAACTTCCGCTTGAAGCCTGCTAATGTGCCTGGCCCACCGCTGTATTGGGGAAGCCATTTCGCCCCAGGCATATATGGGAGCGTTAGTGGCATGATCGGGACTACCGGACTGGGTGCAGGGCCTGCGCCCCCATCTGGCGCTACAATACCAGACGGTGCGGGATTGGGGCCTCCGGCCGGGGCCGCACTGTCAGCCGGTTGTTGTGACATCTTAGCGCCCCCTTGGTTAAACGGAGCCTACCGGTTTCAGACGCTGCTATTTCACAGGCACCGCAGTGAGAACAGGACCTTCGACGCAGGCGCTCTGATGTCAGAGCGTTCACTTCCTGTTGCAGGACCTGCCGATGAGTCAGAGCCAGGGCGTGTCCAAGACTCTGCGCGCTCTTTCAGGTACGCCCACCTTCTTCTCCAGCGCCTTAGGGCGCGAATATGGCGACAAAGATGGCGATTTTTGGCGCCAAAAGTGCAAACAGTCCTTTTTCACAAAAACAATCCACAGGCACACAGGGCTCGCAATGCTGCAAGTTTCGTATCCTGTTCGTGACGCCAAAGTTTTGTGTCGACCCGCCACCACAATTGTGGGTTACCAGGGCATTGGGGTACTCAGAGCCGAGCCCGTAGAAGTCTATGGGGATTTTGTCACAGGTAGCTGTGGCTCGGTCTGTGGCCCTGGCGGTCTGGCGTATTGTTGGGGGAATATTTACAGGGGATATATATATACAGTTCGTGACGCCACCTGTAGTCTTCTGGTAATTAGTACCAGCGCTGCTGTAGATCTCTGAGGGGATGGTGAGGCAGCTAGATGTCGGGTCCCCTACAGGTGGGACTGGTCCCTCAAAGTCTATGAAGTTAGTGAAGTCGGGTGCAGATAAATAACACAGTCTCACACCGTCAGCGTCTTTCCATACCTTTACTTGTAAGATGTTCAAGCAGGTCCCAGGGAGGCTGATGGGTTGATGGAGGATGAGCTTTGAGGCAACAGCTAAGCAAGTTAGGGGCCTCCTTTACTGTCCAATGAAGATGAGTACGACCAGCCTGAAGCGTAGTCCCCTCTATGATTCCAGCTTATCCAAAGCTGTGCTTCCCAGTCAATTTAGTGTTAGGAGCCTTTCTATGAGGGAGCTGAATTCTTATTTTGTCCTGCAGAGACTCAAAGTCTTCACTCCCCCTGACCCCAGTTACGTACTGACTATAAGGGGCTTGTTTGCCGCGACCTAGGGTCCGGTAAATCTCTGGTTTTCTCTTCACTATGCTTGTAACAATAGTGATTCTTCGGTCCCCAGTGACCGGTAGCAATGTGCAGGACTCTTCCAAGCCAAACGCACTTTTCCAATAATCTTCCTTCCACTTTGCCCTTCGATTTGCTCAACTCTTAATAGCTAGTTCAGTCTTTCTTCCAGTGGGGCACAGCTCTGACTAGACTAAGGTGAATTAGACCACCTGTACCAGCCTCCACTTCCTGAACTGATGACAGGCTCAAACTGGACACGTCTACTCTGTCCAAGGACAGGAAACTGACTGACTAAAAATCACTCCCTTCCACACCCCTGCTGGGTGTGTCAGAAGTGTACATGATGTCATGAAGAGACCTTAACTGTTACCTCTCCACTCATCCTCCTGGTATTGTGTACCAGGGCTACACATGAGCAGGTGCCAGGTCGTGCTGAAAAATGAAATCTTCATCTCCATAAAGCATTTCAGCCGATGGAAGCATGAAGTGCTCCAAAATCTCCTGATAACTAGCTGCATTGACCCTGCCCTTGATGAAACACAGTGGACCAACACCAGCAGCTGACATGGCACCCCACACCATCACTGACTGTGGGTACTTGACACTGGACTTCAGGCATTTTGGCATTTCCTTCTCCCCAGTCTTCCTCCAGACTCTGGCACCTTGATTTCCGAATGACATGCAAAATTTGCTTTCATCAGAAAAAAGTACTTGGGACCACTTAGCAACAGTCCAGTGCTGCTTCTCTGTAGCCCAGGTCAGGCGCTTCTGCCGCTGTTTATGGTTCAAAAGTGGCTTTACCTGGGGAATGCGGCACCTGTAGCCCATTTCCTGCACATGCCTGTGCACGGTGGCTCTGGATGTTTCTACACCAGACTCAGTCCACTGCTTCCTCAGGTCCCCCAAGGTCTGGAATCGGTCCTTCTCCACAATCTTCCTCAGGGTCCGGTCACCTCTTCTCGTTGTACAGCGTTTTCTGCCACATTGTTTCCTTCCAACAGACTTCCCATTGAGGTGCCTTGATACAGCACTCTGGGAACAGCCTATTTGTTGAGAAATTTCTTTCTGGGTCTTACCCTCTTGCTTGAGGGTGTCAATGATGGCCTTCTTGACATCAGTCAGGTCGCTAGTCTTACCCATGATGGGGGTTTTGAGTAATGAACCAGGCAGGGAGTTTTTAAAAGCCTCAGGAATCTTTTGCATGTGTTTAGAGTTAATTAGTTGATTCAGAAGATTAGGGTAATAGGTCGTTTAGAGAACCTTTTCTTGATATGCTAATTTTTTGAGACAGGTTTTTTGGGTTATCAGGAGTTGTATGCCAAAATCATCAGTATTAAAACAATAAAAGACCTGACAAACTTCAGTTGGTGTGTAATGAATCTAAAATATATGAAAGTTTAATTGTAATCATTACATTATGGAAAATAATGAAATTTAGCACTATATGCTAATTTTTGAGAAGGACCTGTATTCCATGTAGTGCACTGGTTTTTACTTTAGGCCTCTTTGTCATAGGGAATCTGCTGCTCCTTACAGCAAGAAAAGGTAAATTGACTTTTACCACACCAATGGAGGCCATTTTAATTTGGGACAATGGGAGTCTAAATGTATTTTTGTCATATGATGTAGACATGCTAAGTCGCAGTGCCTTTCTGATTGCATTTTTATAGCATCTTTCTTCAAAGTTGTGGATTTTTCGTAAAATTAGTGAAATGCGCTCTTTCACACCTGTTTGTTATCAAGTAGTGATGAGCAAGCACTAAAATGCTCAGGTGCTCATTGTTCGGGTCGAGCAAATTGGAATACTCGGGTACTCGGACAGAACAACGAGCCCAATGTAAGTCTATGGGAAAACCAAGCATTTTTGCCGCAATCCTTTTAAAGTTTTAAAACGTCTGAAATGATGGAAACAGTGCTCAAATGACATGGGGATATCATGGGGATCGCCCCTGGAAGCATTTCTGACTCCCTGGTCACAGCTGTGAGCAATGTTGTCAGAGTCTTACACTATTTTTACAGGAACACCAAAAAACATACAAAAACAAAACCAAAATGGTTTTTCCTGGAAAATATGTTAATGAACATCCTTTCCAGGGTAATGACTTTTATATGAGACAAAATAATTAACCCAAAACAAAAATGTTCCTCCACCACTTCGGCTATGTTCACATGTAGTGTTTTCGATGCGTTTTTCATCTTTACCATTGCTTTCAACAAATACAAATGCATTCACTGAGAAATGTCATTTTAACATTTAACAACCTTAGCTGGCCATGTGGTGTGTGACACATCATCAGACACATCTTGTTTCATTTATGAAGGAGGGACTCTGAAAGTCACAAAGCTTATTTTTATAGAGCCAGCAGTAGGCCCTCACTATTCTTAGAGAGCCATCAGCTGGCTATGCTTTGTTGTTCCCATCATTAAACAGTGGGTCTCCTATACTGTTATTGCCTATGCAGTGAGTGGCTGGGCTGCCAAAAATTAGGATGCATCCCCATGCCCCTTTGATGAGACGTACAGGAGGGCCTCATGAAAAAGTGTTCCAATTATAAAAAAAAATGGGTCTCCCATAGTGTTAACCTATGCATTGTAGGCAAGACCTGCCCTGCACCAAAGTTATACACAACCCAATAGGCCTTTGACTCCACGTACTGGATGGCCACATGAAAACCAAGTTCACATTTTTTGCATTTGGTACTGCCATGCTGTTTGCTTATGCATTGAATGCAAGGTCTACCCTGCACCAAAGTTACACGCACCCAAATAAGCCTTTGAACCCATGTACTGGATGGCCACATGAAAGCATTGTTCCTATTAATTTGGTACTCCCATATTGTTTGGCTACGCAGTGAATTGTTGAGCCTGAAGAACCTGCATTGGAGAATGTCAGTGTTGAAGATGAATACCTGGCAGTGGAGAATGTCAGTGTTGAGTCTGGAAAGCTTGCAGTAGATAATTTCAGTGTTGAGACTGAAGAACATGCAGTGGACAATTGCAGTGTTGAGGCTGAAGACCCAGCGGTGGACAATTGCAGTGTTGAGGCTAAAGACCCAGCATTGGAGCATTGCAGTGTTGAGGCTAAAGATGCAGCAGTGGACAATTGCAGTGTTGCGGCTGAAAACCCAGCAGTGGACAATTGCAGTGTTGAGGCTAAAGACCCAGCAGTGGAGCATTGCAGTGTTGAGGCTAAAGACGCAGTGGTGGAAAATTGCAGTGTTGAGGCTGAAGACCCAGCAGTAGAGCATTGCAATGTTGAGGCTGAAGACCCAGCAGTGGACAATTGCAATGTTGAGGCTAAAGACCCAGCGGTGGACAATAGCAGTGTTGAGGCTGAAGACCCGGCAGTGGACAATTGCAGTGTTGAGCCTAAAGACCCAGCAGTGGAGCATTGCAGTGTTGAGGCTAAAGACCCAGCAGTGGACAATTGCAGTGTTGAGACTGAAGACCCGGCAGTGGACAATTGCAGTTTTGGAGCTGAAGACCCAGCAATGGGGCATTGCAGTCTTGAGGCTGAAGATCCTTTATTGTAGCATTGCAGTGTTGAGGAAGAGCACCAAGCAGTGGAGCATTTCAGTGTTGAGCCAGAAGAACCTGGAGTGGACAATTGCAGTGTTGAGGATGAAGACTCCGCAGTGGAGAATTGCAGTGTTGATGAAGAACACACATCAGTGGAGCATTGCAATCTTGAGCCCGAGGAAGTGAGGTAGTGAGGATGAAGACCTTGCATTGTAGCATTGCAGTGTTGAGGCTGAAGACCTGGCAGTGAAGAACTGCTTTGTTGAAGATGAACAACCAACAAAGTTCAAATTATTAGGAAGTGTGTTATGTTTCGGTAGCTGAGGAGTGCAGGCAAAATAGGCAATACACCAGAGCAGTTGGAATCTATGAGATTGCAGTACCCTGACTAACCACAACAACTAGAGGCAGCCGTGGAGCGTTCCTACGTTGGTCCTAGACGCCTCGTCACAGCCTGAGAAACTAACTACACCTAAAGATAGACATAGGAAAGCTATCTGCCCCGGAGCAGAACCCCAAAGATAATAGAAAGCCCCCAAACATGTAATGGCGGTTAGACAAGAAGAAATACTGACACAGACAGAAAATAGTATGAGCAAACGTTGGGGCCCAAACTAACTAAATAGAAAAGGATAGGAAGGGTACTTACTGCAATCCCAGAAAACCCTGAAAAGCACCAACTCTACTAATTTCAAAAACACATGAGATCACACGACCTCTACCACCTAAATTAGTTCTCTGGTGTAACAAAATCAAAACAGCAGCCACTGAAAAAACTGGAAAAAGCAAAAGTGCAAAAATCAGTGGCTGAACCAAACTGAGAGGGCAAAAGCCCCGGAGGGGACCCTGAAGGCCCCACAGAAGTGCAGGACAAAATGCAAAAATCAAGCACAAAAACAAAAAGAAGAAAATGTCTTATCTATTAGCAGGAGATGCAGACACGACACAGCAGGCTACAAGGGAAACAGGAATCAAGGATAAAGACCAGAACAATTGATCACCGGCAACCCTGATGGGAAGGTGACTCCCTTATATAAGACCAGTCAGTAACACCTGATTCCCAATCCTCACAATCTTCACAATCTTCACTGGACAGACCAGCACCACTTGTAACCACCAGAGGGAGCCTCTGCTCAGAACTCATCCCAAGCCCACTCACAACAGTACCCCCCCCTTGAGGAGGGGTCACCGAACCCTCATTTGAGCAACCAGGTCGGTCAGGATGAGTTCTATGGTACGCACGGATGAGTCTCCTAGCATGGATGTCCGAAGCAAACACCCAAGAATTGTCTTCCTGACCATAACCTATCCACTTAACCAAATACTGGAGTTTCCATCTAGAAAAACGAGAATCTAATATTTTCTCAACCACATACTCCAGATTGCCCTCAACCAAAACAGGGTCAGGAGGCACAGCAGCAGGAACCACTGGCTCAACAAACCTCTTCAACAAGGACTTGTGGAACACGTTATGGATCTGAAATGTCCCTGGAAGAAGCAAACGAAAAGAAACAGGATTAAGAATCTCCATGATCTTATAAGGTCCAATGAACCTAGGCTTAAATTTAGGAGATGCTACTCTCATAGGAATATTTTTTGAGGACAACCAGACCAAGTCCCCTACTTTAAACCGAGGACCATCAGTCCTATGCCGGTTAGCAAACCGCTGGGCCCTCTCCTGAGAGAGGGACAACCTCTCCACTACCTGGTCCCAAATCTGTTGCATACGCTCCACAACAGAGTCAACACCTGGACAGACAGAAGCCTCCGTCTGTCCTGAAGAAAATCGAGGGTGAAACCCAGAATTACAGAAAAACGGAGACATCAAAGTGGCAGAGCTAGCCCTATTATTAAGAGCAAACTCAGCCAAAGGCAAAAAAGAGACCCAGTCATCCTGATCAGCAGACACAAAGCATCTTAGATAAGTCTCCAATGTCTGGTTTGTTCTCTCAGTTTGACCATTGGTCTGAGGATGAAATGCCGAGGAGAAAGACAATTGAACACCCAGTTTAGAACAAAAAGTCCTCCAAAATCTGGAAACAAACTGGACTCCTCTGTCAGACACTATGTTCTCAGGAATGCCGTGTAAACGAACCACGTGCTGAAGGAACAACGGCACCAATTCAGAGGAGGAAGGCAAGTTATGTAATGGCACAAGATGTATCATCTTGGAAAACCTATCACAAATCACCCAGATGGCGGTCATTCTCTGAGAAACAGGAAGGTCGGAAATGAAATCCATAGAGATATGGGTCCATGGTCTCTTGGGCACAGGCAATGGCATCAACAAACCACTAGAGCGAGAGCAAGGCTTGGAGCGAGAGCAAGTCCTGCAGGACTGCACAAATTCCCTGACATCACGAGACAAGGTAGGCCACCAAAAGGACCGACTAACCAAGTCTCTGGTACCAAAAATTCCGGGATGCCCAGCCAACGCGGAACAATGAATCTCAGACATCACACTCTTTTTCCACTGGTCCGGGACAAACAATTTTCCAACAGGGCAGCGCTCTGGCCTATCCTCCTGACACCCCTCCAGAGCAAGTCTCAAATTAGGTGAGATGGCGGAAAGAACTACACCCTCTTTCAAAATAACAGAAGGATCAGATAACTCAGGAGAGTCCGCAAGGAAGCTCCTCGAGAGGGCATCCGCCTTAACATTCTTAGTGCCAGGAAGAAAGGAAACCACAAAATTAAAACGTGTGAAAAACAAGGCCCACCTGGCCTGTCTAGGATTGAGTCGCTTGGCAGATTCCAGATAAACCAGATTCTTATGGTCAGTAAGGACCACCACCTGATGTTTGGCTCCCTCCAGCCAATGTCTCCACTCTTCAAAAGCCCACTTCATGGCCAATAACTCCCGATTGCCCACGTCATAATTACGTTCAGTAGGAGAAAATTTTCGAGAGAAAAAGGCACAAGGGTTACTTTTAGAGGTCTCTGGATCTTTTTGGGACAAAACGGCACCTGCCCCAATTTCAGAGGCATCAACCTCCACCTGAAATGGCAGAGAAACATCAGGCTGCCATAGAACAGGAGCAGAAGTGAATCTCTGCTTAAGTTCCTGAAATGCAGAGACTGCCTCAGGAGGCCAATTCACCACATCAGAACCCTTTTTGGTCAAATCAGTTAATGGTTTAACAATAACAGAGAAATTACCAATAAATTTACGATAAAAATTGGCAAAACCCAAAAATCTTTGAAGAGCCTTTAATGAAGTAGGTTGGACCCAATCACAGATGGCCTGAACCTTGACCGGGTCCATTTCAATAACAGATGGGGACAAAATGAATCCCAGAAATGAGATCCTCTGTACGCCAAAAAGACACTTTGATCCCTTCACATACAGAGCATTCCCTCTCAAAATCTGGAACACAGTTCGAACATGTTTCACATGAGAGTCCCAGTCATTAGAAAAAAATCAAGATATCATCCAAATAAACAATCAGAAATTTATCCACAAAATCCCTGAAAATGTCATTCATGAAGGACTGGAAGACAGAAGGAGCATTAGTGAGCCCAAAGGGCATCACAAGGTACTCGAAATGCCCCTCCGGGGTATTGAATGCCGTCTTCCATTCATCCCCGTGCTTAATGCGAATAAGGTTATATGCCCCCCTGAGGTCAAGCTTGGTAAACCAAGTAGCGTTTTTCACCCTGGAAAACAGGTCAGAAATCAAGGGTAACGGGTATTGATATTTCACAGTAATATTGTTCAAAAGACGATAATCAATACACGGCCTTAATGAACCATCCTTTTTGGCTACAAAGAAAAAACCGGCACCTAAGGGTGAAGAGGATGGTCTGATATGACCCTTCTCCAATGACTCCTTGATATAAGACCGCATAGCGTCATGTTCAGGTACAGACAAGTTAAAAAGGCGACCTTTAGGGAATTTACTACCAGGCACTAATTCAATAGCACAGTCATAGCTCCTATGGGGAGGCAAGGATGCAGATTTACTTTCGTTAAATACATCAGAAAAATCAGTCAAAAAGTCAGGAACATCCTGAGCCTGGGAGGAGGCAGAAAAAACAGGAGTGTTGGTATTAACACATTGGCAGCCCCAACTGGTTACAGACACAGATTTCCAATCCAAAACAGGATTATGAGACTGTAACCAAGGGAAACCCAGTATGATAATATCATGCAGATTATACAGAACCAAAAATTTGCAGCACTCTTGATGATCAGGTTCAACCCTCATTATCACCTGAGTAGAGAACTGAGGTTTATTCTCAGCCAAAGGGGTAGAATCGATCCCCAGTAGGGGAATAGACTTCTGTAGGGGTATCAAGGGAAACCCACAATGTTTAGCAAAATCATAATCCATCAGGTTAATAGCTGCTCCAGAATCAACGAAAGCCTGAGCAGAAAATGAGGACAGAGAGCATATCAGAGTGACAGTTAATAAAAACTTAGTCTGAACACTACCCAAGACAACTGAGCGTGCAAAACGTCTTCCCCGCTTAGGGCAGACTGAAATAGCATGAGAGGCATCACCACAGTAGAAACATAACCCATTGCGCTTTCGAAACTCATGACGCTGTGCCCCAGACACCACTCTATAACACTGCATGGATTCAGAAGCAGGTTCACAAGGCAACACTATTCCACGCATACTTCTCCGCTCACGGAAACGTCTGTCAATTTGAATCGCTAATGACATAGAATCATTGAGACCAGAGGGGACAGGGAATCCCACCATAACATCCTTTACATTATCTGACAGACCCTTCCGAAAAAGGGCCGCCAAAGCGTCGTCATTCCACTTGGTCAGGACTGCCCACCTACGGAATCTCTGACAGTATAACTCAGCGTCATCAAGCCCCTGATTTAATGCCAACAAGGCTTTTTCAGCTTGATCAGTGACATTAGGCTCATCGTACAATAACCCCAAAGCCTGAAAAAATGCATCAACATCACTCAAAACAGGATCCCCAGGTGTCAGGGAAAAAGCCCAATCCTGAGGATCGCCGCGCAGGAGAGAGATGACAATTTGAACCTGCTGCGCTGCGTTCCCTGAGGACTTAGATTTTAAGGCAAAAAACAATTTACAATTATTTTTGAAATTCTGAAACTTAGCTCGATCCCCTAAAAACAAATCTGGCATGGGAATAATAGGTTCCACAACAGGCAACCTAGCAAGATATGCAGCAATACTCTGAACCTCAGTGGCAAGCTGATCCACACGGCCAGACAACTGTGCAAACTCCATTGAGAGAAAAAATCCTCCCCAGCACCCAGAGATACAGAGGGAAAAAAAAAAAATGCAACAAACAGAAAAATATCTCTGACAACTCTGACAACCGTTTTTCTTTCACAAATTTTTTCCCTTCTGTGAGTACCATACAATTTTAAATTTTGGGCCGGTGATACTGTTATGTTTCGGTAGCTGAGGAGTGCAGGCAAAATAGGCAATACACCAGAGCAGTTGGAATCTATGAGATTGCAGTACCCTGACTAACCACAACAACTAGAGGCAGCCGTGGAGCGTTCCTACGTGGAGCGTCCTAGACGCCTCGTCACAGCCTGAGAAACTAACTACACCTAAAGATAGATATAGGAAAGCTATCTGCCCCGGAGCAGAACCCCAAAGATAATAGAAAGTCCCCAAACATGTAATGGCGGTTAGACAAGAAGAAATACTGACACAGACAGAAAATAGTATGAGCAAACGTTGGGGCCCAAACTAACTAAATAGAAAAGGATAGGAAGGGTACTTACTGCAATCCCAGAAAACCCTGAAAAGCACCAACTCTACTAATTTCAAAAACACCTGAGATCACACGACCTCTACCACCTAAATTAGTTCTCTGGTGTAACAAAATCAAAACAGCAGCCACTGAAAAAACTGGAAAAAGCAAAAGTACAAACATCAGTGGCTGAACCAAACTGAGAGGGCAAAAGCCCCCGGAGGGGACCCTGAAGGCCCCCACAGAAGTGCAGGACAAAATGCAAAAATCAAGCACAAAAACAAAAAGAAGAAAATGTCTTATCTGTTAGCAGGAGATGCAGACACGACACAGCAGGCTACAAGGGAAACAGGAATCAAGGATAAAGACCAAAACAATTGATCACCGGCAACCCTGATGGGAAGGTGACTCCCTTATATAAGACCAGTCAGTAACACCTGATTCCCAATCCTCACAATCTTCACAATCTTCACTGGACAGACCAGCACCGCTTGTAACCACCAGAGGAGCCTCTGCTCAGAACTCATCCCAAGCCCACTCACAACAGAAGTGGGTCTCCCATACTGTTTGCTTATGCAGTGAATGCAAGGCCTGCCTCAAATTTGGACTCACCAAAATACCACTTTGAAGAGACGTGGAGGAAGTCCTCCTAAAAATCTGTTTCCATTACTAAGGAGCAGGTTTCCTATACTTGTAATGTCCATACAGTAAGTATATGGGCTGACAAACAATTCCCCCTGTGGGTACACATCAACATACTGTCTCAACATTTTTGTTACGGGCATCATAAACACCCTTCAAGAAAATTACGTGGCTGTTGCATCACAGAACACGTTCACCCTCGTGTTCTAGCGCTGGTGTCTGAAGAGACGTGGAGGATGGCCTACAAAAAATTTCTTCCCAGTTTAAAGGAGCGGGTCTCCTATACTTGAAATGCCCATACACTAAGGGCCCCATCACAACTAGCGACACACTAGCGATCCCGACAATGATATGCACTTGTCAGGATCGCTGGTGTGTCGCTACATGATCGCTGACTGAGCTGCCAAACAGGCAGCTCAGGCAGCGATCAGGACAGCGACACTGCGGGTAATGTCGCTTATTTAGCCGCAGTGTACGTTGGATACCAGCCCGCTGGTGCAGGGAGCTGGTAACCAAGGTACACATCGGGTTTCCAGGCGCTGCGCGGCACCTGGAAACCTGATGTGTACCTTGGTTACTAGCTCTGTTGTGTTTTGGTAGCTGAGGAGAAAAGGCAAATACGGCAATACACCAGAGAGGCTGGAACCTATTGAATTGCAGTAACCTGAACTAACCACACAACTAGAGGTAGCCGTGGAGCGTTCCTACGTTGATCCTAGACGCCTCGTCACAGCCTGAGAGATAACTACACCTAAAGGCAGAAAGAGGAAAGCTATCTGCCCCGGAGCAGATCCCCAAAGAAAATAGGAAGCCCCCAAACATGTAATAGCGGTTAGACAAGAAGAAGCACGGACACAGACAGAAAATAGAATGAGCAAACGCTGGGGCCCAATCTGTCTAGACAGAAAAGTACAGGAAAGGATTCTCACTGCAATCCAAAAAAAACCCCTAAAAAATACCAACTCTTCTGATTGCAAAAATACCTGAGATCACACGATCTCTACCACCTAAATCAGATCTCTGGTGTAACAAAACTAAGCCGCAGCCACTGAAAAAACAGTAAAAAGCAAACCAACAAATAACAGTGGCTTCAGATAAGCTGAGAGGAGCACAAGCCCCCGGAGGGGACCTGGCTGACATGGGCGTACCCACCGTGGGGCAGGAGGGGGGCAGCTGCCCCCCCCCTAGAAGCAGGGGCGCACAGTGAAAAAACCGGCCCGTCGGCCCCGCTGACACTGAACTGACAGTTCAGTGCCGGCGGGCCCTTTAATCGTAGGCGGAATGTGGTGAGGAAGGCCTTGCGGCCTTCCTCATGCAGCACAGGTGACGTGATCGTCATCACGCTGCCTGCGCGCCCTGATGACGTCACGCCGCCTGTGCCAGGAGAAGACGGAGTCCAGCGCGCGCTTCTTCAGAGCAGCGGGGGAGATAGGTGAGTACTGGCATTTTTTTTTTATGCCGGGCCTGGCCTATGGGGGATTATGCTGGCTATTGTGGGATTATGCTGGCAATAGGGGATTATGCTGGCTATGGGGGATTATGCTGCCTATGGGGGATTATGCTGGCTATGGGGGATTATGCTGCCTATGGGGATTATGCTGGCTATGGGGGGTTTATGCTGCCTATGGGGATTATGCTGGCTATGGGGATTATGCTGGCTATTGGGGGATTATTCTGGCTATTGGGGGATTATGCTGGCTATGGGGATTATGCTGGCTATTGGGGGATTATGCTGGCTATGGGGATTATGCTGGCTATGGGGGATTATGCTGGCTATTGTGGGGTTATGCTGGCTATGGGGTACTATGCTGGCTATTGTGGGATTATGCTGCCTATGGGGGATTACTCTGGCTATTGGGGGATTATGCTGGCTATGAGGGATAATGCTGGCTATTGGGGGATTATGCTGCTTATGGGGGATTATGCTGGCTATGAGGGATAATGCTGCCTATGGGGGATTATGCTGGCTATTGTGGGATTATGCTGCCTATGGGGGACTATGCTGGCTATTGTGGGATTATGCTGCCTATGGGGATTACTCTGGCTATTGGGGGATTATGCTGGCTATGAGGGATAATGCTGGCTATTGGGGGATTATGCTGCTTATGGGGGATTATGCTGCCTACTGGGGACTAACATGCTGCCTATTTGGGACTATGCTGCCTATTGGGGACTATGCTGCCTATGGGGGATTATGCTGCCTATTGAGGACATATGCTGCGTTTTGGGGACCTATGCTGCCTATTGGGACATTTACCTGCCCATTGGGGACCTATGCTGCCTATTGGGGACCTATGCTGCGTATTGGGGACCTATGCTGTCTATTGAGGACATATGCTGCCTATTGGGGACTATGCTGCCTATTGAGGACATATGCTGTCTATTGAGGACATATGCTGCCTATTGGGGACTATGCTGCCTATTGGGACCTATGCTGCCTATTGAGGGCATATGCTGCCTAATGGGGACCTATGCTGCCTATTGAGGACATTTACCTGCCTATTGGGGACATTTACCTGCCTATTAGGGACGCTCGCACCACACCAGTCTGAGCCTGAGCTAAAAGCGGAGTTGCGCCAATATGTGCACTGATGAGGATGAAATGATATGGATTGGCAAGGCTGCAGTGATGGGCAGTGCAGGATGTATGTCTCTGTGTGGGCAGTTTTATTGCTGGTATATTGTTTTTGTAGCGCTGTATATATATTGGTATTTTACTAATAGCAATTTGGAATCCCTAGGAAATAATGATATCAAGAAAGAGAAAAATTGCTTCACTTGTGACAAATATGGAACCGAACATTGACCATCTCATTAGCCAAAAGCAGGCCCATAGTTCCCATTGAAATGCCAGCAAGTTTGTTGATTTTTAACTTGTTACAGATTTTTACTTGTTCTTTATTTTAAGTATTGTATTTGTTCCTGTTTATTTTTATTACTTCAAAATAAGAGCGTAGTATATGGTGTATACAGGGTCATACACATTGTGTGCGGTATATAGAGTGTATATACACTGCTGTATTATACTTTTCATATACAGGTTATAATGCCTCTTATTCTTTGTATAGAGGTGAGTGTGCCATGTATAATATATGGTATATACAGAGTAGTGTCGCATACACTGCTGTATTATACAATATACAACAGTTCTAATGCTCCATACCTAATATGCAGGATAATGTACAGTGTATATGATGTAACCTGTATAAGATGTGACATTGGCTTGCCCCCTCTAGTTTTGATCCTGGGTACGCCCGTGCTGGCTGACCTCCACGGAAGTGCAGGGAACTATGCAAAAAGCAAGCACAAAAATAAAAGCAGAAAATATCTTATCTGATAGAAGAAGATGCAGGCAAGACTCAGCAAACTTCCAAATGAACCAGGAACCACAATTGAGACAACAACAATTGATCACCGGCAACCATCATGGGAGGGAGCCTCCCTTATATCAGACCAGTCCATGATCCCAGATTGCCATTCCTCGCTGAAAGGTTGAGTACTGTCTGTAACCACCAGAGGGAGCCTCTGCTCAGAAACCATCTCTAGCACATTCATAACAGTACCCCCCCCTTGAGGAGAGGTCACCGAACCCTCACATGTGCAACCAGGCCGATCAGGATGAGCTCGGTAATGGGCACGGATCAGTCTCCTAGCATGGATGTCCGAAGCAAACACCCAAGAATTGTCCTCCTGACCATAACCTCTCCACTTAACCAAATACTGGAGTTTCTGTCTAGAAAAACGAGAATCCAATATTTTCTCAACCACATACTCCAGATTGCCCTCAACCAAAACAGGGTCAGGAGGTGCAGCCATAGGAATCACTGGCTCGACAAACCTCTTCAATAAGGACTTGTGGAACATGTTATGGATCTTAAATGTCCCTGGAAGACGCAAACGGAAGGAAACAGGATTAAGAATCTCCATGATCTTATAAGGTCCAATGAACCTAGGCTTAAACTTTGGAGATGCAACCCTCATAGGGATATTTCTTGAGGACAACCAAACCAAGTCCCCCACTTTAAACCGAGGACCATCAGTCCTATGCCGGTTGGCAAACCGTTGGGCCTTCTCCTGAGAGAGAGACAACCTCTCCGCTACCTGGTCCCAAATCTGCTGCATTCGCTCCACAACACCCGGACATACAGAAGCCTCCGCCTGTCCCGAAGAAAATCGAGGGTGAAACCCAAAATTGCAGAAAAATGGAGACAATAAGGTGGCAGAGCTAGCCCTATTATTAAGAGCAAACTCAGCCAAAGGCAAAAAAGAGACCCAGTCATCTTGATCAGCAGACACAAACCATCTCAAATAAGTCTCCAAGGTCTGGTTTGTTCTCTCGGTTTGTCCATTGGTCTGAGGATGAAAAGCAGAGGAGAAAGATAATTGAACACCAAGTTTAGAACAAAATGTCCTCCAAAATATGGAAACAAACTGGACTCCTCTGTCAGACACAATGTTCTCCGGAATGCCATGTAACCGAACCACGTGCTGAAGGAGCAAAGGCACCAATTTGGAGGAGGAAGGTAACTTAGGTAATGGCACAAGATGTATCATCTTGGAAAACCTATCACAGATTACCAAGACAACGGTCATTCTCTGAGAAACAGTGAGGTCGGAAATAAAATCCATAGAGATATGGGTCCATGGCCTCTTGGGCACAGGTAATGCATTAACAAACCACTAGAACAAGAGCAAGGCTTGGAGCGAGAGCAAGTCCCACAGGACTGCACAAATTCCCTGACGTCACGAGACAAAGTAGGCCACCAAAAGGACCGACTCACCAAGTCTCTGGTACCAAAAATCCTGGGATTACCAGCCAACGTGGAACAATAAATCTCAGACATCACACTCTTCTTCCACTGGTCTGGGACAAACAATTTCCCAATAGGGCAGCGCTCAGGTTTATCCTCCTGACACCCTTCCAGAGCCAGTCTCAAATTGGGCGAGATGGCGGAAAGAACTACACCCTCTTTCAAAATAACAGTAGGATCAGATAACTCAGGAGAATCCACAAAGAAACTCCTCGAGAGGGCATCCGCCTTAACATTCTTAGTGCCAGGAAGAAAAGAAACCACAAAATTAAAACGTGTGAAAAACAAGGCCCACCTGGCCTGTCTAGGATTAAGTCGCTTGGCTGATTAGAGATAAACCAGATTCTTATGGTCCGTGAGGACCACCACCTGATGTTTGGCTCCTTCCAGCCAATGTCTCCACTCTTCAAAGGCCCACTTCATGGCCAATAACTCCCGATTACCCACGTCATAATTACGTTCAGTTGGAGAAAATTTTCGACAGAAAAAGGCACAAGGGTTACTCTTAGAGGTCTCTGGATCTCTTTGGGATAAAATGGCACCTGCCCCAATTTCAGAGGCATCAAACTCCACCTGAAACGGTAGAGAAACATCAGGCTGCCATAGAACAGGAGCAGAAGTGAATCTCTGCTTAAGTTTCTGAAACGCAGAAACTGCCTCAGGAGGCCAATTCACCACATCAGAACCCTTTTTGGTCAAATCAGTCAATGGTTTAACAATAACAGAGAAATTACCAATAAATTTACGATAAAATTGGCAAAACCCAAAAATCTCTGAAGAGCCTTTAATGAAGTAGGTTGGACCCAATCACAGATGTCTTGAACCTTGACCGGGTCCATTTCAATAACAGACGGAGACAAACTGAATCCCAGAAATGAGACCTTCTGTACGCCAAAAAGACACTTTGATCCCTTCACATACAGTGCATTCTCTCTCAAAATCTGGAACACAGTCTGAACATGTTTCACATGAGAGTCCCAGTCATTGGAAAAAAATCAAGATATTTATCCACAAAATCCCTGAAAATATCATTCATGAAGGATTGGAAGACGGAAGGAGCATTAGTGAGCCCAAAGGGCATCACTAGGTACTCAAAATGCCCCTCTGGGGTATTAAACGCCATCTTCCATTCATCCCCGTGCTTAATGAGAATAAGGTTATACGCCCCCCTGAGGTCAAGCTTTAAAAACCAACTAGCACTTTTCACCCTGGAAAACGGGTCAGAAATCAAGGTTAACGGACATTGATACTTCACAGTGATCTTATTCATAGCAGAAGATGCAGGCAAGACTCAGCAAACTTCCAAATGAACCAGGAACCACAATTGAGACAAGAACAATTGATCACCGTCAACCATCATGGGAGGGAACCTCCCTAATATCAGACCAGTCTGTGATCCCAGATTGCCATTCCTCGCTGAAAGGTTCAGTACTGTCTGTAACCACCAGAGGGAGCCTCTGCTCAGAAACCATCTCTAGCACATTATAACACAGCTCCCCTGCAGCAGCGCGCTGGTATCCAACGTACACATCGGGTTTCCAGGCGCCGCCCGGCACCTGGAAACCCGATGTGTACCTTGGTTACCAGCTGATCGCTGCTCTCCTGCCTGCCACACGCAGCGATGTGTACTTGCCAGCAGGAGACCAATGATCAAAACAATGTCCAGGACATTCAGCTACGATCAGCGATACCCAGCAGGGGGGCTGATCTTCGCTGAATGTCACACACAGCGATATCGCTGAGGAGATCGCTGTTGTGTCACAAACTATGACTCACAGCGATCTCGTAGCGAGACGCTGGTGGACAGGGCTTTAGTGTATGGGCTGACAAACATTGTGACAGTACCCCGCGACTCTGGGTCAGAGCGATGGAAGGGTCTGAGAAAAGTGTTCCAGAACTTTGCCAGTGTTACCCTGCCTCTGCTGGATTGCAGTTGTGTCTCTTGCCTCTACTCCTTGGTTGTTCAACGAACTGTGACCTCTGCCGCCAGCGTTTGCCTATGAGAATTTTTTCAGTAATTCCGCAACAATAGCCCTTTGGTACTGCATCATTTTAGTACACCTCTCTGACTCTGGAAGAATAGACTGAAAGTTCTCCTTGTAGCATGGGTCTAGAAGTGTCACCAACCAGTACTGAGTGTCAGCACAAATTTTGATAATGCAAGGGTCACGGGAAAGGCAGTGCAACATAAAGTCTGCCATGTGTGGCAGACTGCTAACTGGCAAGACTGTCGTGTCCTCACCAACAGGACGACTGACCATGCTGTCCTAATCCTCCTCCCTGTCCTCAGGCCATCCACACTCAACAGACGGTATGACAGTTGTGCTTGTAGTACCGTCTATAGCGCATGAAAGTAGCTACTTTTCTTCCTCCTCCTCCTCTTTCTCATTGTCAACCAATCAACGTTGGGATGACATGAGGCTGGGGTGTGTGTAATCACCCTGTATGGTTCCTTGATCTATTTCATCTTGCTTCGCCTGCAATGCATCCTCCTTGATTGTGAGCAGGGAGCTTTTCAGAATACAGAGAAATGGGATGGTGACACTAATTATGGCGTCATCGCCGCTCACCATCTTGTTGGATTCCTCAAAGTTTTGTAGGATGGTACATATGTCTGACATCCACGTCCACTTCTGAGGTCTTATGTGTGGAGTCTGAACTGAATACCGATGGCCTTGTTGATGTTGGTACTCAACAACTGCCCTCTTCTGTTCACAAATCCTTTCCAGCATATGCAATGTAGAGTTTTAGTGCGTGGGGACATCACACACCAGTCGGTGACTCAGAAGCTGCAAATGCTGCTGAAGCACGGCAAGTGCGGCTGAAGCTGTAGCTGACTTTCTAAAATGGGCACACAGGCGGCGTACTTTCACAAGCAGATCTGGCAACTCCGTGTAGGTTTTGAGAAACCGCTGAACTGCCAGGTTAAGCACATGGGCCAGGCATGGTGTGTGATCTCGCCTCGCCTCAGAGCCGCCGCCAGGTTCCGGCCATTGTCACACACGACCATGTCTGGTTGTAGGTTCAGCGGTGTCAGCCACAGATCTGCCTGTTCTTTCAGAGCTGTCCACAACTCTTCAGCATTGTGTGGTTTGTCACTTAAGCATATTAGCTTCAACACAGCCTGTTGCCACTTGGCTGAGGCAGTGCTTCCAGCTTGCGACTGATGTTGTCAGTTCGGAGATGAAGGCTGAAGAGGAGGAGGAGGATGACGTGCAGGAGCTGTAGACTGTTGGGGCAACCCTGATTGACCTTGGGCCCGCAATCCTAGGCGTTGGTAGGACGTGTTCCATCCCAAGATCTGACTTGGTCCCGGCTTCCACTATGTTAACCCAGTGTGCCATCAGCGAGATGTACCGTCCCTGCCCAGAAGCACTGGTCAACGTGTCCGTGGTTAAGTGTACTTTCCCAGTAACTGCATTGTTGAAGTCACGGGTAATGTTGTGGGACACGTGATTGCGTAATGCCGGGACAGCACACCAAGAGAAATAGTGGCGGCTGGGGACAGAGTACCTTGGGACGACCGACACCATCAGGTTGCGGAAAGCTTCCGTCTCCACAAGCCTATAAGGCAACATTTCGAGCACAAGCAGACGAGAAATGTGTGAATTTAGTTCTGTGGCCTGTGGGGCGTTTGCTGGGTATTTCCGCTTGCGTTTCAATGACTGGTGTATGGACAACTGAAGGCTGCGCTGGGACAAGGACGTGGACGTGCTTGCTGATGGTGTTAGTTCAGTGTGTGCAATGACTGGTGCAGGGAAGGAGGCATCTTCGCAGGCACCATGGACAGGGGATTGGCTTCCACGCACAACAGCAGTGGAAGAAGCAGTGGTGTCACCCGCAGACACTGTTCCTGGACCCTGGGTTTCGGCCCACAAAGTCGAATAATTTGCTGCCATGTGGCTGATCATGCTTATGGTGGTCAGGCTGGTAGTTTTGCTACCTCTGCTGATGTGGTCATGGCAGGTGGTGCAAATGGCCTGTTTGGGGTTATCGGCAGAGTCTTTTAAAAACAACCAGACTCAGTAAGACCTAACAGTTGTACTGACAACTTCTGTGTTGCTGTTACGAGGAGCGGTTGCCAACCTTCTCTCTGTGGCCACCACAGTGCTTCTTCCTGCCTGTTGTAGTGCTATGCCTCCCTCCCCCTGTGTGCTGCTGTCCCGCTTTGCATGTCCTCCTGCCAGTTTGGGTCAGTTACTAAATCATCCACCACCTCCTTTTCCACTTCCGCACCCTGTTCCTCCACCTGACTTTCTGTCAATTGTGTCTCATCATCGTCCACCTCTTGTGACACGTTCCCACCATCACCTTTGTGTGAATGTGGCTCCTCCAATATTTGGGCATCGCTACATGCAATCTCAGTTTGCCCCACTTCAAGTGGACTGGGCGAGGGGCCCGAATCTATAAATGGAAAAGTGAACTGCTCTTTGGAGTGTCCAAGTGTGGGATCAGTTGTCTCCGGGCACTCGGCATGGGAGGAGGAAAGAGGATCAGGGTGAGGAATATGCTGTCCAAAGTCACAGCTACTCAGACTTGACCATGTGGAAGACAGGGTGCTGATGGTGGTGGCAAAGTGACTGGAAGCTTTATCCGCCATCCAACCAACTTTCACTCTGCTCTGATGTCAAGAGTGCTGTTCTTCTGTCCCCTATGAATTCTGTCAGGAATCTGTTGCGAGAAGATGTGGTTGTTTGTTATGGCACAATTTCAGCTTGCCCACGGCCTCTGCATGCACCATCACCATCATGTCATGCGCATTTCTCATTTTAAATGGAGTACAATATTTTCCACGTTCACTACAAAAGGGTGAATTGGGAGAAAACTTAGATGTGATCTGTGTGCGGGAAAACACACTTTCAAATATCTGGACTGTACTTTTTTTTTTTTAGCAAACTGGTGTCAATATCTAGGGTAATTGTACTGGAGAAGGAGAAAAAGTGAATGCTTGGAAATAGCGCACCTCAGAGGGAAAATTAGGCATTACCCATTCTAATTTTTCATAGGTCATTACCTGCTATTTCTTAGGCTATTACACCTGGAGATGTTTTCTACATTAGCTCCATGTCCTAGCAGTTTGGGGTGGTTCTTTTCTTGGCCGAACTATCTAAATGTACTTAGCTACCGTCTTTGGGGACGCCCATTTCTCATGTTATTTGATAACCTGTATAACGTAAGGTTTTCTATTTTGATATTTTGTATACTGTACATTGTTGATATTTGCCCTGCTGTGCCAGAGTTGTCCTAATGGGGGCAGTCTCAATTTACTCTACATTATAGTCTTTGACTTCTTTATAGCTTTATAACAGGGATGTGGTTGTGTCCTTTTGTACCTGTTCTTAAATGTTTTTAATCTATATTTGGTGTTTTTGTATGTCAATGAGCTAATAAATTTATACTTTATTGCCTAATTTTCCCTCTGGCGTACGCTATTTCCATGCATTTGACTCGCCCCACAATTGTGGATACCAGGGCTATGGGGTACTCGGAGCCGAGCCCATAGAAGTCTATGGGAGTTGTCACTGGCAGCGGGACTCGGTCCGTGGCCCTGGCAGTCAAGCGTCAGGGGAATATTTACAGGGGATTATTAGGTATAGGTAGTTCGTGACGCCACCTGCGGTTTCTGGTAAATTGTACCAGCGCTGCTCTAAGGACTTTCACAGGGGATGTTATGGGGCAGCTTGGTAGTAAGTCTCCCACAGGTGAGACTGGTCCCTGGAAGTCTATGGTGGTGATGATGCAGGGTGTAGTAAGAATCCAGTCAAACACAATGCAGCTTCTTTTCATACCTTTTACTGGTAGATGGTTCAAGCAGATCCCGGGTAGCTGGTCGGGGTGGAGAGTGCACATTCGGGTAACAGCTGAGCAGGTTAGAGGCCTCCTTTACTTCCATATACATGTGAGTCCAACTTGCCTGAAGCGAAGTTAACTCTGAATCTCCAGCTTTCTCAATAGCTGTACTGCCCGGCCAACATTGTGGTGGAGCCTTCTAGGTGATGAAACTAAGTCCTTACTTTTGTCTGCGCTTGACTCAAAGTCCCTGTTCCACCTGACTCCGGTTACGTATTGACACTTAGGGCTGCTCTCTGCGACCTGTAGTCCAGATGCCTCCGGTTTTCTTGTTACTAAGCTTGAAACTGTAGCAACGCTTCGGACCCCGGTGTCCGGCAATTTAGTGCAGGTAATCCAATACCTGTAGCACTGCTCTGTCTTCTCCACTGCGCCCTTCGCCCTGCTTCCCGCTTTTAACATAAACACTTGTAACTTTCAATGGCGAGGTCAGCTTTCTCTAGGGCTCGCTGAGTAGCCCTCAGTATCCTCAAAGTCCCACTTGGACTGACACTGAGCTGATCCGTCCGAAGACAGGAGCCAGATTCCACTACTCTCCCTCCTAGGTTGGCTGACTGACTAACCACTCAAGCTACGTGTCACTCCCTCCTATATCTCAGATGGGTGTGTCTGAAAGAGTGAGTGACAGTGAATGAATATCAAGCGTTGCTGTTACCTTCCTGTGCACTCTCCTGGATTTTTATGTGTGCCTGCGTAGCTGGGCTACACATCCCCCCTTGGTAAAACACAGCACTCCCGGGCTGTAAAAGACAAAAAGAACATTTTGTTTTGCATTAACATAACATTATAACTCTTCCCATCCGGGAGGTAAGACTTCTTTAACGTTACAATTTGTACAATAAAGAATACAAAAGTATCAAAACATTTTTCTCATAAATATTCACAATATCAGACAATATTCTTGTGGAGGACCCGCACCAAAAACCTCCCACGTGGGTCCTGGGTGGGCTGCAGGACTTCTGACTGCAGACCTCACTCTAGGCCCACCATACGGGTTTTTCTTCAGAGGTAGATAGTAGTAGTGGTTTTATGTAAAACCAAGATAATGCACCGAAGCGCAACTATGTACAAAGCAAGTTCTTGGGCTGGCACAGTCCTCAGCCTCTCAGTCCATGGCATGGTTAAAGACACATTTATAAACTCAATTTTTAAGTTTTCACATATACTTTAACTGAATTTACCCAACCGGGTAGTCTATGCAACTATGCAATCTACATCTTTATTCTTTAACTTTTCAAATTCTATAACTCTCACTTTACCCAGCCGGGTATTCTATTTTAAATATGTAAAACTTCAGTATACACAGTAATAAAGTGCAAAAATGGCAATTATTTCTTCAAAACTTTTTTACAATTTCTATAATGCGGTAAACCCCTGTCTGGGTCCTACCGGTCTTCACTTTTACAAACTTTCAATGACGTCTTCCACTCCTGGGGCTGGAACGACGCGATACTCTTTGGATCTCATAACAAATAAGTCATGGCCCGATATCAGTGTTTGAGTGGCCACAGTCCTTGTGCGAACCACCTGGGACGCATCGGGTGTCTCAGGCAAATATTGACTTTTCATCAAAGATGCAGGCTTAGGCTGCGATTTAACTGTGGTCGCATCATCCGGTTGCGATACAGAATGAGTCGCAGTTTGCGTTGCGGGACACTTTGTTGATTGCGATGCAGGGGGCGATGCCGGGTAGGTCGCCTGTTGCGATGTAGAGCAAGTTGCAGATTGCGATCTAGGGGGCGATGCCGGGGCACAGCCTGGTGCGGTGGAAGCTCTGAACTGGGACGCTTCGGTACCGGCGTCGGGGACGGGGTCACTAACGATGGAGACGTTCAGGGCATACCACCCTTTTAAACCCCAATGATGGGTGTAACTCACAATGTCCCCATTAATCAGGTCCCTTCCAGGATGACCGATTGGTAAGTGGGACTCCACGTCCCGGCGGCTTACAAAGACCCCTGCGAAGAGGCCCGGCTCGCGGATGAAGCCCCAGCCCTTGCGGAGCTGGAACTCGGTGACGCACCCCTGCCGCCGCTGTTCCCGTAGGGTACCTTTATCCCGGCGGACGGTCTCCTTGTCAGCTATGAATTCTTCATGTTGTTTCTGTCGGGACCGCTGGATGTCTCTTTCTCTCTCCTGTTTTTGGCGTTGCTGCTCCTCTTCACGACGGCGCCACTCACTTTCCCACTGTACGGCATAGGTGACATCATCTAATCGCTCCATCTCGTCCCAGTCGACTTCCGGCAACGATGGCTGGGACCCCTCCGGTGATCTTACCGGGGAGCGGTGCTCTGCGGTGGCCTCCTGGCCTGACTGGCACTCCGGTCCGGGCAATACCTCCTCAGCCTCCTTCTCCTCCACCTCCGCATCGGTGGGATCAGGTACAGCACTTTCGGCGGTAACCTCCGGTCGTCCTTCAGCCTTCTCCAGCAGCGATTTCAGGAATTCAGGAGACAGCCCTTGGCTTGTAGGACAGAACATTGCGTCCCACAGCAGCCGCTGTGTTTGGGCACGCCAATGTTTCTCCGTCTCCTTTTGATCAGCACGACACTGGAGCTTCCTTTTTAGCTCCTCATTCTCCCTCTGCAGCTCCATCATGGCGGGGTCGGTGTCCCTATCTGGGGACAGCTCCGGCACAGGTAGAAAATCTTCCGGTCCTTGGCACAGATTCTCCTGTCCTTCCGCCATCTCGTCCCAGGCCAGACTGTAGTTTCCATCGGGAACAATCTGGTCTCTTCCGTGGAGGCGGGATTTGCGTCTCCTCCTCTTCGCATAGAGGATGAAGAGGAGGCGGATTTCTTTAGCAGTGGGGCAGGACCGCACATTATAGTAGCATTTGGAGAGGGCGGCCATATCTTTCGCGCCACAGGGGGGGGTACACGCCCACGAATGCACGCCCACCTTCTTCACCAGCGCCTCAGGGCGCCAATATGGCGGTAAAATGGCGGTATTTGGCGCCAAATGCAGCAAACAGTCTTTTTCATGAAATAAAACAGTTCAATAGGCACACAGGACTCACAATTGCAAGTTTCGCATCCTGTTCATGACGCCAAAGTTTTAGTTGACTCGCCCCACAATTGTGGATACCAGGGCTATGGGGTACTCGGAGCCGAGCCCATAGAAGTCTATGGGAGTTGTCACTGGCAGCGGGACTCGGTCCGTGGCCCTGGCAGTCAAGCGTCAGGGGAATATTTACAGGGGATTATTAGGTATAGGTAGTTCGTGACGCCACCTGCGGTTTCTGGTAAATTGTACCAGCGCTGCTCTAAGGACTTTCACAGGGGATGTTATGGGGCAGCTTGGTAGTAAGTCTCCCACAGGTGAGACTGGTCCCTGGAAGTCTATGGTGGTGATGATGCAGGGTGTAGTAAGAATCCAGTCAAACACAATGCAGCTTCTTTTCATACCTTTTACTGGTAGATGGTTCAAGCAGATCCCGGGTAGCTGGTCGGGGTGGAGAGTGCACATTCGGGTAACAGCTGAGCAGGTTAGAGGCCTCCTTTACTTCCATATACATGTGAGTCCAACTTGCCTGAAGCGAAGTTAACTCTGAATCTCCAGCTTTCTCAATAGCTGTACTGCCCGGCCAACATTGTGGTGGAGCCTTCTAGGTGATGAAACTAAGTCCTTACTTTTGTCTGCGCTTGACTCAAAGTCCCTGTTCCACCTGACTCCGGTTACGTATTGACACTTAGGGCTGCTCTCTGCGACCTGTAGTCCAGATGCCTCCGGTTTTCTTGTTACTAAGCTTGAAACTGTAGCAACGCTTCGGACCCCGGTGTCCGGCAATTTAGTGCAGGTAATCCAATACCTGTAGCACTGCTCTGTCTTCTCCACTGCGCCCTTCGCCCTGCTTCCCGCTTTTAACATAAACACTTGTAACTTTCAATGGCGAGGTCAGCTTTCTCTAGGGCTCGCTGAGTAGCCCTCAGTATCCTCAAAGTCCCACTTGGACTGACACTGAGCTGATCCGTCCGAAGACAGGAGCCAGATTCCACTACTCTCCCTCCTAGGTTGGCTGACTGACTAACCACTCAAGCTACGTGTCACTCCCTCCTATATCTCAGATGGGTGTGTCTGAAAGAGTGAGTGACAGTGAATGAATATCAAGCGTTGCTGTTACCTTCCTGTGCACTCTCCTGGATTTTTATGTGTGCCTGCGTAGCTGGGCTACACACATTCACCTTTTCTCCTTCCCCAGTACAATTCTTATGCATGGTGAGGCACTCATCTATACGTTATTTATGCCCATTAATATAGTGCACCCTCTATTCTTTGCAATAACTAGGGTAAGACACAGCAAAAACTGTGGAATGGAGGCCTGAAATGTCACAATTTGTAGCCCACAGATAGATCAGGCGTCTGACGGCGATACCACACTGTTCAATATGTGGCCTGTATTTTTTAATTTTTAACCCCAAAATAGTGTATAGAAATAGGGTAAGACATAGCAAAAAAAGGGGAATGTAGCCCTGAAATGCCACAATTTTTAGCCCACAGATAGATCAGGAGACTGACGGCGATACCACACTGTTCAATATGTGGCCTGTATTTTTACATTTTTTACCCCAAAAGAGTGTATACAAATAGAGTAACAGCAAATAAAGTGGAATGTAGCACTGAAATTCCACAATTTGTAGCCCACAGATAGATCAGGCGTCTGACAGATATACCACACTGTTCAATATGTGGCCTGTATTTTTAAATTTTTTACCCCAAAATAGTGTATAGAAATAGGATAAGATACAGCAAGAAAAAAGGAAAATGTAGCCCTGAAATGCCAAAATTTTTAGCCCACAGATAGATTAGGCATCTGACGGTGATACCACTCTGTTCAATATGTGGCTTGTATTTTCAAATTTTTTGCCCCCCCTAAAGAGTGTATACAGATTGGGTAACAGAGAGCAAATACAGAGGAATGTAGCCCTGAAATGCCACAATTTGTAGCCCACAGATAGCTCAGGAGTCTGACAGGGATACCACACTGTTCAATATGTGGCCTGTACTTTTAAATTTTTTTAACCTAAAATAGTGTATAGAAATAGGGTAAAACACAGCAAAAAAGGGGAATGTAGCCCTGAAATGCCACAATTTTTAGCCCACAGATAGATCAGCCGTCTGATGAAGAGATCCCACTTTCAAATATCTGCCCTGTATTTTTTTTTGTTTGGCCAGGAAAATTGTGTCAATAAGTAAGCTATGACACAACAAAAAAAATTCTATGGAGGCCTGATATGGCAACATTTTTAGCGCAATGATATAAGATCCGTGTGGCAGACAAAACCCAGTGTAAAATATCTGCCCTGTACCTAAATATTTTTTGGGCAGCTAACTATTTTTTGGGCAGCAAAATGGTGTCAAAAATTGTATAAGACACTCCCAAAAGATTCTACTGTACCACAAAAAATGGCAGATTTTTATGCGCACTCAGATGTTAGGCCTCGGACAGGCAAACCTGTTTAAAATAGCTGTATTTTCACACTGTACTATGAAAAGAATCTGGCTGTATTCTGCAGTGTCAACAAGCAATTAGAGAAAAAAAGGGCTTCTGGATTGCTTTGGAAAAAATAATCAGGATTAAGATGCAAAAAAATTTTTTTTGCCCACTGAGACCTAGTGCTGTGTAGATACGGTCAATATATGTAATAGGCAGCAGCAGCAGACAGTATTGGAATGGACCCTCTTGATGTATGCTACATAGAATGTCTGTCTGCTACTGATATCTATATACCCACATATAGTGCCTGCTTGCCTTACACTGATAGGTATATATGCACATACACTCCCTGCCTACCTAGCACTGCAATCTATATACCCCGTAATTAGTCCTTAGAAGTACTGTTGATTAAGCTGGATTTGTATATTCTTTGATGGTATACCCACACTACCTTCTAAACCCCCAAATCTGACCTTTTCTCGGCAGCAGCTCTCCCTACACTCTAATTCCGGAGCAGAGCATGGCGGTGCCAGGTCTCTTATACACCTGATGACGCTGTGCGGCCAGCCAATCACTGTAATACCACAACAAAGATGGCTGCGGTATTACAGAGTGTGGCAGACAATCACTGCATGTTGACTGGCGCTCTAAAGAGCGCCAAAAATGCAGGGTGTGAACCAGAACTCCCGCTGAAAAAACACGGAAATGCTCGGTGCTCGCCGAGTACCACGAGTACAGCAATGCTCAAGCAAGTAACGAGTATTACCGAGCACGTTCGCTCATCACTATTGTTAAGTCATCATCACGTCCTCCATTGTGGTGGGACTATTGCGAAACCCGAATTATGGGCACAAAGCTTGAAATCAGAAATGGTATTTCCATAAGGAGAACTTGGCATTTTTATAGCAATGATCCCTGCAGCCATAGGTTGGTTTCCAGAGATGTATAGGGGGTCCAAAGTGTTCTACTTGGACCTTGCAGTCTAAGGGGCATATTGAAGAAGACTAACAATATAAGCGACATTTGTGAGCTGGGGTCTTTGTTGGCGATTTTGTATTTGGTTCAGAAATCCCTAGTTTCTCATCATCCGTCATTACATCATTACCAATGAATGCTGCAGTCATCTTTTGTGGTAGAGTCCGTCTTCAGTGCCGGTCTACACTTGCTCCTGGATTGATTACACACTTCTTAGATCTAAAATTCTTAGGAGTGCAAAACATAAAAATATAACAGCACCATGGATTTCTGGCAGGTTACCCTTAATTTCCAGGTGGTACCACGTTTAATTGGCATCAACAAGACACCAATACAACTTGACCCTCTGGTAGGGCAGGGAGCCATAAGCCAAAAAGGTGTCGGCACAATAAGGTAAGTCCATTGCTTCGTCTGTACCAGCCAGCTCTGGAAAAGGAATTGGTTGCTTGCATTAGGTGCGTAGAAACCATATTTTTTGGGGTGAAAGAAAGGAACAAAGTGGCATTGGTTTTTTAGGGAGGAGAAAATTATTTTTAAGATGTTACTACTGGGTCATTATATGTTTTAGGTGGGCACTCAGGGACATTACCTCTTTTAAGGGGCAGTCATAGGGCATTTTTACTGTATTAAGGGGCACAATACTCACCCTGCCCTTGGCGCTGTCCGCACTGTTGCGCTCCCATGTTTTTACATTGACACTTATGTCCCTGGTGCCTTATCCTGAACTTTAGCTAGTCTTTCCTTATTCTTGGGTTACATTTAAGTTCACTGTTCCTCCAAGGTCAAGTGGCATTCAGCACCTTTATTGTCACTTTATTGTCACACCATGTTCCACAGCCACCTGAAATGGATTTTGGGGTATTTTTCCAAATCATATCACCAAATAACTAAGAGCGATATCCAGGCCAATGGACGACGCATCAATGCCATGTTACTGGATGCCCCCAAGTCGCAGGATCAATGTTGCCAAATATGTGTCGCTAAGTAACTCTCTTATCCTCGAGGAGAATGGAGCGGCCAAGTCTCTGGTACATTTGTGCTTAGAGTCATCCATTGTAGCTGTGACTCCTGTCACTTCCAGATCAAATACAGATGTAAACACTGCAATAACATGGGTAAATAAAGATGAAATATGTAAGCGGAGAATTAAAAGCACAGTCAATTAGTAAATAACAAAGTGCAATTACTGACATAATCCAGCATTGTTAGAGTATCCTCATAAGTACCTTGTAGAACAGATTAATTAACTAACAAATTAATTTTCCCTAGCTTCTTGCCATAGTTACTGTATAGCTATGGGCTCAGGATTTACCCAAATTAAATTAAGTCACGGTTCTGCTACATCTTTTATTTATCATTCGTGATACATCAAAAGGAGTGAGAGGTCTGCACCCAAGGAAGCAGCATGCTCCTGGAACATTCACAGGTGCCCATTACATGCTAATTAGGTGCTGCACTTATTGGCCAAAAAGACCACTAGAGGCCATGGCACTTTCACCGCCATGTCCCATGGGATGATCTGCACCAATGAAAGTAGGGACCAGAAAATCGAATAGAAGATTCCTCAGAATCCAGTTTTTCTAAATATTTGATTTGGGCAAATACAATTAAATGTTGCCAGACATCGTGTTAGATTATAGAGGAATAGAAAGGGCATGAAAATAAAAATAGCCCTCCCCAATCCTCTGGTTGGATCATCTCTTTTATCTTCTATCTTCGTTCTGGCCAGATCTCCCATTCGGGATACTGTCAATCCAAGGCGCGACGCTCGTCAATAACATGCTTTATGCCTAACATGACAACACAGGGCCAAGTGAATGGAGGATCTGGCCAGAAAATGGAAGAAAAAATGCAGATGGAAGGACCAGGTGCAGGCATTTTTAACCTCTTCCCTGCCTTATAAAATCCAGCAGGATGGCACCTGTTTGCCATTTTGATGGATTTACCTGAAGCAGAAATGTATTAATTTGGATTCTGGGTAATCAGTATATATTTTTTTCAATTTGAATAAGTTTTCAATTTACCTCTAATCAATTCTCTCATCTTTGTTGTCACACAATTGGAGAAAGAAGACAGAAAAAAGTAGATAGAAGAGCAGATCAGAGGACTGACCATCATGGTGGGACAGGTGGAGCAGTGGGGAGTATAAGACTATTTTTAATCCCTTACTAGATGATGTAAATAACATTGAGTTGACTTTTGGAATATCCGCGCATTGGCATTGTGCGATTTTTTTTTATGCCATATCTTACTCATGGACAGAACTCAGTGATTTGTCTTGAGTTGCAGTAAAATTGCAGCATTACTGCCAGTTGCATCACAATTCCTTATGAAGAAAAAAAATGTGCATGGGAAACCATGTCCCTGTGTAATTCCTGTCTGCAGGCATTTAATGAAACATCATCTGACCCCAAAATATCCTTCTGCGGTAATGCAATAAATGAAATTGAAAAGAGAGAAGAGGGAGATGAAGCTGCAGCTTCTAATTTTCACAGTGTCTATGAGGCTGCATGCTGTGAGAGGGGTAGGAGGCACTGAGGGATGATGTTCGGACCCCCAGCAAGTAAGTGTGAGGCAAGGAAAAAAATCATTGACAGAGTTACAATCCAACTCCAACAAAAATATGCAAAAAAATAACCTCTTAAATGTGCCATTCATAGCAGTGGTGGGGCATAGAAACCTCCATAGACCCAACATTTTGCAGTATTTTTGTCTGCCCAATTCGGTTCCTCCTGTACCATTTATGTGACCTTGGCAATATATTATTTAGATCCTTGATCTTTATTTCTGCCCTGACTGCGTGTCAGTCTTTATTGAATGTGTGAACCAGAAAGTTTTTTTAATAATTTTATAGAATTTTTAATTTTTAGCATAGATTTATACTCTTCTACGAATATTGCAGCAAAGCTGTTAACTCAGAGGAACCTCGTTTTTTTTCACCCTGAGAGCCTATCAGCTTCATCTGGTTCGTTGGTGATCTGTTAATGAGCCGTTTCACGGTGAGCCCTGGTTGCATTGTTTTACATGTATCTCGTAGCGTCGTCTTTCCTCCGCCTCACAGCTGGACATGAGATACAGTGAGAAGGATGTCAGAATGGAAACAGTTTGCTTTAATGAAATTTCAGGGTCTCTTTTATGCTTTTTTCTGGGACTCACTAATGAGCTTTGCTTATTTTGCGGCAGTTTTCAGAGGAGCCGTCTTATACAGGAAACACATGAAAGAAGCAATGAATGATTTATATTTTGCTTTTCAGTAAATATTTCTCGATTGTAAAGCTACTTTATCCCAGGCTGTGACCTCCATTAAAGCAAATGGTGATTGTCCCAAGAGAAGGACGGCAATTTTGTTTACAGGGTTAATGTGGGCCTCCTACTGGTGGCTGCAAGAAGCCAGCGTTTAATCATGTAATTCTATGGCTAAATGGTAGATTTGTAATCAGAAAAATGGAACTCCTACCGATATAAAGACTTATTAAGAAAGCACTGCAGACCTTCATTAGGTCACATGACTCCAACTTTGCAACTGCTCTGGGTGCTGGATGCACAGCTGCAGTGAAAGCATTACCGTATGGCAACATATTGTAAAAAAAACTGTGCAGCACTTGAAAAAAATGCAGGACTGCTTTTTAATTTTTCTGATGCAGAGATCCATGTCCACCACACAGCTGTACAGTCATGGCCAAAAGTTTTGAGAATGACACAAATATTATATTTTCACATGATCTGCTGCCCTCTGGTTTTTATGTGTGTTTGACAGATGTTTTTATCACATACAGAAATATAATAATTGCAAACATATGAGTAACAAAAGCTTATATTGACAGTTAGAATGAGTTAATGCAGCAAGTCAATATTTGCAGTGTTGACCCTTCTTCTTCAGGACCTCTGCAATTCTCCCTGGCATGCTCTCAATCAACTTCTGGACCAAATCCTGACTGATAGCAGTCCATTCTTGCACAATCAATGCTTTCATTTTGTCAGAATTTTTAGGTTTTTTTTTGTCCACCCGTCTCTTGATGATTGACCACAAGTTCTCAATGGGATTAAGATCTGGGGAGTTTCCAGGCCATGGACCCAAAATCTCTATGTTTTGTTCCCTGAGCCATTTAGTTATCATCTTTGCTTTATAACAAGGTGCTCCATCATGCTGGAAAAGGCATTGTTGATCGCCAAACTGCTCTTGGAGGGTTGGGAGAAGTTGCTCTTGGAGGACATTCTGGTACCATTCTTTATTCATGGCTGTGTTTTTAGGCAAGACTGTGAGAGAGTCGATTCCCTTGACTGAGAAGCAACCCCACACATGAATGGTTTAAGGATGCTTAACAGTTGGCATGAGACAAGACTGGTGGTAGCGCTCACCTTGTCTTCTCCGAATGAGGCGTTTTCCTGATGTCCCAAACAATCGAAAAGGGGATTCATCAGAGAAAATAACTTTACCCCAGTCCTCAGCAGTCCACTGCCTGTACCTTTTGCAGAATATCAGTCTGTCCATGATGTTTTTTCTGGAGAGAAGTGGCTTCTTTGCTGCCCTCCTTGAGACCAGGCCTTGCTCCAAGAGTCTCCGCCTCACAGTGCGTGCAGATGCACTCACACCTGCCTGCTGCCATTCCTGAGCAAGCTCTGCACTGCTGGTAGCCCAATCCCGCAACTGAAACACTTTTAAGAGACGGTCCTGGCGCTTGCTGGTCTTTCTTGGGCGCCCTGGAGCCTTTTTGGCAACAATGGAACCTCTCTCCTTGAAGTTCTTGATGATGCGATAGATTGTTGACTGAGGTGCAATCTTTCTAGCTGCGATACTCTTCCCTGTTAGGCCATTTTTGTGCATTGCAATGATGACTGCACGTGTTTCTTTAGAGATAACCATGGTTAACAGTAGAGAAACAATGATGCCAAGCACCAGCCTCCTTTTAAAGTGTCCAGTGGTGTCATTCTTACTTAATCATGACAGATTGATCTCCAGCCATGTCCTCATCAACACCCACACCTGTGTTAATGGAGCAATCACTGAAAAGAGGTTAGCTGGTCCTTTTAAGGCAGGGCTGCAATGATGTTGAAATGTGTTTTGGGGGATAAAGTTCATTTTCTAGCCAAATATTGACTTTGCAAGTAATTGCTGTTAAGCTGATCACTCTTTATAACATTCTGGAGTATATGCAAATTGCCATTAGAAAAAGTGAAGCAGTAGAATTTGTAAAAATTAATATTTGTGTCATTCTCAAAACTTTTGGCCATGACTGTACTCTGGAATCTTGCAGCCACCAGTAGGAGAAGCTGGAGAGCTCAGTATAAACCGTGTATATATTATATATAATATATATATTATATATATATAGAGGCAGTATATCATCCTATATCTGAACTTACAGACCTATATCTGTACTGTGTCACGCAGGATGAGGCTCCCCATCTGGACTGATCTGCCCATAGTAATGATGCAGACATTCGCTTTAACTTGTTTGGTAATTGAATACACTTCATCTCTGGCCTTTTCTGATGCATTTTTCTGTTTCTTCCCCTTGTTTGTGCCCGTATACACATTGCCATTCGTACATACGCCTGCCCTTACCAATGACTGCTTCGCTCTGACACTGCCTGGCAGTCACAAGCGGCGCGGCGGTCTGTTCTGTCTCATCACATGTACTGTGGTTTGATAGACACAGTAAGTAAATCAGACAGTCCCCACTTTCTACAGCACTAAAGCAGACGACTCCTCTCTGACCCCTCAGACAAGGCAGATTTTCATGTTACACATCGAAAATGGGGAAATCTAAAAATCAGCGTCCAAAATAATTGTAGCACACAAAATAGGAAATGCACTATGAGATGGATGGATTGTTGGATGGATGAAAGAATGGATGGGTAGATAGAAGAATGGTTGGGAGGATGGTTGGTTGGATAGATGGATGGATGGGTGGGTGGTGGGATAGATGGATGGATGGATGGATGGATAGATGGATGGATGGATGGATGGATGGATGGATGGATTGATGGATAGATGAATAAATGAATGGTTGGATGGATGGATAGATGGATGAAATGATGGATGGTTGGATAGATGAAAAGATGGTTGGATGGATGGTTGGAAGGATGCATGGAAGGATAGATGGTTGGATAGATGGATGGATGGTTGGATAGATGGTTGGATGGATAGATGGATTGATGGTTGGATAGATGGATGGATGAAAGGATGGATGGATGATGGAAGAAAGGAAGGATGGATGGTTCGATGGATGGTTGGTTGCTTGGTTGGTTGGTTGGTTGGATGGATGGATGGATAGATGGATGGATGGTTGGATAGATGGATGGATGGTTGGATAGATGGATGGATGAAAGGATGGATGGAAGGATGGATGGTTGGATAGATGGATGGATAGTTGGTTTGATGGATGGATGGATGGATGGATGGACGGTTGGTTAGATAGATGGTTGGATTATTGGATTTATGACTGGATAGATGAATGGATTGACGGATGAACGGATGGATCGATGGATGGATGGATGGATGGATGGTTGCATGGATGGATGGATGAAATGATGGATGGTTGGATAGATGGAAAGATGGTTGGATGGATGGTTGGAAGGATGCATGGAAGGATGGATGGTTGGATAGATGGTTGGTTGGATGGATAGATGGATGGATGGTTGGATAGATGGATGGATGAAAGGATGGATGGATGATGGAAGAAAGGAAGGATGGATGGTTCGATGGATGGTTGGTTGCTTGGTTGGTTGGCTGGATGGATGGATGGATATATGGATGGATGGTTGGATAGATGGATGGATGGTTGGATAGATGGATGGATGAAAGGATGGAAGGATGGAAGGCTGGATGGTTGGATAGATGGATGGATGGATAGTTGGTTTGATGGATGGATGGATGGATGGACAGTTGAATAGATAGATGGTTGGATGATTGGATAGATGACTGAATAGATGAATGGATTGACAGATGAACGGATGGATCGATGGATGGATGGAGAATAGAAAAAAGAAAAAAGGTGCATCAGTTATACATAAAAAAGCAAATAGGGGTGCAAATCTTCTCTGGTATAAGCCTAACATGAAACTAGAAACCAAAAATGAAGCAGCACTCCAAAAATAGTGAAAATTATAAGACTTTAATGGCCAATGTGGCAATATTCCGTTTCATAGCTCTATGGAGCTATCTATTATTCGTTGCATTTTAATTGTTTTTATAATACCCTATTCACATTGGTGCTGAATGTGTACACTCTGGCCCTTTATGCTATGTTCCCACAATGAGTATTTGGTGAGTTTTAAATGTTGCAGACTTTCCGCACCATTTTTGTATCCATTATGTAAAACTCACCAAAAGCTCAAGGCGGGAATGTATTTTAAACTTAACCAGGTTTCATGGCAGACCATTAATTCTGGCTCTGATTCCTACCAAGTAATGTGTCTCTGGTTTGCACCACTTTTGGAGATCAGTGTGTCCATGGATTATATTACTCATTTATGGGTTGTTTCCTCAGGATCCCCATCTTTGACCATGTTAAAAGTTATGTAGGTGCATAAAAGAGTCATTACACACATTTTCTTTAATTATTCCCTATTTTGCCCTTTCTTTCTAGTTGTTTCCTTTATCCAATATGGCGATTGTGTAGTTGAAAATGCTAACTGAGCGTGCGAGGCTTAGCACTGCGAATGTATGAACCTTTCCCTCTTCTATGATTGCGCCCAAGAGTGCAATGCTCAGGTCTTTTCTCTTACTACCTGTCTGGTCTAACTTTATTGACATGTACAGTGATTTCCAATGGACCCAGGATTGGACTCCACATGGGACATTTTTGGGCCGCTTTTTACTTCTCCACGGTCCTCTTCCTCAATCTTCATTCTACACTAGGACCACCAATGCTCAACGGGCCATTCTGACATATGACATCTGCCACCCAAGATCGGGGCAGTGTCCTGAGCAACGTTTGTCCAGACAACATGATATCAGATGCAGGAAACCCCAGGGCAGAGTGAAAATGGAGGAAGAAGATGTTACCCCATGGAGAAAGCTGAAAACAGGCCGGAGGAAACTGCATGAGGGACTGGACAAAGGGCTAAAGGGCTACGACAGTGGAAATGGTGGGTGTAGAGGTAATGTATTTTTTAACCCAATATTTGTAACGTTTTGAAGTCTTGAGACTTCAGAATAGGGTAAGGAACATGAAAAACAGATGAAAATGGGAAGAAAAACTAAAAAAAAAATTGAAAACTGAAGGAAAGGGAAAGAAAGAAACAAGTAATGGGAAAGGAAAAAGAAAAAGAGAAAGAAAGAAAAACAAAAGAAAGGGAAAACAAAAAAGAAATCGAAAGAAAGAAGAACAGAAGGAAAGGGAAAAAAGACCGAAGGAAAGAGAAAGAAAGAACAAAAGAAATAAAAAGAAAAGCAGAAGTAAAGGGTAAGAAAAAGAAAAACAGGAGGAAAGGGAAAGAAAAAAGAAAGAGAAAGATAAAATGACAGGAAAGGGAAAGATTGAAAGAAAATAAGCAAAAAATAAAAGAAAGAAAGGAAGAATGAAAGAAAAGGAAAAAAGACAAACAAGAAAGAAAGGTGGAAAAAAAAAAGAAAAAGCTTATATGTTCCCTGTGATTTGCAGAGCAACTCTTCTTGCTCCGATGGGTTATTTTGTGTCATTATTTCTGGTTATCTTTTACATGCTTTTGATTCACCATTAAGGAGCCAAGGTTAAGTCATTGACTTCGTCTTAGCTCCAATATCTACTAAAACATCCGCCATGCTTTTCACTGTAGCTCTGACTGCTAGGGCTCATTCAATCGGCAGTTTTTTTCATAGACAACGCTCATACCTATGACAGTATATGGTGCTGTTCACATGACAGATTTTTTCCTCGGACCAAGTGATCCGTGCAAAATAGAGGAGAGATGACTGATATTTATCCGAGTGTCGGATGAAAAGTGACAATGGAAATCTGGGTCAGTAAAAACATCTGACAGCATTTGGATGACACCCGTGTGCTGATCATTTGTCACTGCCTCATTGAAGAAGGTGGAGAAAGTGTTTTTTTTCCTTATCAGTGAAAAAAACCTGATGGAACTCGTTCCTTTTACATAAAAACAAACCCTGACGTCTGAATGAGATTTTAATATTTGCTTCTGTGTAGAGGGAATTTCTGTGACATTTCTTAATGAAGTGCTGGTCTAAAGGCGTGTTGTCAGATGGCTGGATTGGGTTGTGCATGTTGTTATATCTAATATATTCCAGTTATTTTATATTTAGACCAGAACTTGACGTCTGATTTCTCTTGATCTATTCACAATTATTATTTCACTCGATTGAAACATTGTTGCCAGCGACCGCACAGCCATCTGCCTGCTGTATCTTTTTCTCTATGTCACTGAGCCAACCAGGTGAGTTTGGTCCATTTTGCAGGATTTAGTAATCAGCACCAGATGTAACAAACAGTTGGCGAAAAAAAAAAAAAAAATATATATATAATAATATTATGCAACGTCCTTGATCGACCCGGGTTCTCCAAGTCCTGATACAGTGTATATTTTAAACTCATTTCCAAAATAAAATATAGTAATTTTGAATTTTGATATAAATGAGCGCTTTAAATGGTTATTTTAAACTTTTAGAAATCATCATTATCTAAACATGTGCAGAATATACGATTTAGAAAAAATATTTGATATATAATGCAAATTTTATTTAATACATTTATCAAATAAATCAACTTTTTTACATTTAAATTTTGCAATATTATTTCATCTTTTGTATAAAATTAATTCCAGCACCCTCAAAATATAACTGACATAGAATATAAAAGATACTCCATTGGGACATATTGGAAAAATTAATGGTATAAGTAACAAAATACCTGATTTATTAAAGAGGATCCGACTTTGCAAAAAAAAGGCATGTAGTTCATGCTGATTGACAGCTGGCTTCCCAAATTAGGCAGCATAGAGTAGGCTGTCAATCAGCATGACACCAGTAGTCCCACCCTGTCAACAGGAAGAGAAACTGCTCTGTTGACAGGGAGTATCTGAGTCTCTGGCAGGAGCGGTCAATGGCCGGCGCCTGGTACAACAGATTGGTAGTTGCAACTACATGCCTTTTTTCCAAAGTCCAGGATATTACTGGAGATATGTAGGTGCAAAGGTGTTGGGACAACTAGGATTCCTTAATAACCATACAATGTCTCCAGCAGAAAACTAAAAGTTGTGATTGGAAATAATTCTTCCAGGTTTCTGCACACAGTCATTTCCTGCCTATTTTATAGATTTGCATTTACATACATTGACATAAAGGGTCCATGTCTTCTAACAAATGCTAGATTCTCTGAGGTTCAATGAGGTCACTCAGAATAATTACAATTAAAGCTCAACTATCTTCCTTCAGTCTCCTCTCAAGAAAAGAGAATTAATGTGTAGATTTCAGAATAATGGAAATGATCCAGGCAATATAGTTGTTTAACAGGTCATCAACTTTTCCATATTAACCGAGCAGAATTAAACTTGTAAATTCTCATTAGTTTTGCAATATTCTAGATATGGGCCGATACTTGAAATGATTGTAAGGGAGATGGCAGGAGCCCCCGTTTGCCCTCTCTCTCCCCTCTTTGTGCACTTCCCTATGTACAACATCTGCATTAACCATAGTGCTTATGTCTTGTGTAGTAATGTAATATAAGTTATGCTATTTATGCTGTGTTTTCAATGTGTGTACCACCATATGTTGCACCTGTATGTTATGTATTGTATTGTGTAATATGGGGAGTTCTCCTGTAATTACTATTGCTAACCTAGGGACAGTTGAGGGTTAATTTAGGGGCTGGGCCAGCAGCAGAAAGGAGGGAGGAAGCTGCTGCTCCCGGTCAGTAGCCCAGGCTCGTTGGCCCGAGCAGACGCATATCGTTAGACGGGGCATTGTCAGACTCCTGGAGGGGAGAAGATCTGCTGCCTCAGACTCAAGGACCTAAACATTGCAACATGGGCCCCAGAACTTCAAAAGGGCCCCCCGCTGAAGGGACTATAAGCATCCAGATCCCAGCATGTGGACAACTGTTTGAACTCAGCTACCGTGGCCGTTGTGGTACGGCCATGGACAGTGTCAAGGAGAGAGCAGGAAGCCAGTGTTGTGTTTTTTCTATCTCATCATCGTTTTATTAAAAGTTATTCTCTGTTGGACCGCAGCTGCGTTCTTGGATTTTAATTGCCTGGACTACTGTGGCCGGAGGAAGAAAAGGTAACCCGTGGGGAAGAGCTGTGTCAGTCCTGTCTTTCGTGTGCAAGGGGCCAGTGTGTCTGCGGACTGTGTTCTGTGGGTGAACTCAGTCAGGACTATCTCCCCGTTCACCCTTGTTACATGGCCACTGAAGAAAAGATGATAAAATAAATCTCTTAAGTCTTCTTTTCAGTTGATTACGTGAGGAGAACCTATTGCAAAAATGCATGCTTCTCCTCCTTCTGGGTTACATCTCTTCACCCTCCTCTATAATTAGGCAGAAGGGCTAGAAAAAATGTGAGGTCAGTTTGGCCAATTTGAGCTTCAGTCAGTACTTTGCAGTTTCCATTTTGACACTTATTGGGTCCCTGCTGATCTTCTCTTCCGGGTCCCCTCTTTGACATGGTTGGAAGTACCTGTTCAGCCAATCAATATCCTAAATGGGGTGCTGCTGTGACTAGTGATTGACCAAGCAGTCATTTCTGGCCATATGTTAGAGACAGAACAAGAAATCAGGGACAAGCAGGGTGTCAAAATCTGGTCACGTTCTCCTTGGAGACTTGTGGTTAGAATATCACTACGTATTGTTAATCGCAGATCTTACATTTAGCCTGTGTGTTTGTGTTTCATATTAAATGGATTTTGTTTCCTTTAGTGCTGAAGAGGTTAACGACCCTTTCTATGTTGGTTAAAAACTTGCAGCTCCATCTCACAGTTGTTCCTGACCTGGTCATTTCCTCTCTGTATAAAATCTGGTCAGACCTTCTCTTCTTTGCCAGTATAAGCTTTGCTTCCTAGCTCATTGTAGACGCTGTGCTGAATTGGAGGTCGTTGTTGCTACTGGAGATTGTTGTATGCTGTTTTGGGGTGTATGCTTTCCATATTGTCCTATTCCAATTTGGTTGGTACTTTCCTATCCCTCCCTATATACCTCTCTACCTTTGGTAAGTGCTTTTTTATGTTTGTTGCTTTCGGTTATTCCTGACGGTCTTATGTATTAATACACTAGAATTTCTATCCTACCTCCTAGGGGAGAGGGAGGGGGACAGCTTAGGAATAACAGAACAGCAAGTCTGGTGGCCCAAACTTCCTCACCTTTAGAGGTACCTTTGGGATCAGGGATAATTAAGGCCCCAGTCCTAGGAACGATTCAGGCTCCTTTCTCTAATCACGTACAGTCAGTGCGTGACACAGGGACAAGGTGAGCGCTGTAAAGGGAACTGTGGGAGATTAGGGAAAGTGAGTATTGATTATTTTATTATTTTTAATCAGTCTGAAAATTTTCATCAAACATTTTGGCTCCTCAGAATAGGTCCTTTAACAAAAGCCTCTATGGCATATGTGTACTACTTTGAGACACCCTACCAGGGCTGGACAAGCTGTCATGGTGCCCAAAGCCACTGCCTTAAAGTGGAACCCTTCACCTACACTATTGGATAGACAGTTATTTATTTATTTACCTACCATTGCACCATCTTTTATTGGTGCCCTTGGTGGCCACCTACTCTGCCCACTGCTTGTCCGCCCCTGCGGAGCCATAGCTAGGCTTTCTTTAACATACATTTTCTTTGCTACCCCTGGCACTGGCTATAACAAAGCTTCCTATTCGCATCCACGTTGGCACTCAGCAGCCCAGTTACCCTTCAGCCCCAAGACACTGTAATAATAGTTAAAAAGCTACTTTTGATTGATATATTTTGCACACAGCCATGCGTCCTTGCCTCTCTAAGCTGAAACAATAACAGGCATTTTTACATTATACAATTAGCTTGAAATGAAATATATTGATCCACGTACAGTTCAAGGTATTTTGCCGGCAGCAATCTCAGAGAAAAATGAAATCATAAAATACTACATCAATCAGATGGAATTTCTTTAGACATAACGGATGGATTCCCACATGTGTCATTTCAAAGGCATTACTTACAGCACAGTACATTCTAGAAAGTCTGAGATCGGTATTAACGATGTGCAACTCGTAAACAACCCTGAATAATCCCGAAATAATATTAGTACCTTACATGATCAAGCACCAAATAAGGTACACCATGCTTATTTTTAATTTATTTTTTTATTTTATATTTCTTTCAATATTTATTGTTTTAAATTATTATCTCTACATTGTTATTTATTTCTTTTTTCACTTTATTATTAATTATGGATTTTTATTTATTCTTGCTTTTTATGACTTTGTTCAACTTTTATCTTCCAGTACTTGTGCCTGACAGGCAAAATACAAGAAGTGAGTGAATCGAATATCTTCTGTTAATTATGACCCATGCCTCCCCGTGACTGATGTAGTGAGTGACACTGTTAGGGGCCTGCGGAACGCACCTAATAGATATTAAGGAGAGGTGCGTTCGCAGCCCGGGGTTCCACCGTGCAGGCAGAGCCTGCTGCTAGTAAGATGGCGTAAATAGGCAGTATGAGCGAACTCTGTTATCCGCAGAGACGCAGATGTAAACGCCGAAGCACTATATGGCGATATAAGCGGACTCTGTTAATTCACAGAGCCGCTATGACAAAGACTGTGTCCTGTTAGACTCACAGGGAACACAGATGACTGCTAAGCGGATTGCAGTCTGTGGTCATGCAATCAGAACACAAGCAATAGTCTCCTCACCGGAGTAGCCGGTATTCTAATGGCGCTTTCAGCCGAGCCCTGAACACGTGCATACAATCTCCTCACCAGAGGTGCCGGTATTCTAGGGGCTTATTTCAGCCAGACCTAACCACATGCATACATGACAACACTGGCGCAAGCACGTAACAGGTTTGATACTAGCGCGCCGCCGTGCGGTCATGCACACCTTTTACAGTAGCAGCTACAGGACCTTCTTGAAAAGGACCAATGGGAAAGCTGCTCCAGAACTAAAGCAGCCTCAGGACCTTCCTGGAGGACCAATGGGAGTCGCTGCAGTACCCGACCATGTGACCCCTGATCTCCTATGAGAGATCTTACCCTGAGCATGCTCAGAAGGGAACACACAGGACTTAGTCCCAACTACGTCTACTTGCCGCTGACCTGCACTGGTTACAATTGCAGGACCTTAGGAGGCAGCAGTCATCCTCTGCACAGTATTAGACTGGGCGAGATGCTGGGACTGACGTCTCTGCTGAGCAGGCTCCACTGCGGCCGGAGACGGATGGGGGACCGCAGTGGGATGGCTCGAGATTCCCCTTGTGCAGCAGTGGGAACTCGATCCCTAACATTACCCCCCCCCCTCCTAGGGCCCCCCTTCTTTGGGCCTTGCTACGTTCAAAGGCAGCGATGAGCTGTGGAGTGTGAATATGCTCGGCATGCTCCCAGGACCTATCCTCAGGCCCATAACCCCTCCAATCCACCAAAATAAATTTTTTGCCCTGTAACCACCTTGCACCCTACAATGGCATTCACATTGTGATCGTCCGTAGACGAACCCGATGTCCCAGCAGATGACTCGGAAAACCGGGACATGACCACGGGTTTCAGGAGGGACACATAAAAGGTGACGGAGATACCTAAGCGAGGCGGAAGGGCTAAGCGATAAACCACAGGGTTGACCTGCTCGAGGACCTTGAAGGGACCCAAAAAGTGGGTTGCTAACTTTGTGGACTCCATTCGCAGCCTGGTGTTTCGGGCGGAGAGCCACACTAGGTTGCCAGGAGCAAATGTCGGAGCGGGGCGCCGATGTGCATTAGCGGAAGACCTCATCCTCTCCTTGGAGGCCTGAATGGCATCCTGAGTGTGGTCCCAAATGTCACGTGCCTACACGGCCGAGTCTGCCACCCTGGAGTCGGCGGAAGACGAACTCAGCCCACAGTAGCAAGGATGCCCAGTCATCCTGCCTGGCTGAGACAAAATGTCGCAAGTATGTGACCAAGGTCTGGTTGGCCCTCTCTACCAACCCATTCGTTTCAGGATGATATGCCGAGGAGAGATTTAACTCAATGCTGAGTAGACGACACAGCTCTCTCCAGAACCGAGACGCAAATTGGGGACCTCGATCACTGACGATTTTGTCTGGCATTCCGTGTAAACGGAAAATATGCCTAATAAATAATGCTGCCAAGGCCCGTGCAGACGGCAACTGTGGTAAGGGCACCAGGTGCACGATTTTGGAGAAGTGGTCGGTTATCACCCAGATGATGGTGCAGCCCCGAGACTTGGGTAAGCCCATCACAAAATCCATCCCGACCATCTCCCAAGGCCTGTCTGCCACCGGTAAAGGGAAAAGTAGCACAGCTGGCCCTTGTCGAGGGGACTTATTCTTGGCGCAGGAGACGCTTGCCTGAACGTATTTCCTGAAGTCACATGGCCACCAGTATGTCCTCGCCAGCAACTCAGATGTCCTTTTTGCCCCAAAATGTCCACCCACCCTGGACGAATGTGCCCAAGAGAGTACCTCCGGTCGCAAATTGGTGGGCACAAAAGTCTTGCCTGGAGGCACAGACTGAAGCGAAACCGGGGCCACAGTTCTTAGGCTCTCTGTGGGGATAATCAACCGAGGCTCCTCCTCCACCTCCTCAGAGGACACCACGGAGCGAGAAAGAGCATCGGCCCAAATGTTCTTCTCACCAAAGAGGAAATGGAGGGTGAAATGGAACCGGGAGAAGAACAGGGACCATCTGGCCTGATGAGAATTTAGCCGCTGGGCGGTCTGTAAATAGACCAAATTTTTGTGGTCAGTGAAGACCTGGAAGGGAAAGCGCGCCCCCTCCGGAATATATAATAATGTGAAATGCAGGGCGCACCAATTATACACAATTAAATAAGGAGGTGCAGATCGGTAGAAAAAAACAACAGTTAAGTAAGAGAGAAAGGAACTACCGCAGTAATGCACACTACTCAGATAATGGAAAGTAGAAAAACAGTCAATTTTATTGGTATACAAAGAGTAAAGTAAAACACAAGTAAAATCAGAGTGACTCTGGTCCCAAACGCCCGCCCCTAACCATGATCAAGGTATATAATGAATAATGTCTCAAAAATAACAAAAACATGAAAAATAACTGGAAAAACATATGATCATAAAATAAACATTTGGAAATATGTAATGGTCCACCTATGATGAGAGAACCTGTATGGATAGCAGAAAAAATATTAATGATACAAAAAATATATCAAATAATTATAAGCAAGCCCAAATAAGGGGTAAAATAGTCCCCCACCTGTGAACTAAAAAGATGGCTCCAAATCAATAATTGTGAAGAGAAACAAAAGCCATGAAAAAATCACTAGCATATGATATAAACCAGAACAAACCTCATGATAAAGGCATGAGAGAGCAAACGGGCAGTCAGGACCAGAGGACACCAAGGTCCCACGCGTTACGCCGCAGCCTGTGCGGCTTCCTCAGGGAAAGTGTGAAGACAAAAGCCAACAGGGTTTAAATACCTTAAGAAGATGGAAACAAGGGAGTCAGCTGTGTGCTGTACCTGATAAGTCTGGCAGGAAGCAATTTGGGTGTGAGTCAAATGGCCAAAAAAGAAAGTGCAGACGTCTCTGCAGATATCTAAGTACCACGCATGAGGCTGCGGCGTAACGCGTGGGACCTTGGTGTCCTCTGGTCCTGACTGCCCGTTTGCTCTCTCATGCCTTTATCATGAGGTTTGTTCTGGTTTATATCATATGCTAGTGATTTTTTCATGGCTTTTGTTTCTCTTCACAATTATTGATTTGGAGCCATCTTTTTAGTTCACAGGTGGGGGACTATTTTACCCCTTATTTGGGCTTGCTTATAATTATTTGATATATTTTTTGTATCATTAATATTTTTTCTGCTATCCATACAGGTTCTCTCATCATAGGTGGACCATTACATATTTCCAAATGTTTATTTTATGATCATATGTTTTTCCAGTTATTTTTCATGTTTTTGTTATTTTTGAGACATTATTCATTATATACCTTGATCATGGTTAGGGGCGGGCGTTTGGGACCAGAGTCACTCTGATTTTACTTGTGTTTTACTTTACTCTTTGTATACCAATAAAATTGACTGTTTTTCTACTTTCCATTATCTGAGTAGTGTGCATTACTGCGGTAGTTCCTTTCTCTCTTACTTAACCCCCTCCGGAATATGTCTCCACTCGGAGAAGGCCAACTTCATATCCAGTAACTCCCTGTCCCCGATGGAATAATTCCTCTCTGCAGGTGTAAAGGTTTTAGAAAAGAAGAAGTTAGGATGCTTCTGACCTTGAGCATCCTTTTGATAAAGGACTGCTCCAGCACCAACAGAAGAGGCGTCCACCTCTAAAATAAACGGCTTATCAACAACGGGGCGATGTAATATGGGAGCACGGGCAAAATGTGACTTGATGGAAGAGAACGCCTTGGAGACCTCCTCAGACCACAACTTGGGATTTGCTCCCTTCTTGGTGAGGGCTACCAAGGGAGCTACCAAAGTTGAGAAATGGGGAATGAACTGGCGATAATAATTAATGAACCCCATAAAGCGCTGCACCGCTTTAAGAGAATGGAGTTCTTGCCAGTCCATCACAGCCTGTAGTTTGGCAGGATCCATAGCCAATCCCTTGGCGGAGATGATATAGCCCAGGAAAGGTAAAGACTCCTGCTCAAACATGCATTTCTCCAACTTTGCATAGAGGGAGTTCGCCCGTAACAGGTTGAAGACTTTGGAGACATCAATCCGGTGAGAGTCAATATCTGGAGAAAAGATGAGAATATCATCCAGATAGACTACTACAGAGGTGGAAAGCATATCCCGGAAGATGTCATTGACAAAGTCTTGGAAAACGGCTGGGCATTAAAGAGCCCGAAGGGCATCACCAGGTATTCATAATGCCCATCCCTGGTATTAAAAGCCGTCTTCCATTCGTCCCCTTCACGGATGCGAATCAGGTTATAAGCACCACGCAGATCTAATTTAGTAAATACCCTTGCTCCCCGGAGCCTATCAAAGAGCTCAGAAGTCAGGGGCAACGGGTACTTATTCTTAACGGTGATGGCGTTAAGACCTCTGTAATCTATACACGGACATAATTCTCCACTCTTCTTCTGGACGAAGAAGAACCCCGCTCCTGCTGGTGACACCGACTTCCTAATGAACCCTCTTGCCAGATTCTCCTGGATATTTTGAGACATAGCCTCCGTATTAGGAAGAGAGAGGGGATAGACCCTTCCCCGAGGAGGTTCTGCTCCAGGCAAGAGGTCAATAGGACAGTCGTAGGGACGATGGGGCGGCAGAATCTCCGCAGCTTTTTTAGAGAACATGTCTGCATATGACTGATAGCACTTGGGAAGAGGAGAAAGATCGGCGGGTATCTCTGTAGTGGTAACCTGAATGCACTCCCTGACACATCTGTCCTTACATGACCCACTCCAACCCAGTATCCTACCGGAGGTCCACTCAATATGAGGGGAGTGGGAACGAAGCCAGGGTACTCCCAGTAGGATTTCGTCTATTCCCTCGGGAAGGACGAGAAGGGAAATAATTTCCTGATGGAAAGGGGGTACACACAAATTAAGAGGGACAGTCTGATGTGTAATTGGCGAGGGCAATGTCAACCCATTCACTACCCAGACAGTCACTGGTTTGTCGAGTGCTTCCAGATGTATTGCGTGGCGATGGGCAAAGGTAGATGACATGAAATTCCCCTCTGCTCCTGAGTCCACACAAAGCTCGACTGTAAGTGTGCAAGAGTCTACAGTGACTGTCCCTTTAAATGTCATCTTGGAAGAAAATGCCGCTGACTCTAATGAACCTCTTCCCAGGGCCAGATCGCTTCCCCGATTGCTGTGGACATTTGTTAGCATAGTGTCCTGTCTGCTGACAAAGGTTACAGACCACGGATACTCGGACGGCCCGAGACTTAGGTCCTGCATGAGGAACCTCTGTGGCCTTTTGGGGTTCGGATGCCAGATCGGGAGATTCGAGAGGTTTGGCAAAGGTGGGAGCCAACCGAATCCTCTGCCTACACTGGACCCGCTCCAACCTCCGCTCGTGAAAACGGAGGTCGATGTGGGTAGATATGGAGATAAACTTCTCCAGTGTGGCAGGAATTCCCTGGTAACCAAAGCATCTTTAACATGGTCAGCCAGTCCTCGGCAGTAGACTGGAATGAGAACTTTATCCGACCAGTCTAGCTCTGAGGCCAGAGTCCGAAATTGGACGGAAAACTGACTGACCAAAGACGAACCCTGTGCCAATGCCAGCAGTTGGAGCACCGTATCGTGGGTGACCTGAGGTCCTAAAAAGACCTTTTTAAGAGCCTCCAGGAAACGAGAAGCACTCCGCACCACACGATCGTCGCGCTCCCACAGTGGCGTTGCCCACTCAAACGCTCTGCCCGAGAGTAGAGACAGTACAAAACCCACTTGTGCCCGATCCGTGGGGAAACGTGCAGCCAGAAGCTCGAGCTGTATAGAGCACTGACTCACGAATCCCCGACATTGCTTGCTGTCACCGGCAAACTTGTCAGGAAGCGGGAGGTGGGATAATGTAGGGGCAAAGGACAAACTGACTGCAGGCACGCTAGCAGCCTGCACAGCGACTGCGGTAACATCCACAGCTGAGGTTGTGCGCTCAAGAGCCACCAACCTACCCTCCAGGTGCTGGATGTACTGCAGTAGACCCTGGTCATCCGCCATTTTGCTAGCCAGACCCTGGCGCTAGTATTATGTTAGGGGCCTGTGGAACGCACCTAATAGATATTAAGGAGAGGTGCGTTCGCTGCCTGGGGTCCACCGTGCAGGCAGAGCCTGCTGCTAGTAAGATGGCGTAAAGAGGCAGTATGAGCGAACTCTGTTATCCCGCAGAGTCGCAGATGTAAACGCCGTAGCACTATATGGCGATATAAGCAGACTCTGTTAATTCACAGACCCGCTGTGACAAAGACTGTGTCCTGTTAGACTCACAGGGAACACAGATGACTGCTAAGCGGATTGCAGTCTGTGGTCATGCAATCAGAACACAAGCAATAGTCTCCTCACCGGAGAAGCCGGTATTTCAATGGCGCTTTCAGCCAGACCTAACCACATGCATACATGACCACACTGGCACAAGCACGTAACAGATTTGATACTAGTGCGCCGCCGTGCGGTCATGCACACCTTTTATAGTAGCAGCTACAGGACCTTCCAGAAAAGGACTAATGGGAAAGCTGCTCCAGAACTAAAGCAGCCTCAGGACCTTCCTGGAGGACCAAATGGGAGGAGCTGCAGTACCCGACCATGTGACCCCTGATCTCCTATGAGAGATCTTACCCTGAGCATGCTCAGAAGAACACACAGGACTTAGTCCCAACTACGTCTGCTTGCCGCTGAACTGCACTGGTTACAATGGCAGGACCTGAGGAGGCAGCAGTCATCCTCTGCACAGTATTATACTGGGCGAGATGCTGGGACCGACGTCTCTGCTGAGCAGGCTCCACTGTGGCCGGAGACGGATGGGGACCGCAGCGAGGATGGCTTGAGATTCCCCTTGTGCAGCAGTGGGAACTTGATCCCTAACAGACAGCCCACCCAATTTATTAGAAATTGAATTGTACTCAAATGTTAAAAAAATTCTCCAGAATGTTTTTTTTTTGTGCAATTCGTCTACATAAATTTAGAAAAATTGTTGCCAGCTGCCTGCCATCTTGCTAAACTATAAAATGCTGGCAAAAGTTTAATCCCACCCAAAAAAAAATTAAAAAAGTAATACCTCTCCAGTCGCCTTTGCCCCTCTCTCTGCTCCATATGATCCTAAGAATCTCTTCTTAAATCATCCTCTAATATACTGGGACTCCTTGCTAAACCTGGATTAGATGTTGTATGGTTGAAATGTGCACTATGAGCTTACGAGGCGCAGTCTGGGCTGGGACTTATGGACATGACTAAGCTTGGGGTGTCCTACTGAATTTGAGTCGAAAGGTTGTGATGTCCAAGCCTCTCGTGAATATGTGTCAGGTTCCAGGGTATGGTGGCAGTATGAAGACACACTAAAAACTGTATTGGATACAGCGAGCAGCAGAAGGGAGCGGTAAGGTAGTAGTGTTTTTTTTCTACATTTTACAGTTCTGGAAAGACCTCAAAACATAAGGGAACTTCGATTTGAGAAGAATAAATTTGCTTCAAATCGAATTTTCATGTAAAACATGTATATTACTTACCCGCAATGTGTTTTTACGAAGCCCATGACAGCATCAACGAGAGAGGGAATCCGCTCCACAAGGACAGGGAACCTTTAAGATAAAAAGGGTGGCTCCTCTCTTCGCATCAGTGGTTTACAGAGCTTGAGAAGACCTCCAGGTTAGTTTAAACACACATATATACATTTATATAACTTTATTGACTATATACATTATTCTCAACCCCACCTTAAGTGAAAACTATATACAACGACCCACCAACCAAAGAGTGAAAGCCTAGTAGCGGGAGGGAATATAAGGGTGCTGTCATGGGTTTCGTAAAAACACATTACCGGTAGTGTTTTCCTAGTACCATGGCAGCACCAACGAGAGAATTACAGAGAATTACTCTATCAGGGAGGGACCACAGCTTGTAGAACCCTTTTCCCAAGAGTCAAATCAGAAGAGGCAGAAAGATCCAGTCTATAGTGACTATAGAAGGTGGAAGATGATGACCACGTAGCCGCCTTACAGATTTGCTCGATAGACACATCTGCCCTTTCTGCCCAGGAAGTTGATCGCCCGTGTAGAATGGGCCCTCAAATCATCCGGAGCCGGTCTTCTCTCACATACATAGGCCAACTTGATCGCCTCCCTTATCCACCTGGATAGGGTACCCTTCGAGGCTCCATCCCCTTCCTAGAACCCTGGAAGGATATAAACAGAGCCCTCTCCTTCCTACAAAATTTTGTTGCCTACAATTAGTGAAGGAGGCACCTCCTGACATCCAGGGTATGAAATTTCTTTTTTCATTTTTTGGGTCAGGACAGAAGGACGGTAGGGATATCTCTTGCGATCTATGGAACCTCAATACCACTTTGGGTGGCTTCAGGACTACTTTATTATTCATTACGACCATGAAGGGAGGATCTGTTGAAAGGGCTTGTATGTCCCCAATTCTACGTGCTGACGTAAGGGCTACCAGAAGTATGGTTTTAAACGTAATCAGTTTTATGAATGCATCTGCTAATGGCTCAAAATGGGGTTCAGTCAAGGCATTTAGGACCAAGTTCAAGTCCCATGGAGGGACCCTGGTAATCCTGGCTGGTCCTTATCCAGTGCAGGCTTTAATGAATCTAACCACCCACCGATTACCCTCTAAGTTGTAGTTATAAAGCGCCCCCAATGATGATACCTGAACCTTTAATCTTCTTAGTGCCAGGCCCTGATCTCATCCTTTCTGAAGGAACTCCAGGATCTCCCTCAGGGTACTTTCCCTTTTGGAGAACACCCTGTAGAGGATAAAAATCTCTTCCAAGTCCTACCATAAATCATTGTAGTGAGCGGTTTCCTACAAGCAAGCAAGGTGGAAATTATGTTGGACAAGAATCCCCTACCCTCTAGCAATGACCTCTCAAGCTCCAGGCTGTTAAGTTCAGCCCAGTCACCTGAAGATGAAGCACAGGCCCTGAAGCTAGAAGGTCCGGGAACTCCGGAAGGACCCAGGGATCCGTGACTGACTTACTCTTCAGCCAGAAGATCCATGGCCTCTTGGGCCAAGAGGGGGCTAGGAGTATTATCCTCACCCTGTCCTGCCTGATCTTCCTGAGGACTGCTGGTATCAGACAGATTGGGGGAAAGTTATAAGCTAGGGAAAACTTCCATCTGATCCGGAAGGCATCTACTACATAGGGGTTCTCCCTCGGGTTCAGGGAGCAGAATTTTTCCACATTAGCGTTCTGTCTGGTGGCAAAAAGGTCAATCTCCAGTACCCCCTACGTTTCTATTAAATGCCTGAATACTGCTGTCTTGAGGGACCATTTGCCTTGCAGAAGCGGCCTGCGGCTTAGAAAGTCTGCTGTTACATTGTCCCTTCCTTTGATATGGAGGGCCAACAGTGATAGGATGTTGCTTTCCGCTAGCTCGAAAATCCATTTGGATACCTGCAATAGGGCCTGGGACCGTGTACCCCCCTGATGATTCACATACGCCACTGTGACTTGGTTGTCGGATAGTATTCTTACATGATGGCCCTGCAGGAACGGCTGAAGAGTCTGTAATGCATTTTCTACTGCCCGAAGCTACAACACATTCTAGGAGGCCTCCTTTTCTAACAGAGACCATGTCCCCTGTACCAGGTGGCTGTCCAGATGCGCCCCCCACTCCCTGGGGCTGGCATCTGTGGTAACTACACTGGAGATGTGGGGAAACCACGGGACCCCCTCCCGGATGGATTTTATGCCCAGCCACCAGTGAACAGAATACACAACTTCCTGCAGTAGAATTATCATGTCTAGAGTCTAGATGCCCCTGCAACAAGCGCTGACGAATCCCTGCAAGTCTCTCGAATGGATCTGGTCCCACTTTACATGAAGGGAGCCTAGAAGCGACATAGCACTCCTGAGAGTCATTACTGGATTTTTTAGTGTCCTGGAGATGAGATTGAACAACTCTTTTTCTCCTCTGGCAGCCGACATTCCTGCTGGTGGGAGTCGAGCAAGAGTCCTAAAAAGACCTGTGTCCTCTGTGGTTGCAACTTTGATTTTTCCTGGTTTAAACACCATCCTAAGTTTATTAAGATGGTGACTATGTCCTCCACCTGATTGTGGCAGTGAGTAAAGGCACTGTCTACTATCAGGAAATCGTCCAGGCATGGGATGACTAGCCTGTTCCTCTCTCTCAGATGGGCCATAACTTCCGCTATTAATTTTGTGAAAACCCGAGGACCCACTGCCAGGCCAAATGGAGGTTTTTTACCGCGCCTTCCACTGATACCACCACCCTGAGAAATTTGATGAATGCTGTATGAATCGGCACGTGATAATATGCGTCCTTTAAGTCCTGGACTGCAATATAGCAATCCGGGAAGAGTAGCTGAGTTAACGATTTTATCGACTCCATCTGGATTTTTGGGATTCTTAAATATTTGTTCAGGCTTATTTAGTTGAAGATGGTCCTGTAAGAGCCATCCATTTTTTTTATTAGGAACAGAGGAGAATAGAATCCTTCCCCCTCTTCCTCCACTGGTACATACTGCAGGACATTTTTTTCTTAAAAGGTATAGAACTTCTGTCTCTAGGGCTCTCTGTTCTGACACAGACGCCAGCAGGGCTGTAACGATGAACCTATCAGGGGGATATCTCCCGAACTCTAGCCTCAACCCTGCCCCCACCAGGTTGAGAATCAAGGGACTAGTCGATATCTTCTCCCAGGCTGAAAGGAAGTGGGAGAGCCAATCCCTTCAGGAGGAGGAACTGAAAGGGAACCCCTTGGATCTTTTCTGATCATCCTCTCATCTTCTTTGGTCCATGGACCCTCTCCTTTTATCATACCTTTTCCTCCGAAAGGACTGTTTAAAGGAAGAGAAAGGATGCTTAGTGAAAACCTTTTTCTTGTCGGCTGCCTTTTACAAAAGGTCATCTAAAGCTGAGCCAAATAAATATTGTCCTTCACAGGGAAGAAATCATAACTTACCTTTCACCTGAGCATCACTGGGGCAGCTCTTTAGCCAGACCACCCTCCGGCCTGCGTTAGACAGTGCAGCTGATCTTGCGGGCAGCCTAGCTGAATCGGCCGATGCGTCTGCTAGGAAAGCTGCTGCACCCTTGATGCACCCTGACGTAGTTTTAACAGTGTCAGTAGATGAATCCTCACCCAGCTGATCTTCCAACATGTTTAGCCATACCATAAGAGACCTTGCTGTACAAGTTGCTGCGATGGCCGGCCTCAATGGCCCTGCTGATGATTCCCATGTAGCTTTGAGAAAAGTATCCACCTTCCTATCAAGAGGGTCTTTTAGTAACCCAGAGTCCTCAAAAGGAAGGGATGAACTCTTAGAGGCTTTAGATATTGCCACATCCAACCTGGGAGCTTTGCCCCAGGACAAAGATTCTTCATCTTCAAAAGGATATTATCTCTTGAAGGAAAATGGCAGGGGACCTCTTTTATTTGGCTTTTCCCATTCCCTAGTAACGAGACTTTGTAGCTGGTCATTCATGGGAAAAGTTCTATACTTTCTCTTATCCAGGGTACCAAACATAACATCCTGGACGGAACTTTTAGGCTTCTGGTCCACCAACCCCATCATGGACCTCACCACCTTAACTAATCTGTTTACTTCTTCCTGGGGAAGCATTAACCCGAGCCCAAGTCACTTTCTGATGAGGAACAACCCGAAGTGTCCTGCAGAACTCCCTCGTCCGAAGACACCAACGGTGAAGGAGACCTCTCGGCTCTATCCCCCTTTGATGTTTCCCCTGAATGGGACCAGGAGCTTAGTGAATTTTCTACCTCGGCACTGATGAGAGTTCTCAGGGTACTGGAAAATTCAGGGGTTTCATTAGCCACCGTGTCATTAATGCACGGCTGGCATAACTTTTTGGGCCATGCGCTGTCCAGATCCTGCCCACATAAAGCACACGCCATATGCTTTGACTTCCCCGTACATTTTCTATAGGGCTCCTATCATAAAGCCATATAGAAAAAGGGGGAAAAAAGGGAGAGGAGAGAGAAAAAAAGAGAGAGAGGCATTCTTGTAGCTCACTCTCCACTCCTAACAATAAAGGGTACCGGAACAGGAGGCCGGATATCATACAAAGGGTCTCCTTTAGGGACCGTCAAACTTTTCATCCTGGAGGAGCTATGCCGCCTGGAATCCTTGGACCTGCGTACCCCACTGGATCTTTCAGAACTCCCATCCTGGCGCGGGGACACTGTGGCTGCTCCTTTGCTGATCCTCCATGCTGCTGCTGAGGGCTCTGCTGCTGCTGCTGTGGAGAGGCCTGCTGTGCATCCATCCTGCACATGTGCCCCTGCCTGGCAGGCGGTCCTGCCTTAAGTAGTAATACCCACAGACAGGGGAGTACATAATCATGGGGCCCCATAGCAAAAGTCTGAATGGGCCCCCCCCCCAAAAAAAAAAAAGCCAGAGCCATTGTAAATGTAAAGTGCCAGCACAGTGAGGAGTCACATTTATCAAAAAAAAAGTATTATGCCCCCATAGATGCTCCGTAGATTGTGCCCCCATAGATGCATCATGCTCCATAGATAATGCCCCATAGATGCTCCATAGATTGTACCCCATAGTATAGGTCCCTTATACTGCCGCAGCTTCTGAAACCAAAAAAAAAAAGACATACTCACCTCCCGGCCCCTGTGATATTTACCTGTCACCCGGTGCACCGCTGACCGCCGCTGTCTTCTGGGTCCTCCACAGTGAATGCTCAGGCAGAGGGCGCGGCATGCACAAACTACGTCATCGCGCCCTCTGCCTGAACATTCACAGCAAGAGAGGATGCGAGCACACAGCAGCGCAGCGGTGGAACGGGACAGGTAAATATCCCTTATACTCACCTCCTCCTGGCGCGGTCTCTGCCCTGCTCTTCTCCCGTGGTCTCCGGCTCCTGTGTTCAGCGGTCAGGTGGTACCGCTCATTAAAGTCATGAATATGCGCATATTCATGACTTTAATGAGCGGTACCACGTGACCGCTGAACACAGGCGCCGGAGACCGCGGGAGAAGAGCAGGGCAGAGACCGTGCCAGGAGGAGGTGAGTATAAAGCACACAGCTGCGCTTCGCCTCCCCCGCCTCCCCCTGCCCTGGTAGTACTGTGTCAGCACAGCTGCCAAACCGCAGCGGCCGTCGCGGGCCCCCTCACCTGTCCGGGCCCCATAGCAGCTGCGTGGTCTGCTACAATTGACGGTACGCCACTGCCCACAGAGGGTTCTGCCGGCCGGCGTCTCCTGCAGCTTCTGGTATTGCCCCCCGGCTTCCTCCGGGTGCAAAGGTCCCAGCCACGTCATCAGAGCGCGACTTCCTGTTTCTGGCCACGCTCTGACCATGCACCGGAACACAGGGCTGCCGGCCACCACGCGGTGCTGGCGCTGCAGACTCCTACTCGCTCGCGGCTGAGACCCCATCGGGACCCCATGGCATTTCCAGGGCACCTGCCGGAGCGGAGTCGGTGCCCTGCCACCACCGACTGGCCCAGGCCTGGGATCCTCATCTTCTTTCTTCAGCAGCGCTTGCCGCTGCAATAAGGTAAAGTTTCCGCCCTACAAGGACAGGAAACCACTGATGCGGAGAGAGGAGCTGCCCATTTTATCTTAAAGGTTCCCTGTCCTTGTGGAGCGAATCCCCTCTCTCGTTGGTACTGTCATGGGTGCTAGGAAAATCCATGTGATTTGGTAATTCAAATCTCGTCCAATTCGCTCATCTCTAGTGACGGCCAAGGTGAGGTGAGAACAAGACTTTTTTATTTTATCTTACTCTTTCCTGGCAGATTAAATTCAATTCAATTTTGTTTTTTTATTTTAGGTTTATTGTTTTATTGTATATTATCATTTGTTGTTATGTTATATTATTCTAATATGATTATACTTTAAAAAAAGGGGTGAAGCCAGCGCTGCCTATGGTCAGAACGCAATACATAAAGTGCATATGCACATATTAATTTCTTACTGTACTTTAAAATGAGACATTTAGCAAACAATTGATCAATTCTTTGAGCCACCCTGCCACGACAAGGCATTCTCATATATGGCAGTCCTACTCTACGCTTTTTATATTCGCTGTGCCATTACGGCCTCCTAAATTTATTAAAAGCAAGACTGTATAAAATGCAAAAGTACTTGAAGCGTTTCTGAATCACTCCCATGGCGCCAGTAGGGCAAGCGCAGGTAAAGGCCGACCAGGTCCGGATATGGACATTTCAGATCTGACCTCCACACTGCCAAACCAGCAACCACAGATGAAGGGTGAAACAGGCCCAGACACAGGTGCTTAATCAAACAGGGCCTGGGGCAGCGCTGCTGTATGTGTGTACAGCAGCCTTGCTCATTCACAATAAAGACAGAAAAGGTGCAAAGCTCCCAGCCATGTCATCAGAGAGCGACTTCCTGTTTCTGGCCGCGATCTGACCACTCACCGGGACGCAGGGCTGCCGGCCACCACGCGGTGCTGGCACCGCAGACTCCTGCCTGCTCGTGGCCGAGATCCCATCAGGCCCCCCGTGGTGTTTCCAGGGCACTGGCGCCTGCTGAAGCGGAGTCGGTGCCCTGCCACCGCCGACCGGCCCAGGCCTGGGATCCTCATCCTCATCTTCTTTCTTCAGCAGCGCTTGCCGCTGCCATAAGGTAAAGGTTCCGCCCTACAAGGACAGGAAACCACTGATGCAGAGAGAGGAGCTGCCCTTTTTATCTTAAAGGTTCCCTGTCCTTGTGGAGCGGATACCCTCTGTCATGGGTGCTAGCAAAATCCATGTGATTTGGTAATTCAAATCTCGTCCAATTCGCTCCTCTCTAGTGACGGCTAAGGTGAGGTGAGAATAAGACTTTTTTTAATTTTATCTTACTCTTTCCTGGCAGATTAAATTCAATTCAATTTTGTTTTTTTATTTTAATTTTACTGTTTTAATGTATATTATCATTTGTTATTATGTTATATTATTCTAATATGATTATACTTTGATTTATTATTATTATTTAATTTTTATTGATTCTTTTTTCTTAATAAATTTTATGCTTTAGCCTATACTGTTTATTTCTTTTTTTGTGTTGTTAGTATATTGTGTTTATTTTTTTTGCTCTTATTTTATATTATTACTAGTGTTGAGCGATATTGCTCGATATCTAAAAATATCGTATCGAAATTGTATCGCCGATATCACTAAATATCGTCGATATCCGATTTCGATAGCGGAAGTCCCATGTAAGTCTATGGGAACAAAATATCGAAACTAAAAAAAACCTTTATTTCCTTGTAAACACTAAATATACACACATAGAATACATATATATATATATATATATACATGTCATTGTGACATATATATATACATATATGTATAGTTTATACACTTCTACATAGTAAAATATCCTCTGATTCAATTGCCGGGTAAAGCCGGCTTCTGTGAAAAGACAGAAGCACCCGACATGAAATGACACTTGGTGTACATAGGGTTAACCATGTCTTTTCATGTCGTTTGCAATCTGATTTGCACAAACAATTACATCAGTCTATGTGTGCAAAATTTCACACCTGTAAGGGTTAATTAAAGGTGTAAATTCGTTGTAAAAAAAACAGACTTTTTTGCTACGAATTTACACCTTTAATTAACCCCTACAGGTGTGAAATTTTGCACACTTACACTCATGTAATTGTTTGTGCAAATCAGATATCAAATTACATGAAAAGACATGGTTAACTCTATGTAAACCAAGTGTCATTTCATGTCGGGTTCTGCATTTTCACAAAAGCCGGCAATTGAATTAGCGGCTATTATACTATGTAGAAGTGTATGAACTATAAATATAAATATATATATATATGTGTCACAAATTTAATGACATGTATATATATATATGAGGTGTAAAATTGATGAAAAAAAATGCGTGGGCTCCCGCCCTATTTTCGCAACCAGACAGACAAAGCCAGTGAGTGGGGGCAGATAATAATAGCCCAGAGAGGGACCATTATTTTTGGCCCCCCCCGGCTACTAACATCTGCCCCCAGACACCCCAGAAAGGGCAAATCTCTAATTAGATTTGCCCTTTCTGGCACTTTGCCCGTCTATTCCCATTGCCCTGTAGCGGTGGCGAATGGGTTAATAAGGGGTTAAAATGACCTTGCAATTGAAAGGTCACTTTAAGCCAGGTTAATAATTGAGAGCTGTCAATTAGACAACTATCAATTATTAATCCTATTGTATGAAAGAAAAATCAAACACACACACTTTAATAAAAAAGAAGTTTAATGAAATAATCACACAGTTTTTGACCATATTTTATTTTCCTGCTAAAACCATTTCCTGTAATAAAAATAAAATAATAAAGCAAAATTATTCTTACCAATCCGATGTACAGTCAGGTCCCACGGTGTAATCCTTCAGAAAGGGTTAATGTTTACTGCAGGGACCGCAGCTAATGCTGCAGCCTCACAGTAAACCCCCAAATGAATGAGTTCCTCTCCTGGCTGACAGGAGAGGAAGTGGAAAGCTTAATTGATTGCTTTCCACTTTCACTTCAGGTCAGCCAGGGACACAATCAGTGACGTCAGAGGGAACTGGTTAACAAAAATAGGGGTTCCCTTTGAAAAAAAAATGGCGTGGGGTCCCCCCTATTTTTGTTAACCAGCCAGATGAAGCAGACCGCTGAGGCCTGGTTTTTCAGGCTGGTAAGGATCCAATATCCATGGACCTTGCCAGCCTGATAATACCAGGCCACAGCAGTCTGCTTAGCTTGGCTGGTTAACAAAAATAGGGGATCCCCTCGAAAAAAAAACGGCGTAGGGGTCCCCCTATTTTTGTTAACCAGCCAAGTAAAATGCAGACTGCTGCGGCCTGGTATTAAAAGACTGTCAAGGCCCATGGATTTTGGCCCTCAACAGCCTGATAATACCAGGCTACAGCAGCCCCACATTTGGCGCATCAAAAGATGTGCCAATTGTGGCACTTTACCCGGCTCTTCCCACTTGCCCTGTAGCGGTGGCAAGCGGGGTAATAAGGGGTTAATGTCACCGTTGATTGCACGGTGACAATAAGCCCGGTTAATAATGGAGAGGCGTCAATAAGACACCGATCCATTATTAATCCCAAAGTTATTAAATGCATAAAAAAAAGACAAAGCAAGAAAAAAGTATTTTAATGAAATAAAAGAGACAACACAGTTTTCATTTCTTTTATTACTCTCTCATTCCTGCGACGCCATCGATCTCCTGTAAAAAAAGAAAAAAAACAAACCAACAGTATACCACCTGTCCGACGCAGTCCATAGTAACGATTGTCCCACGACGATCCAGCTCTGCTACATCGCAATGACAGGCAGAGCCTGTCATCGCGACGCAGCACAGCTGATTACCTGGTTCCCCGGCGGTGACGTCATCGGACTGACTGCTTTACGGCCGGGATTACCCAGCAGTCACTGCAGTTATCGCGAGAAACTGCATGTGACCGCCGGGGAGAAGAGGATGGCGGCCATTAAGCAGTCCGGGATGTGACCGCCGGAGATCTTCTGCCAGGTAAGTGCCGCTGACTCCTGACAGACCCGACCGACGGACACTGACAGTGACAGACCCGACCGACGGACACAGACAGTGACAGTGACAAATCCGATTCCGGTATTCGATAAGACGAAAATATCGAAACGAATTATCGAAAGGCCGATAGAGCTAATATCGGCCGATAGCCGATATTTGCATTATCGTATCGCTCAACACTAATTATTACTTTTTACACTTTTGCCTTTTCTACTTAGTGCCTGACAGATCCTCTTTAACTGCAATTTATATTGCTTACCCCCTTTCCTTCGCTTCTATTACATAGGTTTTGCCCTTTTATCGTCTGAGTAATAGGACAAGTCATATTTCAATGTCAGTCATGGATTGGGCACAGCGCAGAAACTGCTTCTCCAACTAAAACTGAGCACATCCAATGTGGTTGTTATCCCTTTTAAAATCAAATAAAAAGAAAAAAGTGTCAATGACACAGAAAATAACTGCGGTGAGTCCTATCTTTTGGGAAGAAGACCAAATAACCTGTTCTCGCTGGTGTCATATGCTAGTTTACCGGAGCAGTACACTTGGCGACATTCTACGCCTTCCTCTGCTCCCACCGCAATAACTGGGGTTGCGTGGGTCAATTAGAATTCATGACATCCTTTTCCTTGTGCATCTGAAATAGAAGGAGAAGCTGTTGTTTCATGAAATGTGCAGGTAGATATATTCCCGGTGTGTCTGTCCCTCTGACTCTACACAGTTTTAGGTCACCCTGTCTGGTAGCCAATATCCACTTGAGTGTTCACAGGCATTTAATAAAGAAAGAAAAAAGAAAAGGCGCCGTTGATTTTCCATCAAGACAAACACGGAAGCAATAAGTGCTCACCAGCTGGAAACTTGTGAATAAAATGCATGATGTGTGGACTAGCTTTTCTGAAGTGATTGGGACATGATAATGGCACGGCACTGATTTGTTGCACATGGACATCAGCCACTCAGCACTCATCAGTATAAATTAGAAATGTGCAAAAAGATTCAAAGTCAATTTGTTACAAAATTGTAGGAATTTCTGGGACCTGGCGAATTCGGACAAACCACGTTTAGCTTCCCATGAATCACTAGAATAGTTGCCGACATTTTACACTGCGCAGAAGACTTCAACATTTGGAAAAGAATCACATAAACTCTAGCATGGCTGAACTTCCCAAAAATGCCCTGGAGTTGGTATGCAACACGGTATAAAATAGACAATCAGGAAGAACTATCATAGCCTGTATAAAAGCCGTGTCAGGGAATGCAGCAGATATTTTGTAGTGAATATGGATAGTGAGAGAACGTCACAGCTCTGCAATAGAAAAAGGGAGAGAAAGCCATAAAATAATAAATAATCATTAGGCTAGGTGCAGATAGACGTGTATTCTGTCATCTGAGAATTGGGCTGATTATGCTAATCACGCTCTGATCAGAGTTTGATCACAGTGTCATCTGATTCTCTTGGATGATGAGGAGAAGATGGAAAAATAAATTTCTCCATCTGCTCTATTGCGGTCATTCAAGTGTAATCTGATGGTTTCCACATACTCACTGTATTGTACAGCTGAGTGTGATGCGAATATCGTATCCAACTTCTGCATACTGTGATTTTTTTGAGGAAAAAATTGGACATGTGCGCTGCGCCATAGAATAACATTGGTCCGAGAGCGATACTATGTTTTGTCTGATCACACTCGGACCAATAATACGATAGTCTACACCAGCCCTTACAAATAGTATGTGACAGCACAGAAAGGAAGAGGATTAGAGGTTACCATCCAATTATCAACTGCAACATAGGTTGAGGTCATTTGTACATTACTAAGGTAACGTTGGGTTTCAGTAAAATGTGCGGCAAATTAAATATTAAGGAAAAATTTGGTGAAGGTGGTCAACTCGAATTTCAAAAGATTCACTCATTTCTGGAATATATCAAATATATCATTCTGGATTATCAGACGTTATGGCAATAAATAAATTGAAAAGTCTGGAAGCCTAAGAATAATCTATAACAATAGAGAATTTTACAAGGTTCTGTTACCTCAGAGATTTTCACTTTTCAATACACGTCTATGAGAACCTTGTTCTAGTTTTCATAGACTTACATAGAGATCTTGTGACATAGCTTCTGACCTCCGACCAGTGAGAAGCTGCACTCACAAGATGGTGTTGTGGGGCCAAAAAATGGTGAAGACGTCGAAGAATGCGTTTATAACCGGGGGCAGGGGGCTTATATTTAAAGCGCCACTTTAGCAATGAAAAAATAATGCTGTAGTGGTGCTTTAGAAACCAAAATCTCCGATCACTTCCATGAAAAATGTCTACATTTCCAAAAAAATGCTACCTATTTCTACTAGTCTGGCAAGTAAAAGACAGTTAATTAGCCCAACATGAATTGGCCTCATTGTACATCAGGGGCTAATCCTTGAACATTCTGCAAATACATGCGTCAGCCCCAGATTTCTGTCGCAGAGACAAACCATCAGTTTTTACTCCATCATGTGAATATCGCCTTACGGTTTCCCTTCTTTTTACGTAGCTTCCTTGAACTTTACCTTTGTACAGCTGGGAATATCTTTTTGCTGTTCTGCTTTTTGTGTCAAAGAAAAGACATGGACTTTCCCAGTAATAAACAATTTCAGAATTTTGTAAAGGTCATTTTTGCCTCTCGACATAATGAAAGCGAGGAGCAGACAGTGCATGGAGAGAATGCATGAACCATTGTCTCTGTGCCATCACTATGTCTTCTCTTCGATACAGACAGAAATATATCTCAGAACGGCTGTTTCTAAGGTTATAGGAGATGCCTTTGTTTGCTGCACATACAAACGCTTTGTGAAAGTCAATGCCCCATCTGTGTAACATCAGATAGCCACCCACTGAGGCATGATACCAACCTGATGGGACACATCATTACAGAGAACAACGCCAGCCAGTGCTCAAATACAAAACCATAAGAAACAGGAAAATACATTGATACGTTTTGCTTTGGATTGACCATCAATTTAAGATTGTTTTGTGTATTCCACTTCTCATCAGAACAAGGATGTCTCGTGCTGACTGGAGTTACCAACACGAAGCTCAGGGCCGGCCCGAACGTATAGGCGAACTAGGCGGCCGCCTAGGGCGCCGACCCTAAGGGGGCGCCAGAGAAAAAACAGAAAAAATTATAAAAAATCTTTTCAAAAGGCAAAAAGTTTTAGGGATGGAAAGAAAAGTGTACATAAATTTTTTTACCATAATTTAAAAGAAAAACCATTGAGCTTCAATTTACGTACGGAAAGGAGGCGCTAAACTACGGACGTGAGTAGTTTGCATCGTCTTCTGACAGGTGTTTGATCCCGCGCGTTTATTTTGCTCCTAAGTTTTCAAATGTTGGCAAAGCAAAGCAAACAACCAAAAATGCACACACTACACTAAGGGGGCGCCCGAGAGAAAAAAATACGTATACTTAATAGTAGGGGCGCAACAAAATAGTTTCGCCTAGGGCATCGTAATCTCTCGGGCCGGCCCTGACGAAGCTCTGCTGGTTCAATCATATATCTGGTCCTGGTCCAACAATTCAACACTATTTAAAGGAGTTACTCCAAATAAGTAAGTTATCCCCTCTACATATGGTGGACTTTAGAACCCCCCCAATAATCCATAGAGGTGGTCTTGAAGTGCCCCTTTTGAATGGAGCAAAGACCACACGTCCTCACTGTCACTGCATTTGTTGCCAATAAGAATACATATGTCAGTAAACAGCCATTAATCCATTCAAATTGGGCACTTCCGAGCCAAATTCTTGGGATTGAGGTTGTCCAAGCATTGGGACCCACAATGGTCAGCAAGGTGTCACGTATTCTTTGTTCTATGCTTTGTAGAGTTGAGCTAAACAGGTCGGTCAGATTCATAAGTCGCCGACTTTCGCCAAAGTCGGGTTTCGTTGACCGAAACCCGACCATAGCGTGCAGTCGGCCAAGCTGTCGGCAAAACGAGGCCAAAGTCGGTTTTCCCAGAGTGCTTTCAGGCGCCTTTTTTCAGCCAATGAGCAAGGACGTACACTGTGGGCAACGAGATGACATGTGCAGCGTCCATCACCATCTTATAGAAGGGCATTGCAGTGATTGGCTTGCTTTGGGGGGCGTCATATTGTCTATAAAAGCCCTGAGCGCCGACCTCCATTTTACTTCTGCCGATCTTAACAGTAGGGAGAGGTTGCTGATGCTGTTTATCAGTAGGGAGAGAGTTAGGGCTGGAAAGAGAAGTTCTTATGTGCTTGTGCTGATAGCAATTGTGCTGTACAGTTAGTGTGCAGTGACAGGGGAGGATTTTCTTGTGTGCAGCAGCGGTGGTTATTAGGCTGCCTGATAGCTGTATTGCTGTGTGTACACGGCTGTGCAGACTGCTTTTTACACAGCACTAATACTTTTATTCTTTTTTTTCTGCAGTTACCGAGCGTTCATTTTTTCCCAAACCGTATAGAGCTGTACGCTCTCTCACACACTACCGTGTACCTGCTGGTATCACGGACAAATACATGCTGACTATCTGTGTGTGACTCCGGAAATATATACGGAGATTTAAATTTTCCCCTACCCCGTTTACAGCTGTACGCTTCTGATACAGTACCATTTTTCTGCTTTTTGTATTACGGTCAAATCCATACTGAGTGAGCGTCTGTGTGTGACTCCGGAAATATATACGGAGATTTAAAATTTCCCCTACACCGTATACAGCTGTACGCTCCTCATACAGTACCATATATCTACTGGTATTTTTGGTACATTTTCCCAAACATGAGGAAGTATGGTGGAAGAGGCCGCGGGCGGGGAGGGCCAGCTGGTACTGATGGTGGTGGTGGTGCATCTGCTGGTAGTGCCAAAAGCACAATGGCACCTAAGGCAGGAGGTGTTGAGCCTGCGTCACCATCTGGCTCCAGAAGGTCTGGAAGGCTCCCTTTTCTGGGAATCAAATGAAATTTCATTTGATTCCTCTGTGATTGGAAGTGCCAGAAATCTAGGCAATACATATTGTTGTGATTCCCTTTTCTGGGAGTAGGTAAACCGCTTTTAAAGCCGGAGCATCAGGAACAGGTTTTGGCTTACATTGCCGAAACAGCCTCCAGCTCTATCGCCTCCTCTTCTGAAGTTTCAAAAACTGCAAGCACTGAGTCGTCAGTGCAGGCTCCTGGTCAGGAACAACACCTTTCTTTGTGTCCTTCACCCCCACCAAAAGTGAAGGATGCAGCTGGCAACACTTCAGATTACTCCCTGGAACTCTTTTCACATACCACGCCTGGGTTATCAAGTGAAATCCTGAATTCCCAAGGCCAAGATGAATATGACATGGAGTGCACTGATGCATAGCCACTGCTATATGATTCTGCTGGTACATTCACCCAGAGCACTGCATTGCCCTCGCTGTCTACTGAGCCAGATTCTGACCCTGATGAAAACTCAGATGCCCCTTCCCGCATACTATACCACCTTACACGGTGACACAGAGGAAGGTGCAGATGAAATTGAAGAGGAGGTGATGGATGACCCAGTTGTTGACCCGGATTGGCATCCTATTGGGGGAAGAGGGTGCCGCCTGGCAATAGCTCAAAGAGGAGGAGGATCCGCATGTAAGGTTCTGTGTATCTGTTTCTGAAAACTCAGTTTGTTCGTCGGGCCATTTTGCTTTCTGTTTTGCTGCAGCTATCTTGCCCTCAGTCAAAATGGAGTTTTCCAGCTTGCATGTTCCCGCCCTGATTCTCTCCGTTTGCTTCTTAAACAGCCACAGCTGAGCAATCAGTGCTTCAGAATCTAGCCTGCAGTGAACCTGTGTTCTGACTCCTGAAGCCTTGGACCTTGTACTCCAGCCATTCCTACTGAGGAACTCTGAAGCACTTGTGGACTTGAACTCTGCTCTGAGAGCCTCACGTTTGCATGGACTTGCGGTAACAGAGAAGAAGATCTGAATCTGTTGTGGAGAGTGATTGCTGAGCTTAGATTACTCTGGCCTGCTGGTCTCCTGCTTCTGTGTTTGCAACCTGTGTGTTTTTTTTGCCAATTTGTATGAAGCAATACAAGACTTTCTTTATCAACTGTGTCTCAAGTATTTTCATCGCACCAAGCACAAGACGCTATATGAACTGTACACATACATTACAAGATTCTGAAGCCAAACGTTAGTGTCTGCTGGGTCTGGAAAGGCTTGTCTGCTGTACTGTGGATATCGGAAGTCCGGTTGTACTTTCTGTGATGACAGTGGTTGTGACTTCTCACAACCATTCCAGGTGAGCAATTCCCTTAAGTTTTTTTTTCTGCAGTGTTACACAGGTAAACACTATTGTTTTTTTTTTTCTTTCTCTTTTTGTCTGCTGAAACTCTGGATATCAGATGTCTGGTTGAATGCTTTCTGTGATGATAGTGGTTGTGACTTTTCACAACCATTCCAGGTGAGCAGTTCCCTTAAAGTTTTTTCTTTCTTCAGTGTTGCCACAGGTGAACACTATTGTTTTTTTTTTTTTCTCCTCTTTCCATTTGTCTTTTTTAAAATTAGAAAGGGGCCCCAAAAGGGTTTTGAGCGGGTTAAAAAAAAAAACTTTTTACTTTTTTTTTAAAAAAATTTTTGTGGGGGGTTTCCTGTTTACCTCACAAGGGAAATTTTTGGAGTTTTTCCGGGGAAAAAACCATGGGGGAAAAGGCCCCATACAGGGAAAAATTTGGGGGGGACCCGGGGAAAGTTGGTAGGAAAAAAAATTAAAAAATTTTTTTTTGGGGATCCAAAAAATTTCCTTTTTGTTTTTTTCCTATTTCCCAATTTTTAATTGGGTTAAATCCCCAAATAAAAGGGTTAATTTTCCGGAAAAAGGGAAAAATTTTTGGCTCTGTTTAAAAACCATGAGTAAAAAATTTTCCCCTTTTTAAACCAGGAAAATTTTTAGTAAAGGGAAAATAACCCCCCTCCCCCTCAAAAAATTTTCCTTTTAATTAAGCTGGGCAAATCCTTTTTAAAATTTTTTGGGGGGCCCGAAGGTTTGAAAAAAAAAAAACCCGGGCCCTTTTTTGGGGGGGGACCATTTATTCTTTTAAAAAAAAAGAGGGCCCCTGAGAAGCTACTATAGGGACTCCTTTAAAAAAAACCCAAATTTTAGAAACCGTTATCATTCTTTTTTTTTTTTTGGGGTTCTTTTAAAATTTTCCATTTTAATTTTTTTAAAGCTTTTTTAGTATTGTAAAAAAAAAAATTTCTACTTTTTCTTTCCATCCTTGGGTTCTCCCCGGGGGTGTCTAGGGCCTTTTAAATTTGAAAAATTTTTATAGTTTTCCTCCCAAAAGGTTTTCCCAGGGAAGAAGCTCTAGTCAGATGGAAAGTGGATTTTGGGCTAATAAAACAGTAGTTGGAAAGAAACTAAACTCAATCCCTGAAAAATCACCCCAAGTAAATGTTAGTATTTTTCTTAAACTGTCTTGGGTAAGGTGAGGGCTAAATCCATTAATGGGGCAAAGTTTTATTTTTCCGAAAATTTTTAAAAAATTTAACCTTGTATTTCCTAAAGCACAGAAATGCAACTTTGATGAAAAACCCAAATAATTTAATTTGAAAGGAAGGTGACCCCTTTAAAAGTCAAAATTTAAATTTTTATGCTCAAGGACCCTTATTTAAAATTACCCTGGGGACAATCTTTAATTTTAGGAAATCAGAAAACATTCAAAAACATTTTTTAAAACGGAAATTTAATTCTTTTTAAAAAAAATTCCCCAAAATTTTTAGGGGGCCCTTCATTAAAAAAAATTTTTTAAATTCCTTTTTAAACCCCAGTTTTGGGGATCGAAAAAAATTTTTTCAAAATTTTGTTTAATTTGGATTGGGGGGGATAAAATTTGAACCCCTTCGGGTCCGCAGGCCTTTAAATTAATTAAATTTTGGCGAGACCCCCCCTTTCCCAAACGGGGAATGAATCTTAGGGTTTCCCGGACATGTTTTTTTTTGGATATTTTTTTTTTTTTAAAACCCCCCCGGGAACATCTGGATTTAAGGGTCAAAAAGCAAAACAAAATTTTCCAAGCTTGAAAAATTGGATTTTTTGGGAAAAATTTTAATTTTTAAAACTGACACCCTTTAATGGGGGTCCCCAAACCCAAGTTCCGTCCTAGAAAGGGGGGGGCCCCGGTTGGGTTTTGAAAATTTCATGCGTTTAAGAAATTTTTTGGGGTTTTTTTCCCCCCCCCAAATTGGGAAAAAGTCAAGCCCGGAAATCCCCCCCCAAAACACCCCCCCTTTAAAAAAATTTTTACATCCCTTCCTTAAACCCCCGGGCCTTCTTTTAAATATTTCAATTTTGGGGTTTTCCCAAAATGAAAAAGTTTTTGCCCCCTTTCCCCCCTTTTTGGGGAAAAAATACCCGGTAAAAAAGGGGTGGGCCTTTATTCCCGTTAAAAAAGGGGGGACATTCTTAAAGGATGCCAAAAAATACGTTTAAAACCCCATCAATTTTTTCCCAGGGTATGCGCCCCCCAGGCGGGGAAAACCCCCCCAATTTTTTTTTTTTAAGACCGGGTGGCTGGAAACTATGATTTGGGATTTTTTCAGAAAACAGTCCAAACCCCCAAGTTTTTCCCTGCTTTGGACCTGGAGGTTCCCCAAACCCCTATTGCCCCAAGGAACACCCGGGAATTTTTTTTTAAAACCCCCGGTTTTTTTGAATTTAAAACCTTAACAGTTTTAGAGGTAAGAATATTATTTTAAAATAGCAGGGCATTTTGGAAATCAAAGACAAATAATTGTTTCTTTCTTGCTCATTTAAAGGGGGTAAGACTCAAACTTTTTAAAATTTTTCCCAGATTGCAAAAAAACGCCAAACTGGGGCGGGGCCTCCCAAACCCTTCCCCCTTTTGGGATCATTTCAAATTTCAAGTGGAATTAATTAAGGAAGAAACCCTATCTGGACTTTTCCATTTATTAAAGGCCTCATTTTCCCCTTGTTCGGTTAATAAAACAACATAATTTTGAAAAAAATTTTTTTTGGCAAAAAAAGGGAAACATGTTTTTTTTGGGTGGGGGGTTTATTTAGGTTTTAAAATTTTTGGCTTAAAATTAAAAAAACCTTTCGGTTTTTCCCCGTTTTTCCCAAAACCCAAAAAAAACCCCGGGACTCGTTTTTATCCCCCTCAGGTTTTTTAAAAAATGGCGATTTTTTTTAAAAAAAAATTAAGTTCCCAAAAAAACCCTTTTTATTAACTGGCCCAAACACCCACCTTTTTCCCATGAACCCTTTTGCCAGCACAAAAAAGGCCGTTAAATAAAATATATTTCCCAAAGGGAAAGAATTTCGGTCGGAAAGGTACGGGCGCGAAAAATTTTGTAAACCCCCCAGTTTAATCCTTTTAAAAAGGAAATCAATTTAAATTCCAGGGGCAAGGGGGGAAATAATTTTAAAAAAAAATGAAAATTTATGCCGGGGCTTTTTTCCCAATTCCAGAATTGGAACCCAAATGTTTCTTTCCAAAAGGCGGCAAAACTTTTCCTGGGGTTTTTCTTGGCGCCCGGCTGCCCCGGGGGGGAATTTGGGGGGGGGAAAATTTTAACCCGGGAAAATAAAAAGTTACAAAGTTTGGGGGGTCCCGGGGGGGGAAAATTTGGGGCATAAAAACGAAATTTTCCCCCTCCGCTTTTAGATTCCCAACAACCTGGCGGTTTAAAATTTGCCCAAAAGGGGGGTAAAAAGGCTTTATTTTTTGAAACTCCGGCGCCCCTTTTGTTTTTTTTCGAGCTTTTTTCCCCCCAGCAAAAAGGAATTTCCAAGGCTGCCGCCCTGATTCCCCCCCTTTAAAAATTTTTGAGAAACCCTTTCTTGGTTAGTGCATGCCTTTTTGCCCCCCCGATTGGACTTGTACACCCTTTCCCCAAAACTCCTTTGGTTGAATTGTTTAAAAGGCCCCCTTTGCAGGTTGGGGTGGAAGGGTTAAACTTGGGGGGGTTTAGCTTTGTTTTCGGGCCGGGGCCCTGTTTCGTTTTTTTTGGGTTTTATTTTTGCAAATTTTTTGGGGGGGGGGGGGGGGGGGGTTTTTTTTTGGGGGGGGGGGGTTGGGTTTTTTTAAAGAGGGGGGGTTGGCCTCCCCCGGGGGGCCCCAAAGGGGGGAGAAGAAATTTGGAGTTCAAATGTTTTTGCCCTTTTTCCCTTTTTTCCGCCTTCCCCCTTTCAAAATGGCCAATTTCTGTTCCCCCCCTTTTTCCCCCGTTTTTTTTTAAAAACCCAAACTAAAAGGGTTTGGAAAATAACCCTTTTTTTTACTCCTCCCGGGTTTTAAATTTTTTAACCAAGCCTTGTGGCCAATTTGCTTTAAAGGCCTGTTCATGGTTGGGGGAAAGGGGAAAAAGTTAACGGGGGGGTATTGGCCTTTGTTTCTCCCCCTTTTTTCCCCTTTTTTTCCCCCTTGTTTTTTTCCAAATTTTTGAAGAATTTCCTGTTTTCCAACGGGTTCAAATTTTACAACCCAAGGCATAACCCTAAGATTGTACACTCTAATGTTAATATGGTATTGTAGCCCGTACTAAAAAGTGTTAAAAAACAAGATTAAGTTTTCCCAAAAAATGAAAAGGGCAGCCTGAAATTTTTCCCATAAAGGAAAGAATTGCCTTTTATCCCAAAATTTTTGAGAGGAAAGGATTCAAGAAGGGAAACCTAAGCCGGGAGAAATCCGGGAAACATCCAACTGCCGACAAATTTGCATTTTAGGGGCCCAAATTAGGGGGAAGCCCCTTCCAATGTTCTTTAATTTGGCCTTTTCCCTGTTAGTGTTTTTTAGGCCCTTTCCCTTTTACCTCCCATCTGCCATTTTTTTGGGAAAGCCATCCCTTTTTTTGGGGGAAAGCCGCTTTTCAACCAAACCAAGTGGATCTTTAAACAGTGAAGTTAGGCATGGCGGGGGTTTTGCCAATCTGGGGGGGGGGGGGGCGGGGGGGGAAGCGGGGTGGGAGGATTTTTTAAATGAAGGAAGGTTGGTTTGTCACCTCCTCCCTAAAAACAAACCCCCCCGGACATCACCACTTATCCCCTCATTGTGCCATGAGGGGCAAACCCAAAAAAGGTGGAACCCAAGTTTAAAGATTTTGGGGCAAACAAAACCCCGGGGGGTAGGTAACTAACTTAAGAATGGAGTAGGCAAAGATCTAACCGGCAAGTAGCGTGGGTTTTTTTGGCCTTGACGGGAAAATGAGAAAATTTCCCTTAAAACCTTGTTGGCTCCTTCTAAAATTATTGGGCCCAGCCTGCCGGGGTTTTAAGATTGAATTTTGCCGGTCGCTCCCCCGTATTTGGTGGGCAACCCGCTCCCCCCAAAACACCCCTTAAATTTGAAAGGGAGCTCACCATGCCTTTTGCACAAGGCCAACCCGACGTGTCTAAGGATACGGGGGTTTAGGGAATCTTTCTTTTTGTTGTTTGAAAGGCCCCTCCTTAAAGTCCGTTGGGGCCACGGGGGCAAGAGCGACCATTTGCATGCCCCCTTTTTGGTCCAAATTTGGGAAATAAGACAGTCTTTGCAGGGGCGCCCTTTGGCGTGCACTTTAAACCAGAATTCCTAAAGGAGGAAATTGGGAAAAGGGAGGGTATTTTAATTATTTTTGAAGGAGTTTTCGGGGAAAGGACATTTGTTGCAAGGTAAAGTAATTTTTTGGGGGTTGTTTTAGGCTACAACCCCGGTTTTCTCTTCAATGGGACATTTTTTGGGTTTGGTCCCTAATTTGGGTGCCCCATAAAAATTTTTAAAATACGAATGGTTCCATCGACCCCGTTAAAAAGGCAAAACAGAAACATTCCGGGGAACTGGTCTTCAAACCCAAAAAGCCCTTTTAATTAGCCCCCCAGAAATTTTAAGACCCCTTCCCCCCAAATGAAATTTGAAAAGGCCCCAAAGAGTTTTCAGAGGTGAAATGTTGCCAGTTTCACACATCTGTGATTTTTTTTTAGGGGCAACCAGCTCCAGTTACTTCAAACAGGCGCTGTACTTTGTGGCGGTCTCACGAAAGGATTTTACGGAGGACGACCCCCAAAGTCCGCCCCGTGTTCCAATGAGACTGATGCTTTAATCCTAGTTTTAAAGACCGTGGGGAAAGACCTTAGATGCTCCCATTTAGGTGGCCAAGAAACGCCTTTTTTTTTGGAAAGGCTTTGCAAAAAAGCACCTTGACACTTTTCCTTTTCTAAATTTTGGGGAAGGGAAAAAAAAAAAGGGGGGAGGGGGGAAGGGGAATTATTTTGGAGAAGGTTTCTGGGGGAAGGAAATTTTTTCAAGGGTGTCGGTTTTGCATGGGGGGAATTTTTTGAAAAGGGCCCAACCCCCAGGCTTTAAATTTAATAAAATTGCCCATTTGGTTTTTTGGGACCAAAAAGGGTCCGATTAAAAATTTTTAAAAAGGGGAAAAGGGGGGAGCCCTTTCCCCAATGGCAAAATTCAGAAACTAGGGGAAACCAAGGTTTTTTCCCCCAAAAAGCTTTTGTAAACCCGGGAGGGGCTTCCCCCCACGCAGGGGGGAAGCCCACCAAGCATTTCCAAAGGAAGAGGTGTTTGGTAAAAAAAGTGGCTGAGACGGGTTTTTCATCCGTTTTTTTTGTAGCTGGTTAATGTGAACGGTTCCAGAAGGGGGAAAATTGTCAATTTGGAAAAAAATTTTATTTTTTTTCTTTCACGTTCACCCTTTGACTAGGGTGTAAAACAGGAAAAATTGAAAATTTGCCTTAACGACTGTTTTTCTTGTGTTTTTAGAAAGTTTTTGCGGAAAAACCAAAAGAAAAAGGGGGGTTCCCCCCAAAATTTGGTGTTATTTCTTTTAAAAAAAGTGGGGGAAGGTTTTAAAACCACCCCGAGACCAAAGGCCAGAAAGGTGTTTTTTACCCCCCAAATTTTCCAACCCCAGCAGGCTTGAACCCACCTAACCTTTTTGCGCCCCCTTTTTAAACTGGGTGCCCCCCCCCCCCGGGGTTCAGGGGGGGGTTTAAAGGGGGGGCCCCCGGGGGGGGGGGCCCCCCATAATCGAAACCGGCGTCATAGGGCCATGCCCCCCCCATGGCTTTTGTGTTAGCATTTGTGTTCAACATGTGGATATCTGCAGTAATAGGTCACAATTATTTTGGTACAGATTTGTGACAAAGACTAATAATTTTATGGTTTTAAAGGTGACGTTTCACTTGTTTACAGCTTAGAACTAAGGGTGTAGCCTCTTATCTATGTGTAGCAGTAGCCACTTTAACTTGTAATGTTTTATTCAACATGTGTATCTAGCTAGCATTAATTTTTGCCGGACAAACAGCAGGGGAACAGCAGGCGTTACTGAACCCCACAAACACATCAGCGATTGTTTTGAGCTGTGCATCCAACACTTGTGACCAGCAACTGGCGGTGTTGAAACCCAGGGTCAAGGAGGGTGTAGGCAGAGGCCTAGTATGAGATGTTTGAAGTTTAATTTGGAGTTAGCAGCATTAATTTTTGCCAGACACACAGCAGGGGAACAGCAGGCGTTACTGAACCACACTAACACTATAGCTTGTGTATTGGTCTGTGGACACGACACTTCTGAGCAGCAACTGGCAGTGTTGTAGCCCAGGGAGTAGAGTTCAGGTGGTAGAAAGATGAACATAACAGGAGACATGGATAACGTTGCCAACCAGTTATGTAATCTGAAACCGGACAGTCAAATTCAGGCCAGATCCATGACTTGTTCATTTTCAGAAAATGAATCCGGTCTACATTATCGGAGGATGTCGCATGCGACGGTCTGTTAGTACACCACCTGCATCACTAAAGAAGCGCTCCGATAATACACTGGCAGCAGGGCAAGCCAGCACCTCCAATGCATACTGGCTAAGCTCTGGCCATGTATCCAGCTTACAGACCCAAAACTTGAATGGGGAAGAGCCATATGGGAATACACTGAGAGGGCAAGACATGTAGTCTGTCACCATCTTACGGAAACGTTGCCTCCTGCTGACTGGAGCCGTCTCGGATGGTGTAGACATTGGTGGCGCTGCCACAAAACTTTGCCACATTTGTAACATACTGGTCTTGCTGTTGTGAATGTGCTAAAAATGAATTCTGAGAACAATCTCCCTCTGGTGGTTACAAACAGTACAGAACTATCCAATTGGAAGATTGGATTTGTTAGTGACTGGTCTTATATAAGGGAGGTTCCCTCCCATCACGGTTGCCGGTGATCAATTGTTCTGGTCTCATCTTTGATTCCTGTACACTTTGTAGCTTGCTGTTTCGTGCCTGCATGTTTTGCTAACAGATAAGACATTGTCTTATTTTATTTTTTTGTGCTTGTTTTTTGCATTTTGTACTGCAGTTCTGGGGGGTCTGCCGTGTCCCCTTTGGGGGCTCGTGCTCCTCTCAGTTTAGTTCAGCCACTGTTGTTTGTTCATTTGCCTTTTCCAGTTTTTCAGTGGCTGCTGTTTATTTTTTGTTACACCAGAGAACTAATTTAGGTGGTAGAGGTCGTGTGATCTCAGCTGTTTTTGTAATTAGTATAGTTGGTACTTTTCAGTGGTTTTTTTCGATTGCAGTAAGTGTCCTTCCTATCCTTTTCTATTTAGGAAGTTTGGGCACCAACGTTTGCTCATACTATTTTGTGTCTGTGTCGTATTTCTTCTTGTGTAACCGCCATTACATGTTTGGGGCTTTCTATGTTCTTTGGGGATCTGCTCCGGGCCAGATAGCTTTCCTCTTTCTATCTTTAGGTGTAGTTAGCTTCTCAGGCTGTGACGAGGCGTCTAGGACCAACGTAGGTACGCTCCACGGCTGCCTTTAGTTGTGGTGGTTATTCAGGGTACTGCAATCCCATAGATTACAACCTCTCTGGTGTATTGCCTTTTTTGCCTGCTCTCCTCAGCTACCAAATCATAACATCTTGCCCTGTGCAGAGGCCTGCTTGTGCTCCCTCTTGTTGCAGAGCTGTCTCCACTGCCTCGACGCACAGAGCTGCTTTGTAAAGCAGTAGCAGCAGCAGTGCTCTCGGCTGGAATGGAGAACATTATGTATTGCACCAGTGTGTCTTGGTACTCCCGCATTTTACGCTCACGGTTCAACGGTGTGATGAGGCTTTGTAACTTGTACCGGTAGCGAGGGTCTAGGAGGGTGGACACCCAATAATCAGACGTGGTGAGAATGTGGGCGATGCAGCGGTCGTTTCTCAGGCACTGCAGCTTGAAATCAACCATGTGCTGCAGACTCCCAACTGGCCAAGAAACGCTGTCCCCTGCAAGAGGCGTCATCTCTGCCTGCTCTGCATCACCCCACCCTCGCTATACATACTGACTACAGCGTTGTGTACCTCCCTCTGGAGCGATGTCTTCCTCCTCCATTGACTCCTCCTCACAAAGTGAGCCCTGCCCAGCCCTTTGTGAGGAACCACATTGCGCTGACTGTCCAGAAGGTGATGGAATTTGTGACTCCTCATCCTCCACCTCTTCCCAAACCTCATCCGTTAGTGCTTGCAGTGTTTTTTTAAGCAAGCAGATAAGGGGGACAGTCAGGCTGACTAGTGCATCATCTGCACTCGCCATCCGCGTTGACTCATCAAACGCACGCAAAACGTGGTAGATTTCCTTCATAGAGTCCTTCGCCAGTCCTTACACTGTCTGCCCATTCATTATAGTATCCGATTCAAAGTACTGGTTCTCACCCACAAAGCTCTCCACAGTGCAGCACCCCCCTACATCTCCTCCCTCATTTCTATCTATCGGCCTAACCGACTGCTGCGCTCTGCAAACGACCTTCGACTAACCTCTGCACTAATCCGTACCTCCCACTCCCAACTCCAAGACTTCTCCCGTGCTGCGCCAATCCTCTGGAATGCTCTACCCCAAGAAATTAGGACTATCCGCAATTAGCATGGTTTCAGGCGCTCACTCAAAAAACATTTGTTCACAGCGGCCTATCAAATTCACTAATCAAAGTCATTCTATGTGTAAGTCTGTGTGTGTAGCCCATTCACTATCTCCATCCATCACTCACTCAAAATGGCTGGACCATCATTGTAAATACACCATTGTATATAAACACCTGTACTTTGTATATCCCCCACCTCATTGTATATTGTAAGCTCTCACGAGCAGGGGCGGCTTATATTGCTTTAATTATTGTATTGTTAACGTTGTTACTTATGACTTGTGTTCTGAAACTGTTAAACTGTAAAGCGATGCGGAATATTTTGGCACTATATAAATAAAGATTATTATTATTATTATAGAGGCACACTCAGTACTGGTGAAGTGTGAACGGCGCAAATTGCGAGTTGATTGCGCCTGATGCAGCTGATACTCCATTACTGTTGGCTGCTGCTCACACAACCGCTCCAACATATGTAACGTGTAATTACAGCTGGTGGGTACATGACATATGATGCGATGTTCAGGAAGGCAAAATCAGCGTTGCAGAGCTGCAATCAGCGATCTGGCCATGCTGGAACGTCGCAAGGGAGCGCACTGTAGGAGGACCTTGTGCAGCAGTGCATCAAGATCCGGATAGTCCCTCAAAAAACTCTGCACGACCAAGTTCAGCACATGTGCCAGACATGGTATGTGAGTGAGGTTGCCAAGGCCCAGAGCTGCCACTAGATTTCGGCCATTGTCACACACTACCAAGCCTGGCTGGAGATTCGCTGACAAAAACCACACGTCGCTCTCCTGCTTGATGGCATTCCAGAGCTCCTGCGCTGTGTGGCTTCCATTCCCCATGGAAATTAATTTCAGGACTGCCTGTTGACGTTTGGCCACGGCTGTGCTCATATCGGTCGCAACAGGTTAGCGTTCACGGGTCCATGTGGAGGAACTGGAGTAGGAGGAGGAGTCAAGTGTACAGACTTGATTCCTGCAATCCTTGGAGTTGGCAGAACATGTACAGCGCCAAACGCAAGATCAGTACCCGGCTCATCAACATTGACCCAATGGGCAGTGAGGGAAAGGTATCGTCCCTGGCCATGGGTGTTAGAACCCTCTTGTTAGGTTTTGTTTCAGTTTGCTTGTCACATGACCTTTTTTCCCTATTTAGTCTGGATCCGCCCTTCTGGCTTTGCTGGTCTTCATTGTATTATCTACTCTTAAGCTAGCCGGGTGCTTAGGTGCCTTACTCAGTCAGTTTTGCTTGATGTTAGGATCTCTAAGTATTTTGTTTTCTGTTTAATTATCACTGCTACAATTTCTGTTAGGAGGTGTCCACCTTTTCTCCCAGTCCCTAGATCTTGTAGGGATTCCTCCCTCGCAACTATAGGTCTTCGTTCAGACTAGCTGAGGACTTTAGCGGGTCTGGTCGCAGGATCAGGTTCCCGTTACATCGTAGGGATTCAGCTTAGTTCTATTGTAGGGACAGAATTCCCTTCTTAGTGCTTGTAGCAGATCATAATAATGGGTACTGTTCCACGCATCGGTGGTCAGGTGGACCTTGCTACTGACGGCGTTTAGTAGCGCATGTTTAATTTTTCCATCAACATGCTTTTGCTGACCAGGGATGGCTTGCCTGCTGAAATGAAATGTGCTTGGCACATTGTATTGTGGGACTGACAATGATATTAACTTACGGAAAGTGTCAGTCTCACCAGCCTGAATGACAGCATTTCAAGGGACACGAGTTTTGCAATGCCAGCATTCAGAGCCTGTGCTCGTGGATGGTTTGCCGAGTATGGCCGTCTTTTATCCCATGCCTGTGCTACCGATGGCTGTTTTGTGTCCTTGGAGTGTGAGGATGACAGGGAACTTGCTGCTGTGGGTGAAATAACACTTTGTCTCTGGACAACAGTGACCGAGGCTCTTCCATGGCGATCCTGTGAGGAAGCAGAACCAGCTGTGTGTGAGCTTGATGAAGAGGCTTCAACACGACCTTAAGATGTAGGTGCTGCTGTAGGTTGGCCTACATCTCCAGTGTGTCTTTGTAACTCAACTACGGCTTTGTCCGCACATGTTTCCACATATTAGTGGTATTGAGGTTAATGACACTTTTACCTCTTTTTACTTTTTGATTACACAGCTAGCATTTGACATAGCAAATATCATCTACAAGTGTGACCAAAAAGGACCACGCAGTGCAAGTCCTGGGAGCGCACGTTTTGACTTTTGGAAGACAACTGCTCTGAACAGGTGCCAAACTGGAGGCTACAGGCAACCGAGTCTGCAGCCTAACTCTCCCTCCTGTTTGTACCGTTGGGGCAATGTCTTCCTCTATCTTCCTTCTATCACCCTTCTCTAGGCCTCTCACAGATTTCAACCTCTGAGACACACAAGGATGCTAACACCCTTGACCTGGTCTTTGTCGCCTCTGTTCAATCTCCCACCTAAATAACTCACCGCTTCCACTGTCTGACCACAACATTCTCTCCTTCACGCTCACAAATCCTCCACCACCCCAGCGCACTACTACCTACCACACATTCAGATATCTAAAAGCCATTAACCCTCAGACACTTTCAGATTCCCTACACTCATCACTGTCCCCAATCTCCTATTTTTCCTGTCCTGATCTGGCTGTTCAGCACTACAATGAGACTCTTAGAAGCACCCTAGCCCATTCACTATCTCCATCCGTCACTCCCTTAAGATGGCTGGACCATCATTGTAAATGCACCATTGTATATAAACACCTATACTTTGTATCTCCCCCACCTCATTGTCGATTGTAAGCTATCACGAGCAGGGGCGACTTATTTTCCTTTAATTATTGTATTGTTAACGTTGTTACTTATGACTTCTGTTCTGAAACTGCTAAACTGTAAAGCGCTGCGGAATATGATGGCGCTATATAAATAAATATTATTATTATTCCTCTGAGCTGCTCCCACCACCTTCCTGTTCCTCACGCCATGTTGGGTCTTGGACCTCATCATCTCCACTACCCTCTTCCAACACCTGCTGCTGTTGGGTGGTCTGGCCAGCACCATGCTCAACATAAACTGGCACCTGAATCTCATCATCATCAGATGCGTTCTGCGGTGTGCTGACCATCGGCACTGTCTCACCCGCCTCTTCAGATTCAGAGAGACACAGCTGTTGCGCATCACTGCATACTCCCTCTTCTTCACATTCCAGAATGCTGCTTGGCTGGGCCCCTGTTTGCAAGCCAACAGATTCTGAGAACAGAAGCAGAGACTCAGCTTGCTCCTGTACAGAAATGTCTGACTGCCTGGGCAATTTGGCAGGCGGTGAAGAGACAGATGGTTGCTCAACAGTGCTGTGGTCCTGAGAGGAGGTGGAAGCAATTGAAGTCGATGAATTGGCTGACATCCAACCAACAACGGCTTCAATTTGTTCTTCCCGCAGCAGGGGGTTACGCCGACCTCCTACAAAAGTGCGCATAAAGGAACGTTCACGGGGAAAACTGGTGGATGCTGTGTCACTGGGGGCAGCAGCAGCCACAGAATCCCCACGCTCCTCCCTGCTGAAACTCCACGTCCACGACCACGTGCCTTACTCCCTGCCTTCTTCATCTTGGTAGATTGATAAAGAAAGTCTGAAAAGTTATAAGGCCTAAGTGTGCTTATTCCGCAGAGACTGCAGTGAACACTGCACACAACTGTTCACTACCCAACGCGTCACAGCAGGAAAGCAGTCTGTGCGTCCAAACAAAGGCGCAAGCATACATGCACGTACCCTGTTTATAAAGCTATGTAAAAAAATAATAATTAGGTAGTAGTGACGCACACTTTATTGTGGTACAGTATTACATCGCCATTCACCATCTGTGGCTATGCAGTCTCATCTATATATACCTTATCTATCCGTTGTCATGCTTGCAAGTCCACAGTCAGGCATAAATAGCAATTTTCACTATGCACTATGCACTTTTTAAAGGTTATGTTTGTTAAGAAAAATGTTTATTGGCACATATTATGAGTATTACCTGATGGTAATTGTCTAATTTTTATAAACTGTTTAGTGACATTATTCAGCAAATGTAACATTTTATTAATGTCACTGATAACTTGTAATGCTGATGATGTTTTGAAGTCAGACATTCATTGTCTATACAATAAAAATGGTGTACATACTGTTACTTATCCATCATTAATGGATTCATATATGTACTTGTATGCTTTTATGTACAACCGTATAGCAGATTCCTTAACTAATTTAGTTTGTGGTTTGCATTGCTGTTCAACATGTTAATGTATGCGTTTATGTTTGTCAATTCTTTATTTATCTATATATTTTTTTAAATGAAATCATCATCTTATGCTACTAAAGGTTATCTTTCTCTTCTTTGGAGTATAGACATTTAAAATTGACACGTAACAAGGAAAATACTTGATCTAGTATTTAAACATCCTCCTTGACCCTGGGCTCCAACACCGCCAGTTGTTGCCTGGAAGTGCTGTTAGCACAGTCAACACTTGGTCTTGTGTTACTGGGTTCAGTAATGTCAGCTGTTCCCCTGCTGTGTTACGGCAAAAAGTCCTGCTGCCTCCACCCTGTTCTCTTCTCATCCCTGGGCTCCAACACCGCCAGTTGTTGCTCGGAAGTACTTGGCACGGGTACTGACTCCTGCCCAGCCTGGTTACAGCACGACAGCTGTTTCCTGGCAGTGTCAACGTCAATAAGCCTCCAATAAGTTGTCCTGTCATGTTGCATTCTGGTTAGCCGACTCTATGGTGCCTGCAGTTTAGGTCATTCCTATGTGTGCTGTGGGATATGTAAATAAAGGCTGTTTCCGTTGTGACAATAGGACAAGCACCCACTGTAGGACTGTGTGATTCGGTAACTGCGGACGGCTTGCGGCCTGTCAACTTACATTTTCATGGTGCCTTCTGGTACCCGTCCGGGTTCCAGTACCGTCAACTGGTTCTCCGCAGTGCCTTTGGCCTAGGTGCCTCCATCTCGGTATCCGAGTTCCAGCAACGTCTGCTGGTCCTTGGTAGTGCTTTGGAGCACAGGTACCTCCTGCTTAGTAACCGTGTCCCAGTAACGTCAGCTGGTCCTCGGTTGTGCCATTGGCTCTTTTCCTTCTGCTGCCCCTCCGGGTTCCAGCACAGTCAGCTGGTCCTCGTTACTTCCATTGTCTCTTGTACCATCTGATACCCGTCCGCGTTCCAGTAACGTCAGCTGGTTCGCGGAAGTTAGTCAGCCTTCTTGTACCTTCAGCTACATTTACAAATTGAAGATTTTTGAAATGTTTTTTTGGGTAATCACTCGGGATCTCCAACAATGAAGACGACGACCCTGATGACCACCCCGAAGAAGATGACGACCACAAGGACGACGAGCATCAAGCCAACCAGCCTGAACACCATCACAAAGAAGAAATAAAAGATTACCCAGAAGATCACCAACAGGACAAAGAAGGTTAAGACAAACTACAAGATACAGAACAAGAGACAGAAGAACAATAAGCAGAAGATCAAAAAGCAGAACATGAAGTATAAGACCAAAATGAAGAGCTAAATATATGCTCTAAATTATAAGCAGAAGAAGACTAAGCAGTGTATGGGGGTGAGTCCGTTCCTCCTCGTGGTGCCCCTGGAAAATGCCTGCTGCTGCAGGCTAAACTGAACACGGACAAATACTGTTGTAATTTAAATCTTTTGTGACAGCAAGAACGCAAGGATGAAATATTCATACTTTTAAAGATTACAAGTACAGGAATCTCTGTCACAAATAAGAATATGATGAAGAAGATGAAGAGGAAGAAGATGAAGAAGTAGAATATGAAGAAGAATAATAGTTTAATAAGAACAATATGAGTAATGTTAACAAAAAGATGAATAGGAATAAGTTTAAAAAGAAGATAAAGAAGGTGAAGATGAAGAATAATTTGATGAAAAAGATGATGCTGCTGAAGATTATGAAGGAGAAAGTGTGGCAAAAGTTAAAAAGGTGAAGAGCATGGAAGTTGTGAAACATACATATTTGCCAAAATAGAAAAAAGGTTAACAACATTGTCAAGTTCTTCGTCAATCCGAACATCTTTAAAAAAAAAATATTAATGCTATTCCATTTGATTGGGTTAAACATCTATGCCTTTAATGTATCCTCAACCTCCCCCAATACATTCTACATTACTCTTTGTTGTTTTCCTTCATGTACAATTAACCAACAAGGCAAGAATGGGCTTTTTTTAATTCCGATATTTTGTTCCCATAGACTTACATTGGATTTCCGGTATCGGTATCAGGTATCGCCGATATTTTTGGGGTATCGGCGATACCATTCCGATACTTTTGGATATCGGAAAGTATCGCTCAACTCTAGTTACCAATGTGACATTCCACATCCCCTGAGGACACGAAAGGTCTGCTTGGCACAGTTTTACACCGACGTCCTCTGTCCACACGAGCCCAGGGAGGCATGGGGAGTGAGATAATATGGCCCATGCAGCAGCTGACATGGCACACTCGCTCACAACCCCGACAGGCTGAGAGACCCCTTTCACTAGCACCATTTAAACCGAGCCCTGCCAGCCCAGTAGGACTGCCACCAGTTCCTCATTATATATCAGCCCTGTCTGTTTTGGGCAGTGGCGTAGCGTGGGGGGGGCGGGGGGGGCGGTCCGCCCCAGGCGGCACGTGTGTGTGGGGGCGGCACCCTTTCCTTGCCCTCTGTCTCTACAGCATTAGCCTCACAGCAGCTAGCAATGACGCTGCTATTGCTGTAGTCTTCTGTGCCCACAGGACCTGTGATGAGGTCACAGGAGGGGAGGAGTCAGGGGTCAGATGATCAGTGTCCTCCAGTGCTATTTCTATAGTCTTCTGTGCCCACAGGACCTGTGATGAGGTCACAGGAGGGGAGGAGTCAGGGGTCAGATGATCAGTGTCCCCCTTGTGTGCAAGACTCTGCTGTGATGTTGTCATGGTGCTGGATTAGGGTAAGTTTGTGTGTGTGTGTGGGGGTAGGGACTTGGGTTTACAGTGTGGATGTAGCAGAGCCGTGTGTATGAGGTGTACGGAGCGGAGCCGTGTGTGTACGAGGTGTACGGAGCAGAGCCGTGTGTACAAGGTGTGCGGAGCCGTGTACAGAGCGGAGCCGTGTGTGTGCGAGCCGTGTGTGTACGAGGTGTACGGAGCGGAGCCGTGTGTATAAGGTGTACGGAGCGGAGCCGTGTGTACGAGGTGTACGGAGCAGAGCCGTGTGTGTACAAGGTGTGCGGAGCCGTGTACAGAGCGGAGCCGTGTGTGTGCGGAGCCGTGTGTGTACGAGGTGTACGGAGCGAGCCGTGTGTATAAGGTGTACGGAGCGGAGCCGTGTGTACAAGGTGTACGGAGCGGAGCCGTTTGTACGTGGTGTACGGAGCGGAGCCGTGTGTGTACGAGGTGTACGGAGCAGAGCCGTGTGTGTACAGGTGTACGGAGCGGAGCCGTGTGTGTACGAGGTGTACGGAGCGGAGCCGTGTACGAGGTGTACGGAGCGGAGCCGTGTGTGTAGAGGTGTACGGAGCGGAGCCGTGTGTGTACGAGGTGTACGGAGCGGAGCCGTGTGTACGAGGGTACGGAGCGGAGCCGTGTGTGTATGAGGTGTACGGAGCGGAGCCGTGTGTACATGAGGTGTACGGAGCGGAGCCGTGTGTGTACGAGGTGTACGGAGCGAGTGTGTACGAGGTGTACGAGCGAGCCGTGTGTGTACGAGGTGTACGGAGCGGAGCCGTGTGTGTACGAGGTGTACGGAGCGGAGCCGTGTGTACGAGGTGTACGGAGCGGAGCCGTGTGTAAGGTGTGGACGAGCGTGTGTGTACAGGGACGGAGCGGAGCCATGTGTACGAGGTGTACGGAGCAGAGCCGTGTGTGTACGAGGTGTACGGAGCGGAGCCGTGTGTGTACGAGGTGTACGGAGCGGAGCCGTGTGTACGAGGTGTAGGAGCGGAGCCGTGTGTGTATGAGGTGTACGGAGCGGAGCCGTGTGTACATGAGGTGTACGGAGCGGAGCCGTGTGTGTACGAGGTGTACCGAGCGGAGCCGTGTGTGTACGAGGTGTACGGAGCGGAGCCGTGTGTGTACGAGGTGTACGGAGCGGAGCCGTGTGTGTACGAGGTGTACGGAGCGAAGCCGTGTGTGTACGAGGTGTACGGAGCGGAGCCTTGTGCGTGTGAGGTGTGTGGAGCGGAGCCGTGTGTGTACAGGGCCACAAAGAGCGGAGCCGCGCATGTACAAGGGTCCTGTTACTTGCGGGATCTGTGTGCTTGGGGGCTGCAGGGGGGAAGGATGGGTGCCATTATGTGCATGGGTCTGCGTGCGGACGGAGCGAATGCTGTTATCTGTGTAGGGCTGTACTTTCCCGCATTAGAATCGTACATGCGGAAACCCGGGGACCTCCCACACGTTCTGGCAGCCACATGTCACGTTCCACCGGAGGTGACGTGCTGTAAGTCAGCTGAACGCTGGAAATGACCGCTGACCTCATTTCCGGCGGTCAGCTTACAGCAGCAGGTACTGTAACTCGTTCTCGGTAGAGTCTTCAGAACGGCGACGCATCGAGCCGCTGGATCTGTTGGAGTGAGAGCCGGGTATTGTACAGACCGCTGCATACAATACCCGACTCTCCCTGAGCGAGACAAGCAGGATGTGGGGATCTCAACATGGGATCTGTTCAACAGATGAAGAGATCCCCAGATCCTGCCTGTCTCGCTCAGTGAGAGCCGGGTATTGAATGGAGCGCCTCATAGCTGGTGAGATCCCCACATCCTGGGGAAATGAAGTCAGCGATGGAACGTGACTTGTGGCTGCCAGAATGTGTGGGAGGTCCCCGGGGTTTCCGTATGTACGATTCTAATGCGGAAAATAAACCGCCTGGCTGGGACAGCGGACAGGGTCCCGATATCGGGACTGTCCCGCTGAAACCGGGACGGTTGAGAGGTATGTGCTTATAATTATTGTTTATGAAACAGTGTGATCAGCAGTGCTAAGTGGGTGTGGTCAGGGCGTGGATATGGGTGTGACCAGCGAAATGGGTGTGGCTAGGGGGTGTGGCCTAAAATTTGCCGCCCCGGGCGCCACAAACAGTTGCTACGCCACTGGTTTTGGGGATTACATCGGGCCAGAAACCAGCCCCGTTAACATGTGAATTTAAAACTGAGAACACGGATTTGTGGATTCGTGAAACAAGATAAAAGAACAGCCCAAGGTTAAATTATATATTAAATCGACTTAAGGGCATACTAGATAAAACATTATATACACAATGGTTATACATATACAAATGTCAGATATGCAAATACACTAGTGGAGGACAAAAGGTATAAGCAGAATATGTAGTCAATTACCAGTTAGATGAAAAGCCTGGCTTGCGGGGGAGGGCTGCCAATTTGTACAAAAGATATAAGCAGATGAATCAGTTACCTGTTTGATGTTTGACCATGTGTACTGGGCAGCATGGGACTGCACGCTGGTTCCAGTTCCTACAAGCACGTTACTTGACGTTCCCCCCTCCCATTAGAAGTGAACAGCAAGCATGAGAGTGAGAGAGAGAGTGAGCACATGGCCCTGCACAAGCATTTAACACAAGAATTTTACAGGTAATTTCTAAAGTTCTAGGTTCTTCAACTGATTTACATGTCGCCTTTGGAGTCATGCGTTGTGTCTCTAAACAACACTTTCTTTGATCTTACACATTAGCTTTAATCAGTGCATCATAGTCAAAGAAAGACCAAAGAATGGTCCCAAATTTTATGTGTTTGGGTAAGACTTATATTAACATACTTCTAGATTATGCAACCATTCACGGAGTCTACTGAGAAACTAATGTGAAACCTGGCATGTCATGTTGAAGAAACATCCATCTTTTGCTTCTTTTGTCCAACAAATCTCTTATGGATATGTCAAGATAATGGAAGGTCCTTACCTGTATAGTGAATCTAGAGATCCTTACTATATATCGTAATTTATAGCAGAATCATGCAAAAACACAATCTTATAACCTATGAAGATATGAATTCATGAACATCTAGATGTATCCAGATGAAACCATCTGGACTTGTGCAACCAAGGATGGGCATGTTCTAAACCAGGCAGTTTCCCATTGACCACTTGGGAAGTAGAGGGAGAGGGAGAAATCCAACTAAGTTTGCCATGAAGGGCTCGATTAAGCCATGTATGTAGAAGATATTGAGCAACATTGATAGTTGGAAGTTATTACAGTGAGGTCAGTTTAAAAAATGATGTAAATCACATGAGAAAAAGCAATTAGATCACTAAATAACACATTGGGGGGTCCTAGAATAGCCAAACATTTCATTTAACTTTGGGGTTGGTGAAATTTCATTCTGTTTACTACCGAAAAAATATCTTTAAAAAAAAGTCGTTAATCATTTATGGTCAGAAAGATTTTGTCCTATTGTCATCAAGAAAGGATGGAGACCAACCAGGTATTAACAGTGGTATCACTTAAATGGATGTTTCACTGACATGTCTACAAAATGGTGTGGCAAAAAGTGCCTGGCTCCATTAGGTCTGAGATTTTGCTGGCCTTGATCCCATCTGTAACATTTTTGGCACATTCTATGGGTATGTCAATGCCTAGAAGTCCTAGTGGGGAGGTTGGCAGGACAAAAGCCTTTGGAGTAGGGTGCCAAGGAAGGGGGTATCAACAAACCAATATAAATTGGACAGGATGTTTAGATATAGAGCTAGGAACCATGAACTTATTTTCTCGAGCCAAGTTTGGAGAAACTATCGAGTTTGGGACCACTACCAGCTCAGGGCTATGTAGCAGTGTCCAAATGGTCGCACTGACCCAGATTCTCTTTGAAAGACAAAAAAAAACCAATAGAGAAACATTACAATGTCTAAATGTGGAATTTGAGAACAGGATAATTAAAAATGACTGTATGGTATAAAAGTGCTGGATGATGTCTGAGCGCACAATAGGAATGTAAAGGCTTTGTGTATGTGTCTGTGATGTGTTTTCAAACAATCTACATCATTCAATCACATTATCCCTTTTTGTTATTCTCAACGCGATTACACCTTGCATTTTGAGATTTCTGGTTTTTCTAAACCCACTTGAGTGTGCTGCTCCTGCCGTCGTTCCATCGAGCACAATGCAGTGGGTTGAACGGCGCGTGATGGATGTACAATGCTGGGGAGGTTTATTACAGATAAATAGAGGCCAGGAGATTTATTCTTACTGATTGTTCATCAGTCATTTTTCATCGCACTGCAAGAATAAAACGTTTACCAGGACAACGAATGTGTCAAAAGCTTTGCCAACAAAAAAGAAAGACACATTTCAGCGAGAATTGTCCTTATCAACAGACAGGAAATTAATATGGATAAAACAGAGGCAAATTATAAAAAGAATAAACAATTGCATCTAAAATTCAGAAGCTAGAAATAATACAAAGGATGGACACCATTATAGTAATTATATTCTTTTACATAGGAGCAGTATTATAGTACTTATATTCTTGTACATAGTGTAACATTTCCAGGGGTATTTAGCTCTAGGATCGCTGTCTGGGTAGACAGAATGGCACGGAAACAGTTCATTCAGACAGCAGTTTGGTGAAAACTGGCCGCAACCAGTTTTATTAAAGTCCACAGCACACAGATAAAAACAAAGCATAAACAAAAGACCTAGGCTTGTCTAGCCTCTAATTACACTTAGATAGATGGCCCTCTCTATCCGGGACCCAGACTCTACTAGTCTGTGCCCAAAACAACACATATGATATATGTTACCAGTATGGAGTTTCACAGACACTCCTCTTTATGTCTGAAGGCAACTCCAACGTCCAGACTTGAGAGAGGTCACCTCCTATTCAGTAGTCACCAGCATGGAGTGTCGCAGAGTCTCCTCTTTGTGTCCGGGGTACTTCGAGCACCCAGACAGAGAGAGCCCACCTCCCGGAGTCTCCTTCCGTGCCTGGACTCCTGTCCAGACTGAATGAGCTCCCTGACTGTGCTCCCAAGCACCTACTTCTGGCTTCCTAATCAACACCTGAGTGGATTCAGGTCTGAGCTGCAAGCGTGTACTGAATGGCAGGTGTAGTGAGCTTTCTTTACCACCAGGTTTACAAAGCCACACATTTCGCTCATACCAGTCAGCAAGGTACTTAGGTGAAATATACACCTCATTCACCACATATTCCTTCACTGTCTCACATATCCCCCCCCTCTTCTCCAGACCGGAGGGCTGGTCATCCAGACCGGAGGGCTGGTCAACAATCCTAAAGAGACAGTGAACTCCGGACCAGTTATGTCCAACACCAAGTTCATCTTCACCATTGTCATCTGTATCTTCACTTAAAGCAACCGCACTACGCTGTACTGTCCCAGGCCTATGCTCTCTGTGGGCCTCGGGTGTCCTGCACGGTTTCAGCTTGACTTTAGTGCCAGCCTCAGTCTCGGTATAGTGGCTCACCAGATAAGTACGACCAGGCACGTCAGAACAGCTCTGCTGATTCTTCCTCAGAAACTTTCGTACCTCCTGTTTTTGGGGCACTGACCCTGTGTCACCAACTGTCACAGGAGGTATAGGGGTTTTCTCTAATTCCCCCTGAACTTTCTTTAGCACATCTACTTTCTTAAATATCAGTTGATTCATAAATTCTATCTCACAGAACCCAAGCGCCTCTGTCATGGTCTCTGACCATTCCGAGCCACACTGTTCAAACGATTGGCACTGTAGAGGGAGCTGATCGTTTTTCTTGGTCGGTACACATAATTTATCCTCTTCTGGTACAGGCTCACTTTGCATAAGACTCAGAGCTCTTACTTCTTTCTCCAGGAGATCCTCATGGCTACGCATCTTCTCCTGTAGTTGTTGGACGTCCTTTACGTCTTCGGCCCTTTCTTCAGGCTCTTCTGGTAGGACATGCTCAGAAGCCCTACCATCAGTCTTCTTTTCCACCATGTTCTGCATCCCATCTGAGCTCCCGTGTATCTGCAGCGGCAACGGAGCGACACATCGCCCCTCCCACTCACTGGGACGTGGTTCAAGTGTAGACTCCATGAAAATGCGCCTGAGCTCACCAAGGCCAACCCGAGGTCTCAAAATCTCATCTTGGGATTTATCCAGATCCTTTGGGTCGCTCGGGAACTCCGATGGCGCACCGGGCGCCGAACTTCCGGCCCGAGCTTCGCGAGTCGCAGCCACGGATCCGGACAGTACACCGTCCACGCCGCTGTCTCCGGCAGAAACATATTCCGGGGCAGAGTCATTCCCCACATCTTCAGTCTTGTTCCTCACAGCTTCACTTGAGACATCAGCCTCTGGTGAGGCACCTGGCCTGGTGTCCACCACTTCCATGGCTTTCTCCACCTCTGCAGCATCACCTTCCGAGTCCTTGGCCTGATGCAGATCCACACCATACATTGATAACTTCTCATTTTCAACAGCATCCACTTGTGCTGTGTTCATTTTCAGAGTCCTGTCTTTCACCTTAGTCTTCGCCAGGGAACCGGCCAACTGTACAACATCTTCAGATGCCATCCTCCGTCCGACTGCAAGGTCAGCCTCAGCCTTCCTCTCAGGACTCTCAATCTCCTCTGCTACCATGCCTTCCTCACTTGCACTGGTTGCTTTATTGTCATCAGATGACTCACTATCACCACCACTATCCCTGTCTGACCCCCTTTTCTCAGCCACATCTGGCTCACTTCCAGGGTTAGACACTTCATTTTCATTCACATCCGGCTCACTGTCAGGGTTATACAATTCATTCTCATTCACATCTTGATCTGGAACCTTAGTTAACATGTCATCCACAACATTAACTTCACCATCTGGTCCCTGGTTTCCCTCAGGTGGTCCCTCAATTATGTGACTATGTGATAACCCCAGCACTATACTTCCATATAGCTCAGGTACCAGGAGCTGACTCACGACCTCTCCCTGGACTTCAGTGTCCCTATACAATAGGTTATTGTTCATGGCAGCATGAGGAAACCTCTCCTCAGAGCCAGGCTCTTGGGGAACCTCATTCAGAACAATTACTTTTTCCGGTGCCATTTTAAGAGTGGGGTCTCGCACCGGCTCACTCCCAAAATTGTCACAGGAGCCAGGCAGGTCAGGGACACTCGGTTCCCGAGAACCACCATCCTCGTCTCCCAACATCACCTGCAAAGAAATTTCATCTTTATCACGGTCATCATCAGTATCATCACTATTATGATCAGCATCATCATCATTATCAATATCAGCATCATCATCATGGTTATCATCATTATCATGATCATCATTATCATTATCGATATTATCATGGTCATCATCATTATCACATAAGTTTAACGGCCCACTAGCATTGTGTTCCGCCCCTCGGGACTGCGCACCCCCCAGTAGGAGCCTCATCACACTGTCCATCAGAAACATTTTTCCCCCAGAGATCCTTAGACCGGGGAAAGTCATTACCCAATATAACGGGGTGCACCAGGGTCTTCACTACCCCTACTTCATATGAAACCTCCCCGAGTTTGGGGACCAAGTCCACGGCAGTCTCTGGGTAGACTTTGGTGTCTTCATGGATGTACACCACACTCAGGTGCTTATCAGGGATGAAGTCCCTATCAATCAGGCTGTCACATACGGAAGTCACTGGACTCTCTGAGTCCAAGAGGGCCTGCGCTGGGCAGTCATTTACAACACCGGGGACCCCTGTGGTCCAGTCTCTTCGGCTGAGGTGGACACACACACAGGTTCTGCGCAGAGAGAGAGGGATCTGCCAACATCACAACACATAGGCTCCCCCTCTATTGGACAGTTGGCTGCAATTTCACGCCAGCTCCAACACTGTCCATCACACTCTCCCACCCACATGTCCCCTCGGGCCTGAACCCGCTTATCAGCATACCCCATGTCCCCAACAGCTGGAACGCTCTTACCGGGAGAGTTCAGCGTCCGGGAACTCTGAAGTGACGTCCGCTCAGACGGCTGGTCACGGAGGCAGTCTTTGGGGCCAAAGTACCATTCTCTCTGTACCTCAGGAGGAAGTGCTCGGGTGTAGCGGTCCACTGTCACCTTTTCAACCCTTTGGGCAGTGTTGCTGACGGCAGACTCCCAACTGTATCTCCAGTCATGGACTCTCCTAGCACGGGCTGCAACCGTAACACCCAGCCGGGTAAGAATCGCCGCTTTCAACTTGGCATAGTCTTCGCTGTCCTGCTTGCTCAGGTCAGCCCAGACTTTTTGGGGTTCCCCAATCAGATAGGGTACGACCGCCATGGCCCATTCAGATAGTGGCAGATTCTCCTTCTCTGCCAGTCTCTCAAACCTAGTAAGATATACCTCCACATCATCACGAGGTGTCATTTTTCTCAAGGACCGTCTTACCGCCTTCTTTATAGCGGACAACGCCGGTGCCTTCACAACATTACTTCGGGACGCGGCACCGAAATCCTTTTTTGGTGCTGTCATCTGCTCAACAAATAACCGGTTATTCTCCTCTGCTGCTGCAGGAATTGCTGCTGGGCCTGCTGCATGTGCTGCTGGTGCTGCAGGCGCTGCTGCTCCATGCTCTGCTGCATGCTTCGCTGGGCCTGCACCAGGTACTCAACGAGCTCCTCCATACTGCCGGACTCATCTGTCTCAATCACAGCAGTCTTATGTTGCATATTAACTTGCGCCATTTGTTCAAACAGCGCCTCCATGCTGTCAGATATCTCTGTCTTCACAACGGCAGACTTCAGTCAAGGCATACACACTACACAGCTTTTTTCCACAGAAAATTCAGCCTTGCTGTGCAAACACCCTTTTTTTTTTTTTTCTTTTGCAAAGTCTATTAGGGCTACTGTCTCTTTAAGACTGCTCCACAGACTTTCTCTTGCTGCTGCACATTCCACAGTCATTTTCACAACAAGTTCAGCTTTGCTGTGCATACATTTTCTCTCTGCAGACCCTATCAGGCCACTGTCTCTCCAAGACTGCTCCAAACAGACGTTTCTGCTGAACACACTTTTTTTTTTTTTTTTTTCTGCTGCTATTTCAATAGACTTCACCTTTAATGCTGTCTCTCGCCACTGTGCTGCATACACACTCCAGCACTAACTGTATCAGGCACTGCGCTGCCCGCATTCTCCACCAATTGTAACATTTCCAGGGTATTTAGCTCTAGGATCGCTGTCTGGGTAGAATGGCACGGAAACAGTTCATTCAGACAGCAGTTTGGTGAAAACTGGCCGCAACCAGTTTTATTAAAGTCCACAGCACACAGATAAAAACAAAGCATAAACAAAAGACCTAGGCTTGTCTAGCCTCTAATTACACTTAGATAGATGGCCCTCTCTATCCGGGACCCAGACTCTACCAGTCTGTGCCCAAAACAACACATATGATATATGTTACCAGTATGGAGTTTCACAGACACTCCTCTTTATGTCTGAAGGCAACTCCAACGTCCAGACTTGAGAGAGGTCACCTCCTATTCAGTAGTCACCAGCATGGAGTGTCGCAGAGTCTCCTCTTTGTGTCCGGGGTACTTCGAGCACCCAGACAGAGAGAGCCCACCTCCCGGAGTCTCCTTCCGTGCCTGGACTCCTGTCCAGACTGAATGAGCTCCCTGACTGTGCTCCCAAGCACCTACTTCTGGCTTCCTAATCAACACCTGAGTGGATTCAGGTCTGAGCTGCAAGCGGTACTGAATGGCAGGTGTAGTGACCTTTCTTTACCACCAGGTTTACAAAGCCACACATTTCGCTCATACCAGTCAGCAAGGTACTTAGGTGAAATATACACCTCATTCACCACATATTCCTTCACTGTCTCACATTAGGAACAGTATTATAGTAGTTATATTCTTGTTCATAGGGGGGCAGTATTGTAGTAGTTACAGTTGTGCTCAAAAGTTTACATACCCCAGCAGTTTTTTTGTTTTCTTGGCCTTTTTTCAGAGAATATGAATGATAATACCAAAACTTTTTCTCCTCTCATGGTATGTGGTTGGGTGAAGCCATTTATTATCAAACTACTGTGTTTTCTCTTTTTAAATCATAATCACAACCCAAAACATACAACTGACCCTGATGAAAAGTTCACATACCCTGGTGATTTTGGCCTGATGCACAGAAGTTGACACAAATGGGTTTGAATGGCTACTAACGGTAATATCCTCACTTGTGACCTGTTTGCTTGTAATCAGTGTGTGTGCATAAAAGCTGAGTGAGTTTCTGGGATCCAGACAGACTCTTGCATCTTTCATCCAGCCACTGACGTTTCTGGATTGTGATTCATGGGGAAATAAAAGAATTGTCAACGGATCTATGGGAAAAGATAGTTGAACTGTATAAAACAGGAAAAGGATACAAAAAGATATCCAAGGAATTGATTATGGCAGTCAGGAGCATTAAAACTGTGATTAAGAAATGGAAAATCAGGGGTGTTGTAAAAACAAAACCACGGTCAGGTAGTGTTAGGGTCTGCGGAACGCACCAAATATATGATGTAAAAGGTGCGTTCGCAGCCCGGGGTCCACCGTACAGGCGGAGCCTGCTGCTAGTAAAATGTCGCAAAAAGCGAACTCTGTTATCCCGCAGAGTCGTCAAAATAAACGCCGTAACGCTGTGGCAATATGTGCGAACTCTGTTATTCCACAGAGCCGCTAGAAGGAGTGCCGCAGTGCTATATGGCGATGTGTGCGTACTCACTTAACACCACTGAGTCGCAAAATAGCGTTGAAAGCGAACCCTGTTACGTCACAGAGCCGCTGAGACAAACTTCTGTGTCCTGTCAGGCATCCAGGTACACAGTTGACTGCTAAGCGAACATAGAACGTAATCATGCGCTAATGTCCTAGCGGGAGACACCCGCAATCTATGGCGTCTGAATGCCAGGCCCTGAATACGGCAATCAAACTCCTCACCGGTTATGCCGGTAATCTAGGGCATCTAGGACACCGACCCTGACCAGCTAACATACCAAACTCCTCACCGATTAAGTCGGTATTCTAGGGGCTTATTTCAGCCGGGCCCTAACCACACACACGCATGACCACACTGGCGCAAAACATATGACGATTGATACTAGCGCATGGCGGCCCAGCCATGCTACACTTTTATAGTAACAGCTACAGGACCTGCCAGAAACAAGGACCAATGAAACTTGTTCCAGAACACCAGTAGTCACAGGACCTTCCTTGCAGACCAATAGGAGCTGCTGCAGTACCTGAGCATGTGACCCCTGATCTCCAATGAGAGATCTCACTCTGGGCATGCTCAGAAGGGGAAAACAAGGACTTTGTCCTAAAGACATCTGCTCGCCACTAACCAGTACTGGCCACAATAGCAGAGCCTGGAGGAGCAGCAGTAATCCTCTGCACACTGTTAGACTGGGCGAGATGCTGGGACTGACGTCTAAGCTGAGCAGGCTCCACTGCGGATGGAGATGAATGGGGGACCGCAGCGGGACTGGTTCAAGACTCCCCTTGTGCAGCAGCGGGAACTCGAACCCTAACATTACCCCCCTCCTAGGGCCCCCCTTCTTTGGGCCTCGCTGCGCTCAAAGGCAGCGATGAGCTGCGGAGCGTGAACATGCTCGGCAGGCTCCCAGGACCTATCGTCAGGCCCATAACCCCTCCAATCCACCAAATAAAATTTTCTGCCTCGTACCACCATGCACCCAACAATGGCATTCACCTCATGATCATCGGTAGATAAACCCGATGTCCCGGCAGATGACTCGGAAAACCGGGAAATGGCCACAGGTTTCAGGAGGGAAATGTGAAAGGTGTCAGTGATACCAAGGCGAGGCGGAAGGGCTAGGCGGTAAACCACTGGGTTCACCTGCTCAAGAACTTTAAAGGGACCCAAAAAGTGAGGTGCCAACTTGGTGGACTCTACACGTAGCCTGATGTTTCGGGCAGAGAGCCACACTTGGTCACCCGGAGCAAATGTAGGAGCGGGGCGTCGATGGGCATCGGCCGAAGACCTCATCCTCTCTTTGGAGGCCTGAATGGCATCCTGGGTGCGGTCCCAAATGTCCCGTGCCTCCACAGCCCAGTCTGCCACCCTGGAATCGGCGAAGACACGGGCATGGGCACTGGAACCCGCGGATGCTGACCGTAGTTCAGGAGGAATGGGGTCTGTCTGGTGGAGTCAGCCACAGCATTATTTAGAGCGAACTCAGTCCACGGTAGCAAGGATGCCCAGTCATCCTGCCTGGCAGAGACAAAATGTCACAAGTATGTGACCAAGGTCTGGTTGGCCCTCTCTACCAACCCATTCGTCTCGGGATGGTATGCATAGGAGAGATTCAACTCAATGCTGAGTAAACGACACAGCTTGTAAGGTTCTTTGTACATGTTCTTGAAACTCAGTTTTCCGTCAGCCATTTTGCTTTCTGTCTTGCTGCAGCTATCTTGCCCTCAGTCAATATGGAGTTTTCAGCTTTCATGTTCCCGCCCTGATTCTCTCCCTCTTGCTTCTTAAGCAGCCACAGCTGAGCAATCAGTGCTTCAGAATCTAGCCTGCAGTGAACCTGTGACCTGACTCCTGGAAGCCTTGGACTATGTACTCCAGCTATTCCTACTGAGGAACTCTGAACACTTGTGGACTCTGGAACCCTGCTCTTTGAAAGATCCACGTTTGCATGGACTTACGGTAACAGAGAAGAAGATCCTGAACCTGTTGTGGAGAGTGATTGCTGAGCTTAAGTTACTCTGGCCTGCTGTGTCTCCTGCTTCTGTATCTGCAAACTGTGTGACTATTTTTGCCACTTGTATGAAGTAATACAAGACCTTCTATATCAAACCTGTGTCTCATGTATTTTCATCGCACCCAAGCACAAGACGCTATATGAACTGTACTACGTACATTACAAGATTCTGAAGCCAAAACGTTAGTGTCTGCTGGGTCTGGGAAGGCTGTGTCTGCTGTAACTGTGGATATCAGACGTCCAGTTGTACTTTCTGTGATGACAGTGGTTGTGACTTCTCACAACCATTCCAGGTGAGCAATTCCCTTAATTTTTTTTTCTCTTTGCAGTGTTACCACAGGTAAACACTATTGTTTTTTTTTTCTTTTCTCCTCTCCTTCCAGTACTCCTGTCTTAAAAGATCTGGAAAATGGAGGCCCGCATAAAGGAACTTTGCGGAGTGACTGATAATATCCTTGCAGATTTACAGACTATAAAAACCCGTTTTACAAACCTACAGGACCTCACTAATCACAATTTGCAAGTGTTTGGACAGACTGCCCAGGATTTGCGAGCCAGGATTGAGGTTCTAGAGGAGCGAGTCCAGGCTCCTGCCGTAGCCCCAAGTTCTGGGATTCCCAAGTTGCCCCCTTTTCGTTTTGGCGGTGAACGTGAAAAATTCAGGGGATTTATTAACCAATGCAATCTGTTTTTTTTCTGCACATGCTTCACAATTTCCCACTGAATGATCTAAAGTGCTTACTATAATTATGTTACTTACCAACAAGGCTTTGATGTGGGCAAACCCTCTGATTGAGACTGAGGATGAATGTTTGGATCATCTTGATGCTTTCATTTCAGCCATGGGGCAGGTGTTTGATGACCCCAATCGAGGTGCAACAGCTGAAGCAGCCATGTTAACTTTGCGCCAAGGTAAGCACTCGGTAGCCGAATATGCCTTGGATTTCAGGAGATGGGCCCTTGATACCACCTGGGACAGTTCCGCCAAAAAATCTATTTTTCGAAAGGGGTTGTCTCCACTAATTAAGGATGAACTTGCTCGTGCCGACCCTCCCACTGCGTTAGGTGACTTTATTAACTACTGCATCCGTATTGATGCTCGCCTGACTGAACGCAGGCAAGAGAGATGGTTCGAAAGCAATCGCACTAACCTTTTCCTACCTTCCTCCCCAGCTAAGGAACCTTTGAGTAGGATCACACGGGAACCTGAACCTGAACCCATGCAGGTAGACTCTTTACAAAGACGGGTTAGTGATGCACGCAAGGAACATCGTTTTAAGGAAAATCTATGTTTCTATTGTGGTAAGTCAGGGCACTTCATTATAAACTGCCCCAGCCGTTCTCGTAAGACTACTGCAGCACTCATTCACTGTGAGTGTTGCGAGAGGAGATCTGTCAGGTCCGAGCCTCAGGCTCCAGAGAGATCTGCAGCAACAGATCTTGATTTCTCGGACTTAAACTCCGTTACTTCTGAGGACGATGACTGTGTAAACGCTGCAATTTTTCAAGTTTCCTCAGCGGTGTCCCAGCTGAGTTGTAGGAAAAACAATTCTCATTGCTTCCTTTCCATCAAACTCTGGGTTAACTCAGTCTGGGTGTCTAGCTCTGCTATGATCGACTCAGGGGCAAGTGGGAATTTTATGGATGTCTCCTTTGCTCTGAAACAGGGATGCGTTCAGTGAAGAAGGCTACTCCAGTACAGATGGAAACTGTGGATGGCTCCCTGCTGACCTCTGGACCAGTGGATCAGGAAACGGAGCCTTTAAGGGTCCTTATGGGTAAAGATCATTAAGAGAAACTGTCCTTTATGCTTATCTCTTCTCCCCACTTTCCCATTATTCTAGGGCTACCATGGCTGCAGGCTCAGAACCCTACCATTAACTGGGAGACCAAGGAATTACACTTTCCAGAGAAACAGATGAGTCCAGAAGTTTCAGCTTGCTCTGTTCCTAAAGGAACCATGTCAGTCCCTGAACTACCAGCTGTATACCAGGACTATGTGGATTTATGTGACAAGAAGAACGCTGACCAGCTTCCCCCTCACCGTCCATATGATTGTCCAATTGAATTACTGCCTGGAGCAGAGATACCTTTTGGTAAGATCTACCCCCTGGCGGGGCCTGAGCTAAAGGCTTTAAAGGATTACATAGACGAAAATCTAGCCAAGGGCTTCATACGCCCCTCTTCATCTCCTGCAGGTGCACCCATCTTCTTTGTTAAGAAGAAAGATGGATCTCTGAGACCCTGCGTAGACTATAGGGAACTCAATAAGGTTACTATTAGAAACCGTTATCCATTGCCTTTAATCCCTGAGTTATTGGAGAGAGTGCGGCATGCCAAAATTTTCTCTAAATTGGATCTCCGTGGGGCCTATAACTTGGTCCGTATTAGACCTGGGGATGAATGGAAGACTGCATTCAGGTCACGCTATGGACACTTTGAATATCTAGTTATGCCTTTTGGTCTGAGTACCGCCCCAGCCACTTTCCAACACTTGGTGAATGACATCTTCAGGGATCTCCTAGATACATTCGTGGTGATTTATTTGGATGATATTCTAATTTTTTCTAACTCCACAGAGGAACATCATGGACATGTGAGAATGGTCTTGGAACGTCTAAGACAAAACCATCTTTACATCAAACTTGAAAAGTGTGAATTCCATAGGACCGAAATTCAATTTCTGGGGTATGTACTGTCTACACAAGGAATTAGTATGGATGGAAGTAAGACCCAAGCCATCAAGGATTGGCCAAGTCCTAGAAATGTGAAGGAGGTGCAGCGCTTCATCGGGTTTGCCAATTTCTATAGACGTTTCATTAGGAATTTCTCTGAGGTAGTGTCACCTATCACCCAACTTACCGGAAAGAGTCTAGGTTCTCCTGGACTCCCCAAGCCCAGGAAGCATTTTCTCGTCTAAAAGATAAATTTACCACCGCACCTATCTTGGTACATCCCAACCCCGAACTTGCCTTCATAATAGAGGTGGATGCTTCAGATTGTGCCGTTGGAGCTATACTCTCTCAGAGAACAGGTGAGAAGAATATCTTGCATCCCTGTGCCTTCTTTTCCCAGCAGTTGTCTTCGGCTGAGAGGAACTACGATGTGGGCAATAGAGAGTTGTTGGCCATTATTGCCGCCTTCAAAGAATGGAGACACCTTCTTCAGGGGCTGCACAGCAAATAGTCGTCCTGACAGACCATCGTAACCTTGAATTTATCAGGTCGACTAAGTGCCTGACTCCTCGCCAGGCTCGCTGGAATCTTTTCTTAAACCAATTTAATTTTGTCATTTCTTATAGACCAGGATCGCGCAATGGAAAGGCTGATGCACTCTCTAGGATTCATTCAGCAGAGACCCGCCCACTTGCTCCTCCTAAGACTATTCTTCCTGACTCTAGATTCCTGGGAGTGATTCATAATCAAGACCTACTTAAGGACATCAAGGAAGCATACCATGCGGATTCCTTGTTGGCACAACCCCCAAGGGACGTAAGTCTTGTCTTTAAGAATGGTGTGTGGATTCTGGGACAACGTCTGTATATTCCTGAAACAGTCAGATTGAGAGTATTGCAACTCATTCACGATTCCAAGATAGCTGGGCATAGAGGAATTCTAAAGACACAGGAATTTCTTTCTCGTTTCTTTTGGTGGCCCACTTGCAGGAAGGATGTTTTAAACTATGTCACTTCATGTGAAGTCTGTGCAAGATGCAAAACACCTCGCTCCTCACCAACTGGTCTGTTACAACCTCTTCCCACCCCGTCCCGCCCGTGGGGATCCATTTCTATGGACTTCATTGTGGAGTTACCAACCTCTCAAAGGAAAAACACCATTCTAGTGGTGGTTGATCGTTTAACAAAGGCAGCTCATTTTATTCCTTGTGTCGGCTTACCCACTGCAAAACAGACATCAGATTTGATGATTAAAGATGTGTTTCGCTTACATGGAGTACCGGATGAGGTTATTTCGGATCGAGGGGTGCAATTCACTTCAAGGTTTTGGCAAAATTTCTGTGCAGCATTGGACATTAAAGTAAACCTTTCTTCTGCTTTTCATCCCCAGACTAATGGACAGACCGAACGAACCAATCAAACTCTGGAGCAGTATCTCCGCTGCTTTATCTGCCACCTACAGGATGATTGGGTGGATCTACTTCCATTGGCTGAGTTCTCTTATAACAACTCTCAGAGCGCCTCCACTAAGCAGTCTCCTTTTTACTCCAATCTAGGTTATCATCCTAACATTCTTCCACGATTTCCCATAGAAACGCCTTTACCAGCAGTGGCCGAAAGAATCACGTCTTTACAGAAGAATATGGATCTTCTAAAGGAGAATCTGGAATTGGCTCAGGAAAGGTACAAGAAAGCAGCAGATAAATTTCGTAAACCTGCACCAGCTTTCAAGGTAGGAGACCTGGTCTGGCTGTCAACCAGAAATCTTAAGTTAAGGATTCCATCGTCTAAGTTGGGACATATGTACATTGGACCCTATAAAATCAGTAAGATTATAAGTGCCGTTGCTTGTCGTCTTCAATTGCCTAGAACTATGAGAATCCACCCTGTCTTTCATGTATCCCTACTAAAGGCTGCAACACCCAATACGTTTCCTGGACGTTCTTCTCCTTGCCCTGACCCAGTGCTAGTCGATGCTCAGGAAGAATTTGTGGTGGAAAGAATTCTAGATTCCAGGTTATACAGAAATCAGTTACAATATTTGATTAAATGGCAGGGCTACCCAGTGGAGGACAACTCATGGGAACCAGTCAATAACGTTAATGCTCCTCGTTTGCTCCGCCAGTTTCATCAGAGGTACCCAGACAAGCCTGGTCTGAGGCCATCCGGAGGTTGTCCCTAAGGGGGAGTAATGTAAGGTTCTTTGTACATGTTCTTGAAACTCAGTTTTCCGTCAGCCATTTTGCTTTCTGTCTTGCTGCAGCTATCTTGCCCTCAGTCAATATGGAGTTTTCAGCTTTCATGTTCCCGCCCTGATTCTCTCCCTCTTGCTTCTTAAGCAGCCACAGCTGAGCAATCAGTGCTTCAGAATCTAGCCTGCAGTGAACCTGTGACCTGACTCCTGGAAGCCTTGGACTATGTACTCCAGCTATTCCTACTGAGGAACTCTGAACACTTGTGGACTCTGGAACCCTGCTCTTTGAAAGATCCACGTTTGCATGGACTTACGGTAACAGAGAAGAAGATCCTGAACCTGTTGTGGAGAGTGATTGCTGAGCTTAAGTTACTCTGGCCTGCTGTGTCTCCTGCTTCTGTATCTGCAAACTGTGTGACTATTTTTGCCACTTGTATGAAGTAATACAAGACCTTCTATATCAAACCTGTGTCTCATGTATTTTCATCGCACCCAAGCACAAGACGCTATATGAACTGTACTACATACATTACACAGCTCTCTCCAGAACCGAGACACAAACTGGGGACCTCGATCACTGACAATTTTGTCTGGCAGACCGTGTAGGCGGAAAATATGCCTAATGAATAATGCTGCCAAGGCCCGTGCAGACGGTAACCGTGGTAGCGGCACCAAGTGCACCATTTTGGAGAAGTGGTCGGTTATCACCCAGATGATGTGCAGCCCCGAGACTTGGGTAAGCCCACCACAAAATCCATCCCGACCATCTCCCAGGGCCTGTCTGCCACCGGTAAAGGAAAGAGTAACCCAGCTGGCTGTTGTCGAGGGGACTTATTCTTGGCCCAGGAGACGCACGCCTGAACGTATTCCCTGACTTCACGAACCATATGTGGCCACCAGTATGTCCTCGCCAGCAACTCAGATGTCCTCTTTGCCCCAAAATGTCCACCCACCCTGGACGAGTGTGCCCAAGAGAGTACCTCCGGTCGCAAATTGATGGGCACAAAAGTCTTGCCCGGAGGCACAGACTCAAGCGAAACCGGGGCCACAGTTCTTAGGCTCTCTGTGGGGACAATCAGCCGAGGCTCCTCCTTCACCTCTTCAGAGGACACCACGGAGCGAGACAGAGCATCAGCACGAATGTTATTCTCCCCTGAGAGAAAATGGAGGGTAAAATGGAACCGGGAGAAGAACAGGGACCATCTGGCCTGACGGGAATTTAGCCGCTGGGCGGTCTGTAAATAGACCAAATTTTTGTGGTCAGTGAACACTTGGAAGGGAAAGCGAGCCCCCTCCAGGAGATGTCTCCACTCGGAAAAGGCCAACTTCATGGCTAGCAACTCCCTATCCCCAATGGAATAATTCCTCTCTGCTGGAGTGAAGGTCTTGGAGAAGAAGAAGCAGGGATGTTTACAACCTTGAGCATCCTTTTGAAAAAGGACTGCTCCAGCACCAACGGACGAGGCATCTACCTCCAATATAAAAGGCTTATCAACCTCGGGACGATGTAGGATAGGAGCGCTAGCAAAATGGGACTTGATTGAAGTAAAGGCCTTGGAGACCTCCTCTGACCACAATTTGGGATTGGCTCCTTTCTTGGTGAGGGCTACCAAGGGAGCAACCAAAGTAGAGAAGTGGGGAATGAATTGGCGATATGTTATGTTTCGGTAGCTGAGGAGTGCAGGCAAAAAAGGCAATACACCAGAGCAGTTGGAATCTATGAGATTGCAGTACCCTGACTAACCACAACAACTAGAGGCAGCCGTGGAGCGTTCCTACGTTGGTCCTAGACGCCTCGTCACAGCCTGAGAAACTAACTACACCTAAAGATAGATATAGGAAAGCTATCTGCCCCGGAGCAGAACCCCAAAGATAATAGAAAGCCCCCAAACATGTAATGGCGGTTAGACAAGAAGAAATACTGACACAGACAGAAAATAGTATGAGCAAACGTTGGGGCCCAAACTAACTAAATAGAAAAGGATAGGAAGGGTACTTACTGCAATCCCAGAAAACCCTGAAAAGCACCAACTCTACTAATTTCAAAAACACCTGAGATCACACGATCTCTACCACCTAAATTAGTTCTCTGGTGTAACAAAATCAAAACAGCAGCCACTGAAAAAACTGGAAAAAGCAAAAGTACAAACATCAGTGGCTGAACTAAACTGAGAGGGCAAAAGCCCCCGGAGGGGACCCTGAAGGCCCCCACAGAAGTGCAGGACAAAATGCAAAAATCAAGCACAAAAACAAAAAGAAGAAAATGTCTTATCTGTTAGCAGGAGATGCAGACACGACACAGCAGGCTACAAGGGAAACAGGAATCAAGGATAGAGACCAGAACAATTGATCACCGGCAACCCTGATGGGAAGGTGACTCCCTTATATAAGACCAGTCAGTAACACCTGATTCCCAATCCTCACAATCTTCACAATCTTCACTGGACAGACCAGCACCGCTTGTAACCACCAGAGGGAGCCTCTGCTCAGAACTCATCCCAAGCCCACTCACAACAGTACCCCCCCTTGAGGAGGGGTCACCGAACCCTCATTTGAGCAACCAGGTCGGTCAGGATGAGTTCTATGGTACGCACGGATGAGTCTCCTAGCATAGATGTCCGAAGCAAACACCCAAGAATTGTCTTCCTGACCATAACCTCTCCACTTAACCAAATACTGGAGTTTCCGTCTAGAAAAACGAGAATCTAATATTTTCTCAACCACATACTCCAGATTGCCCTCAACCAAAACAGGGTCAGGAGGCACAGCAGCAAGAACCACTGACTCAACAAACCTCTTCAACAAGGACTTGTGGAACACGTTATGGATCTTAAATGTCCCTGGAAGAAGCAAACGAAAAGAAACAGGATTAAGAATCTCCATGATCTTATAAGGTCCAATGAACCTAGGCTTAAATTTAGGAGATGCTACTCTCATAGGAATATTTTTTGAGGACAACCAGACCAAGTCCCCTACTTTAAACCGAGGACCATCAGTCCTATGCCGGTTAGCAAACCGCTGGGCCCTCTCCTGAGAGAGGGACAACCTCTCCACTACCTGGTCCCAAATCTGTTGCATACGCTCCACAACAGAGTCAACACCTGGACAGACAGAAGCCTCCGTCTGTCCTGAAGAAAATCGAGGGTGAAACCCAGAATTACAGAAAAACGGAGACATCAAAGTGGCAGAGCTAGCCCTATTATTAAGAGCAAACTCAGCCAAAGGCAAAAAAGAGACCCAGTCATCCTGATCAGCAGACACAAAGCATCTTAGATAAGTCTCCAATGTCTGGTTTGTTCTCTCAGTTTGACCATTGGTCTGAGGATGAAATGCCGAGGAGAAAGACAATTGAACACCCAGTTTAGAACAAAAAGTCCTCCAAAATCTGGAAACAAACTGGACTCCTCTGTCAGACACTATGTTCTCAGGAATGCCGTGTAAACGAACCACGTGCTGAAAGAACAACGGCACCAATTCAGAGGAGGAAGGCAACTTAGGTAATGGCACAAGATGTATCATCTTGGAAAACCTATCACAAATCACCCAGATGGCGGTCATTCTCTGAGAAACAGGAAGGTCGGAAATGAAATCCATAGAGATATGGGTCCATGGTCTCTTGGGCACAGGCAATGGCATCAACAAACCACTAGAGCAAGAGCAAGGCTTGGAGCGAGAGCAAGTCCCGCAGGACTGCACAAATTCCCTGACATCACGAGACAAGGTAGGCCACCAAAAGGACCGACTAACCAAGTCTCTGGTACCAAAAATTTCCGGGATGCCCAGCCAACGCGGAACAATGAATCTCAGACATCACACTCTTTTTCCACTGGTCCGGGACAAACAATTTTCCAACAGGGCAGCGCTCGGGCCTATCCTCCTGACACCCCTCCAGAGTAAGTCTCAAATTAGGTGAGATGGCGGAAAGAACTACACCCTCTTTCAAAATAACAGAAGGATCAGATAACTCAGGAGAGTCCGCAAGAAGCTCCTCGAGAGGGCATCCGCCTTAACATTCTTAGTGCCAGGAAGAAAGGAAACCACAAAATTAAAACGTGTGAAAAACAAGGCCCACCTGGGCCTTTTGCAGGACAAAATGCAAAAATCAAGCACAAAAACAAAAAGAAGAAAATGTCTTATCTGTTAGCAGAAGATGCAGACACGACACAGCAGGCTACAAGGGAAACAGGAATCAAGGATGGAGACCAGAACAATTGATCACCGGCAACCCTGATGGGAAGGTGACTCCCTTATATAAGACCAGTCAGTAACACCTGATTCCCAATCCTCACAATCTTCACAATCTTCACTGGACAGACCAGCACCGCTTGTAACCACCAGAGGGAGCCTCTGCTCAGAACTCATCCCAAGCCCACTCACAACAGCAATAGTAATTAATGAACCCCATAAAGCGCTGCACCGCTTTAAGAGAGTGGGGTTCTTGCCAATCCATTACAGCCTGTAGTTTGGCAGGATCCATAGCCAATCCCTGAGTGGAGATGATATAGCCCAGGAATGGCAAAGACTCCTGCTCAAACACACACTTCTCCAACTTCACATATAAGGAATTTGCCCGCAAGAGGTCGAAGACCCTGCAAACATCTCTCAGGTGGGTGTCCATATCTGGAGAAAAGATTAGAATGTCATCCAGATAGACTACCACAGAGGTGGCAAGCATGTCCCGGAAGATGTCATTTACGAAATCTTGGAAGATGGCTGGAGCATTACAGAGCCCGAAGGACATCACAAGATATTCGTAATGTCCATCTCTGGTATTGAACGCCGTCTTCCATTCGTCCCCCTCACGGATGCGGATCAGGTTATAGGCACCACGAAGATCCAGCTTAGTAAATACCCTTGCTCCCCAGAGCCTATCAAAGAGCTCACATATTAGGGGCAAAGGATATTTGTTCTTAACGGTATTGGCGTTAAGACCCCTATAGTCTATACACGGTCGTAATTCTCCATTCTTCTTCTGCACGAAGAAAAATCCTGCCCCTGCTGGTGACACTGACTTCCTAATAAACCCTCTTGCCAGATTTTCCTGGATGTATTGTGACATGGCCTCCGTCTCAGGAAGAGAGAGAGGATACACTCTTCCCCAAGGGGGCTTCCGTTCCAGGCAAGAGGTCTATAGGACAGTCATAGGGGTCATGAGGCGGAAGAGTCTCCGCTGCCTTTTTGGAGAATACGTCCACGTATGACCGATAAACCTTGGGAAGAGAATCAAGATCTATGGGTATCTCCGTTGTGGAAACCTGAACGTCCTCTCTGAGACATCTGTCTCTGCAATGATCACCCCAACCCAGTATGCTCCCAGAGGACCACTCAATATGGGGAGAGTGGTGGCGAAGCCAGGGTAATCCCAACAAAACCTCATCTATTCCCTCAGGAAGAACAAAAAGGGATATATTCTCCTGATGTGAAGGAGACATAGACAGAGGTAGAGAGACAGTCTGGTTGGTGATTTGTGAGGGCAGGATTGCTCCATTCAACACTCTCACCGATATTGGCTCGGCGAGCGTCACCAGCGGTATGGAATGGCGAGAGACAAAGGAGGAGGACATAAAATTCCCCTCTGCCCCAGAGTCCACACAAAGCTTGGCGGAAAGAGTGGATGATCCTAGAGAGATTAACCCTTTAAGGAGCACTTTCGGAGCAAAATCCCTTGCGTCTAATGACCCTGCACCTATGGTCACGGAACATGACCGTTTACTCATTCGCTGGGGACATCGGTTGGCATAATGTCCTGGCTGCTGACACACTCTACAGACCACGGATACTCGAGTGGTCCGAGACATAGATCCCACTCGAGTAGTCTCCACGGTCTCTGGGGAGTCGGACGCCCGAACGGGAAATTCCAGAGGTTTGGCAAAGGTGGGTGCCAGCCGAAACCTCTGCCTACACTGGGTCCGCTCTAACCTCCGCTCTTGAAAACGGAGGTCGATGCGGGTAGATATAGAAATGAGTTTCTCCAGTGTGGCAGGAATCTCCCTGGTAGCCAACTCGTCCTTTACATGGTCTGCCAGTCCTCTCCAGAACACTGGAATAAGAACTTTATCTGGCCACTCTAATTCAGAGGCCAAAGTCCGAAATTGGACTGAGAACTGGCTGACCATGGACAAGCCCTGTGACATTGCCAGCAGTTGGAGTGCCGTATCGTGCGTGACCTGAGGTCCTAAAAAGACCTTTTTCAGAGCCTCCAAAAACCGAGGAGCACTCCGCACCACACGATCGTCGCGCTCCCACAGCGGTGTTGCCCAAGAGTAGAGACAGTACAAAACCCACTTGTGCCCGATCCGTGGGGAAACGTGCAGCCAGAAGCTCGAGCTGTATAGAGCACGGACTCACGAATCCCCGACATTGCTTGCTGTCACCGGCAAACTTGTCAGGAAGCGGGAGGTGGGATAATGTAGGGGCAGAGGTGGCAGAGGACAAACTGGCTGCAGCCACGCTAGCAGCCTTAACAGCGACTGCGGTAACATCCACAGCTGAGGTTGTGCGTTCAAGAGCCGCCAACCTACCCTCCAGCTGCTGGATGTACTGCAGTAGACGCTGGTCATCCGCCATTTTACTAGCCAGACCCTGGCGCTAGTATTATGTTAGGATCTGTGGAACGCACCAAATATATGATGTAAAAGGTGCGTTCGCAGCCCGGGGTCCACCGTACAGGCGGAGCCTGCTGCTAGTAAAATGTCGCAAGAAGCGAACTCTGTTATCCAGCAGAGTCGCCAAAATAAATGCCGTAACGCGCTGTGGCAATATGTGCGAACTCTGTTATTCCACAGAGCCGCTAGAAGGAGTGCCGCAGTGCTATATGGCGATGTGTTCGTACTCACTTAACACCACTGAGTCGCAAAATAAACACGCTAGGGCGCTCTCTAGCGTTGAAAGCGAACCCTGTTACGTCACAAAGCCGCTGAGACAAACTTCTGTGTCCTGTCAGGCATCCAGGTACACAGTTGACTGCTAAGCGAACATAGAACGTTATCATGCGTTAATGTCCTCGCGGGAGACACCCGCAATCTATGGCGTCTGAACGCCAGGCCCTGAATATGGCAATCAAACTCCTCACCGGTTATGCCGGTAATCTAGGGCATCTAGGACACCGACCCTGACCAGCTAGCATACCAAACTCCTCATCGATTAAGTCGGTATTCTAGGGGCTTATTTCAGCCGGGCCCTAACCACACACATGCATGACCACACTGGCGCAAAGCATATGACGATTGATGCTAGCGCATGGCGGCCCAGCCATGCTACACTTTTATAGTAACAGCTACAGGACCTGCCAGAAACAAGGACCAATGAAACTTGTTCCAGAACACCAGTAGTCACAGGACCTTCCTGGCGGACCAATAGGAGCTGCTGCAGTACCTGAGCATGTGACCCCTGATCTCCAATGAGAGATCTCACTCTGGGCATGCTCAGAAGGGGAAAACAAGGACTTTGTCCTAAAGACGTCTGCTCGCCGCTAACCAGTACTGGCCACAATAGCAGAGCCTGGAGGAGCAGCAGTAATCCTCTGCACACTGTTAGACTGGGCGAGAAGCTGGGACCGACAGCTGAGCAGGCTCCACTGCGGAGGAGATGAATGGGGGACTGCAGCGGGACTAGTTTGAGACTCCCCTTGTGCAGCAGCGGGAACTCGAACCCTAACAGGTAGACCAATAAAAATTTTGTCCAAAACTGCCCGGAAAATTGTTCGGGATTAGGGTTGAGCATTCCGATACTTCCGATACCTGAAATCCAATGTAAGTCTATGGGAACAAAATATCGGAAGTACTTCCGATACTTACTTCCGATATTTTGTTCCCATAGACTTACATTGGATTTCAGGTATCGGAAGTATCGGAAGTATCGGAATGCTCAACCCTATTCGGGATGCAAAGAAAAACCCACAAACACCATCAGCTGAAATACTGGACTCTCTGAAAACTAGAGGTGTGGCTATTTCAAGATGCACAATAAGGAGGCAGTTGAAGAAAAATTGGCTGCTTTTGGTCGAGTCGCCAGAAGAAAGCCGTTACTGTGCAAATGCCGCAATGTATTTCTCCTACAACACACAAAACAGCACAGAGACAAGCCTCAAAACTTCTGGAACAAGGTAATTTGGAGGGATGAGACCAAAATTGAACTTTTTGGCCACAACCATAAACGTTACATCTGGAGAGAGGTCAACAAGGCCTATGATGAAAGGAACACCATTCCTACTTTAAGCATGGAGGTGGATTGCTGATGTTCTGTGGATGTGGGAGCCACAAAGGCACAGGAAATTTGGTCAAAGTTGAAGGAAAGATGCATGCAGCATGATATCAGCAAATACTGGAGACAAATTTGCAATCATCAGCCCGGAAGCTGCACATGTGACGAACTTGGATGTTTCAACATTACAACGATACAAAACACAAGGCTAAGTCAACCTGTGATTGGCTACAGAAGAACAAAGTGAAGGTTCTGAAGTGGCCATCTCAGTCTCCTGACCTCAATATCATTGAGCCACTCTGGGGAGATCTGAAGAGTGCAGTTTATGCTAAACAGCCCAGGAATTTTCAGGAACTGGAGGCTTTTTGCCAAAAAGAGTGGGCAGCTTTACCATCTGAGAAAATAAAGAACCTCATCCACAACTACTACAAAACACTTCAAGGTGTCAATGATGTTAGAGGGGGCAATACACGGTATTAAGAAATGGGGTATATAAACTTTTGATCAGGGTCATTTGCATGTTTTGGGTTGTCATTATGATTTAAAAAGAGAAAACAGTGGTTTGACATTAAATGGCTTCCCCCAACCACTAACCATGAGTGGAATAGAAGTTTTGGTGTTATCATTCAAATCCTCTGAAAAAAGGCCACGAAAGCAAAAATTCTGCCAGGGTATGTAAACTTTTGAGCACAACTGTATATTCTTGTACATATGAGCAGT